>CM056210.1:1028491-1158491 GCA_029692085.1 Gymnothorax javanicus
GGATCGTCACATTAGGGCCTGACTCCAATGGTGTCGCCATCATCAACGCTGGGATAATCGCCGATGGAACAACGTAATGAATGTTCTCCAGATGAGTCGAGGTTCACTGTGGACTTTCTTGACAGACGAGGAGGGTTTGGCGCTGATTTAACGAACGTTTCCATGACGTTAACGTCATTAGACATGATCCGTATGGGGGTGGATCTGTAATGGTGTGGGGAGGCATCACTGCTGCCGGCAGAACAGACTTGCATGTTGGTGCTGGACGTGTCACAGGGCAGTACTACCGGGACAACATCTTGGCACCCCATGTTGTGCCGTTTGTAACGCCGTTATGGCCGTTTCATTTTCCAAGATGACAATGCCGGATGTCATTGGGCCAGGATCGTTACAGATTACCTCCAGCAGCAGAATATCACCACATTACCATGGCCAGCACTCAGTCCGACCTTTCCCCCCATCGAGCATGTCTGGGACATGCTTGGACAGCTGCTACGCCAACGTCAACAACCTCCTGCCAATGTCCAAGAACTTGCTGCAGCATTGCAACAGGAATGGAATAACGCTCCCCAAAATGACCTGGGGACGCCGTTAGGAGTATGCCACGCCCGAATTCGAGCTTGTCTAGCCAACCCGAGGGAGTTTTTACCCGCTAGTGACTCTGTTTCACAATGGTGGTAAATTTGCTGTGTGACCCTGTGTTTGTGTCCACCCTTATTCTGGAGAATCTGTCCTTTACTGACTGTACACAGGGTTTGAATAAATTGACAAATGTTTCCTTAATGTTTTTATGTCATTTGTTTCCTTCCTGACCTCATGATCTGCATTTCATGGTACTTGTAAATCCAATATCCCCTACTTTTTGTGAATAGTATATTATAACGGCTCTGCAGCCCAAACAATCATTTTCTCTGTGAATTACATGAAGTATTATAACGGCTCTGCAGCCCAAACAATCATTTTCTCTCTGAATTACATAAAGTATTATAACGGCTCTGCAGCCCAAACAATCATTTTCTCTGTGAATTACATAAAGTATTATAATGACTTTGCAGCCCAAACAATCATTTTCTCTGTGAATTACATAAAGTATTATAACGACTCTGCAGCCCAAACAATCGTTTTCTCTGTGAATTACATAAAGTATTATAACGGCTCTGCAGCCCAAACAATCATTTTCTCTGTGAATTACATAAAGTATTATAATGGCTTTGCAGCCCAAACAACCATTTTCTCTGTGAATTACATAAAGTATCCTAACGGCTCTGCAGCCCAAACAATCATTTTCTCTGTGAATTACATAAAGTATTATAACGACTCTGCAGCCCAAACAATCGTTTTCTCTGTGAATTACATAAAGTATTATAACGGCTCTGCAGCCCAAACAATCATTTTCTCTGTGAATTACATAAAGTATTATAATGGCTTTGCAGCCCAAACAATCATTTTCTCTGTGAATTACATAAAGTATTATAACGACTCTGCAGCCCAAACAATCATTTTCTCTGTGAATTACATAAAGTATTATAACGGCTCTGCAGCCCAAACAATCATTTTCTCTGTGAATTACATAAAGTATAATAACGGCTCTGCAGCCCAAACAATCATTTTCTCTCTGAATTACAAAAAGTATTATAACGGCTCTGCAGCCCAAACAATCATAATACTTAATGTAATTCAGAGAAAATAACGGCTCTGCAGCCCAAACAATCATTTTCTCTGTGAATTACATAAAGTATTATAACGACTCTGCAGCCCAAACAATCATTTTCTCTGTGAATTACATAAAGTATTATAAAGGCTTTGCAGCCCAAACAATAATTTTCTCTGTGAATTACATAAAGTATTATAAAGGCTTTGCAGCCCAAACAATAATTTTCTCTGTGAATTACATAAAGTATTATAACGGCTCTGCAGCCCAAACAATCATTTTTCTCTGAATTACATAAAGTATTATAACGGCTCTGCAGCCCAAACAATCATTTTCTCTGTGAATTACATAAAGTATTATAACAGCTCTGCAGCCCAAACAATCATTTTCTCTGTGAATTACATAAAGTATTATAACAGCTCTGCAGCCCAAACAATCATTTTTTTCTGTGAATTACATAAAGTATTATAACGGCTCTGCAGCCCAAACAATCATTTTCTCTGTGAATTACATGAAGTATTATAACGGCTCTGCAGCCCAAACAATCATTTTCTCTGTGAATTACATAAAGTATTATAACAGCTCTGCAGCCCAAAAATCATTTTTCTGTGAATTACATGAAGTATTATAACAGCTCTGCAGCCCAAAAATCATTTTCTCTGAATTACATAAAGTATTATAACGGCTCTGCAGCCCAAACAATCATTTTCTCTCTGAATTACATAAAGTATTATAACGGCTCTGCAGCCCAAACAATCATTTTCTCTCTGAATTACATAAAGTATTATAACAGCTCTGCAGCCCAAACAATCATTTTCTCTGTGAATTACATAAAGTATTATAACGACTCTGCAGCCCAAACAATCATTTTCTCTGTGAATTACATAAAGTATTATAATGGCTCTGCAGCCCAAACAATCATTTTCTCTGAATTACATAAAGTATTATAATGGCTCTGCAGCCCAAACAATCATTTTCTCTCTGAATTACATAAAGTATTATAATGGCTCTGCAGCCCAAACAATCATTTTCTCTGTGAATTACATAAGTATTATAATGGCTCTGCAGCCCAAACAATCATTTTCTCTGTGAATTACATAAAAGTATTATAATGGCTCTGCAGCCCAAACAATCATTTTCTCTGTGAATTACAAAAGTATTATAACTGCTCTGCAGCCCAAACAATCATTTTTCTCTGAATTACATAAAAGTATTATAACGGCTCTGCAGCCCAAACAATCATTTTCTCTGTGAATTACATAAAGTATTATAACAGCTCTGCAGCCCAAACAATCATTTTCTCTGTGAATTACATGAAGTATTACAACGGCTCTGCAGCCGAAACAATTATTTTCTCTGAATTACATAAAGTATTATAATGGCTCTGCAGCCCAAACAATCATTTTCTCTGTGAATTACATAAAGTATTATAACGGCTCTGCAGCCCAAACAATCATTTTCTCTGAATTACATAAAAGTATTATAATGGCTCTGCAGCCCAAACAATCATTTTCTCTGAATTACATAAAGTATTATAATGGCTCTGCAGCCCAAACAATCATTTTTCTCTGAATTACATAAAGTATTATACTTGGCTCTGCAGCCCAAACAATCATTTTCTTTCTGAATTACATAAAGTATTATAACGGCTCTGCAGCCCAAACAATCATTTTTTTCTGAATTCTGTGAATTACAATCAAAGTATTATAACGGCTCTGCAGCCCAAACAATCATTTTCTCTGTGAATTACATAAAGTATTATAACGGCTCTGCAGCCCAAACAGTCATTTTCTCTGTGAATTACATAAAGTATTATAACGGCTCTGTAGCCCAAACAATCATTTTTTCTGAATTACATAAAGTATTATAACAGATCTGCTGCCCAAACAATCATTTTCTCTGAATTACATCAAGTATTATAGCGGCTCTGCTGCCCAAACAATCATTTTCTCTGAATTACATAAAGTATTTTAACGGCTCTGCAACCCAAACAATCATTTTCTCTGTGAATTAAATAAAGTATTATAACAGCTCTGCCGCCCAAACAATCATTTTCTCTGTGAATTACATAAAGTATTATAACAGCTCTGCAGCCCAAACAATCATTTTCTCTCTGAATTACATAAAGTACTATAATGGCTTTGCAGCCCAAACAATCATTTTCTCTGTGAATTACATAAAGTATTATAACGGCTCTGCAGCCCAAACAATCATTTTCTCTGTGAATTACATAAAGTATTATAACAGCTCTGCAGCCCAAACAATCATTTTCTCTCTGAATTACATAAAGTACTATAACGGCTTTGCAGCCCAAACAATCATTTTCTCTGTGAATTACATAAAGTATAATAACGGCTCTGCAGCCCAAACAATCATTTTCTCTGTGAATTACATAAAGTATTATAACGGCTCCGCAGCCCAAACAATCTTTTAGAGTTCCACGCCCCGAGGAGAAATCCATTTCCTTCTAATTCGAGTAAGGTGTCCCTGTTTCAGGACCGCAGTTCCAGGACCCTAACCCTATCACTATCCCTAACCCTAACTTTCACCCTCGATAGGTGGCGCTATCGCAGAAAACTTAAGGTCCTAGAAATGTGGTCCCAGAACTGCGGATGGGTCTCAGTCTGCAGCCTTTGGGTCTGCAGAGACATACTATTGTCTAATTCATCCTTCAAATGAAGGAAATAAAATCTCTCCTCTTTGCCGTCCAACCCTCTGCCCAGTTAAGAGTCTATTGCTCTCCCATCTTTGTTGATTATTGCAACAAGTGACTTATTGAGGGTGCGCACTCCCTACTGTCTTGTAGTCTCCAGAACTGTGACAGATCCTGGAAATTTCCAAGCCCTTGGGTACCTGCATCTGCACAGTCAAGCAGGCTTCGCCATTTGGGTTGACCTCCCTGCTTTGACCACAGACTGACCGTTGACCATGGTTTAACGATTCCTCTAGATTCTGTTCGCGCACTGCCTGACCAGGACTTTTCTAAAGCATTGCCAGTGTTGGTTGAGCTTTCAGTTTGTGCCAATTTCAGCTTGAATCTATTTGAATGCCAAGGAGCCTTTTCTTGGATCCACACCTGGTTCTTGTGTAAACATAACAGACTAGTTCTTGCATCAGCGACAAATACTAACAAACTCTACCTCAATATCTGGAAAACAAGAGACTGAGGCTAGGATTCTTTCACTGGACTGAAAGGACTCTCAGGTTATGTACTATGAGACTAAGTTCCGAGAAACCTAACCTGCCCCTTTAATTTCTTCCATCAGTGCATCAGCACCATTGACAACATGGTGACCAGCCTGTTCCCTATGCTCAAAGCTGCTGTCGAGGAGAGAGAAGCCCCGTTGGCCGTCAAGTACCTGGGAAAAGCCCGAGGATGGATTGAAGCCATAATTGGAGATACTGACCAAATGGTTGATCAGTAAGAAAAATGTCTACTGATCATATGAATGTTCAGTTCTCAAAATTATTATTTCCCACATGGGATGGTACACCTGATGCGCATTTGAGGACAAACCTCCTGGAATTTTTTGAAGAGGCCACCAAGACTTATGATCAGAGCAGGGCTTATGACATCATATACTTGGATTTTCAGAAAGCATTTGATAAAATACCGCATAAGAGACTAATTTTTAAAATGAGCTCCATTGGAGTTACAGGAGGTATTCTGGAGTGGATTCAAAACTGGTAACAGGACAGAACACAAAGAGTGGTGGTCAGTGGAATCTCATCTCAGCTAGGTATGGTGGGGAGTGGCGTCCCTCAGGGATCAGTGTTGGGACCCCTGCTGTTCCTCATCTACATTAATGTCCTTGATAGAAATATTGAGAGCAAATTAGTCAAATTTGCGGATGATACTAAATTGGGAGGTTTGGCAAATAGTTTAGACTCTACTAAAGTGATTCAGGAGGATTTGGATAGAATCCAGAGTTGGGCAGAAATGTGGCAAATGAAATTTAATTTCGCAAAATGTAAAGTTGTACATGTAGGTAATAAAAACATTAGACAGGATTACTTCATGGGAGGTTTAAAACTGGAATGTGCTCCACATGAAAAAGATCTAGGAGTGATTGTTGACCAAACCCTCACGGGCTCTAGCCATTGTGCCGTAGCTGTTAAAAAAGCCAATCGGATGCTGGGATACATTGCCAAAAGTATTGAGTACAAATCCAAGGGGGTGATACTTCTCTTGTACAACACATTTGCCAGACCACATCTGGAGTATTGTGTACAGTTCTGGGGACCATACTTTAAGAAAGATATAGAGGCTCTAGAGAAAGTTCAGAGAAGAGAACCCGAAGCTAATTCGGGTATTAAAGATGAAAGCTATGAGAAGAGGCTGAAGATCCTTAATCTCTTTAGTCTTAGGAAAAGGAGACTTAGGGGTGATCTGATTGAGGTCTTTAAATATGTTAAAGGGATTAACAAAGTGAATTATGTAGGATTCCTTCGGCCAAGTTCTGTTTGTAGAACTCAGGGTCATAAATGGAAGTTGACCGAGGGTAAATTTAGCACTGATATTAGGAAATATTTCTTCACCCAAAGAGTAATTTCGATGTGGAACAGCTTGCCTGACCATATTGTTGAGGCAGAAACCTTGGGAGTTTTCAAGAGCAGACTTGACTTAAAGCTAGATACCATTGAGTCATTGAGTATCTGAAGTGATATATTCACGATGGTACAAAGAAACTGGCGAGCCTAGTTGGGCTGAACGGCCTGTTCTCGCCATTCATGTTAGGTTATGTTATGTTATGTTATAGTTGAAATGTTGGAATGTTGATAGCCCTGCCACATATGGTCCTGAAGCCTCAGCATAATCTCCACACACACATATATACAGTTTATACAAACACTCACATGCACACACACACACACACACACACACATACAATTGCAAGAAAAAGTATGTGAACCCTTGGGAATTACATGGATTTCTGCATAAATTGGTCATAAAATGTGATCTGATCTTCATCTAAGTCACAATAGACAAACACAGTCTTCTTAAACTAATACCTCACAAACAATTATATGTTTTCATGTTTTTATTGAACACAACATGTAAACATTCACAGTGCAGGGTGGAAAAAGTATGTGAACCTTTGGATTTAATAACTGGTTGACCCTCCTTTGGCAGCAATAACCTCAACCAAATGTTTCCTGTAGTTGTAGATCAGACCTGCACAACGGTCAGGAGGAATTTTGGACCATTCCTCTTCACAAAACTGTTTCAGTTCAGCAATATTCTTGGGATGTCTGGTGTGAACCACTCTCTTGAGGTCATGCCACAGCATCTCAATCGGGTTGAGGTCAGGACTCTGACTGGGCTGCTCCAGAAGGCGTATTTTCTTCTGTTGAAGCCATTCTGTTGTTGATTTACTTCTGTGCTTTGGTTCGTTGTCCTGTTGCATCGCCCATCCTCTGTTGAGCTTCAACTGGCGGACAGATGGTCTTAAGTTCTGCTGCAAAATGTCTTGATAAACTTGGGGAATTAATTTTTCTGTCGATGATAGCAATCCGTCCAGGCCCTGAGGCAGCAGAGCAGCCCCAAACCATGATGCCCCCTCCGCCATACTTCACAGTTGGGATGAGGTTTTGATGGTGATGTGCTGTGCCTTTTTTTCTCCACACATAGCGTTGTGTGTTCCTTCCAAACAACTCAACTTTGGTTTCATCTGTCCACAGAATATTTGGCCAGTAGTGCTGTGGAACATCCAGGTGCTCTTTTTCAAACTTCAAACGTGCAGCAATGGTTTTTTCGGACAGCAGTGGCTTCCTCCGTGGTGTTCTCCCATGAACTCCGTTCTTGTTTAATGTTTCACTTGTCGTAGATTTGTCAATAGAGATGTTAGCATGTGCCAGAGATTTCTGTAATTCTTTAGCTGTCACCCTACGATTCTTCTTCACCTCATTAAGCATTCAGCGGGCTTTTAGAGAGACTTTTGTAACCCTTTCCAGCTTCATGCAAGTCAACAATTCTTAATCGTAGGTCTTCTGAGAGCTCTTTTGTGTGAGGCATGGTTCACATCAGGCAATGCTTCTTGAGAATAGCAAACTCAAAACTGGTGTGTGTTTTTTATGGGGCAGGGCAGCTTTAACCAACACCTCCAATCTCATCAGATTGATTGGACTCCAGGTTGGCCGACTCCTGACTCCGATTAGCTCTTGGAGAACTCATTAGCCTAGGGGTTCACATACTTTTTCCACCCTGCACTGTGAATGTTTGCATGTTGTGTTCAATAAAAACATGAAAACATATAATTGTTTGTGAGGTATTAGTTTAAGAAGACTGTATTTGTCTACTGTTGTGACTTAGATGAAGATCAGATCACATTTTATGACCAATTTATGCAGAAATCAAGGTAATTCCAAAGGGTTCACATACTTTTTCTTGCAACTTTATATATATATTAGACCACCTGTCATAAACAAACAAGAACATGAATATTTAAGAAATTACTCAAAAACTGGTTTAAAAATTATTTTATTTTAACAAAATAATAACAAACTGAAACCACTAAATAGTCCTTATTCACACAGAAAAACAAAAAATAACTATTTTACACTGATGGACTTTAAAAACTTGTAACCAGAATTGTAGCCAAACTCGGTTTCAAATTTGTAACCATTTATTGACTTTACCCATAACAACAACCTCGACAAAATGTCAGATAACATCAACAAAAAAGAACGACAAAAGTATCAACAATGACAAGTTTAACAACAAAATCAACAACAAAGATCAATTCCAATCTCAGTACCGAGTCTGACCGCCACGTGCCTGCAACAAAGCCATCACTCGTCTTGGCATGGACAGCACCATTCTGTTGAGCTGTTGCTGGGGAATGGCCTGCCGCTCCTGGAGAGGGGCTTCTTGGAGCTCCGCCCTCGTCCTGGGCGCTGGAGTGCGTTGCCGAACCCGCCGATCCGACAGGTCCCACACATGCTCGATGCAGTTCATGTCAGGGCTGAAAGGTGGCCATTCATGTCAGGCGGCTGATGAGGGGCGGCACGGTGGCGTAGTGGTTAGCACTGTTGCCCACAGCAAGAAGGTCGTGGGTTCGATTCCGGCCCGGGGCCTTTCTGTATGGAGTTTGAATGTTCTTCCCTTGTTTGCCTGGGTTTTCTCCGAGTACTCCGTTTTCCCCCACCCACAAAAACATGCATCATAGGAACACTCCTGCCAGTACCCATGACCAAGGCACTGGCTTTAGAGCTGGAGTTGGTCCCCGGGCACTGCTCTGTGGCTGCCCACTGCTCCTAACAATTGGATGGGTCAAATGCAGAGGACAAATTACCCCACGGGGTTCAATAAAGTGTATCTGTATCTGTATCTGTATTCCATCACTCGCACACCATTCTGGGCCAGGAGCTGCTGGGTCACATGTGCTGAGTGAGGTTGTGCGTTGTCTTGCATGAACGTGACCTCAGGGTGGTCTGTGATGTAAGGCACGACGTGCGGTCTGATGACAAGGTCACAGTAGCAGGCTGCATTAAGATTTCCATTGATTATGACCAGGTCGGACCTCCAGCCGCACGGAATGGCATCCCAGACCATCACCAAGCCTCCTCCAAAGCGATCTGTCTCAGCAATGCAGGGGGCCGCGTATCTCTCACCACATCGTCTGTAGACCCTCTGTCTTCCATCATGTCAAAATCTGGACTCATCACTGAAGACAACATTCCTCCAGAATCGGTTGGGGACTTGTCTCTGACCATATTCTTCAGCCCAGTGAAGCCTGGTAGCCCCGCGCCGTGCATCAAGCTGCATTCCAACACATGCCCTGTGGGCTCTGATCCCTCGCTCTGCAACTCGGCGACTCACTGTTCTTCTGCTGATCCTTGGTCTGTGGATTCCTAGGGTCTCCTGAGCCGTCCTGGTGCAGGTTCGAAACCAAACTCTCAGGTGGACGAGGTGAATCTGATTGTCCTGGGCTGGGGTCGTGACCCTAGGCTAACCAGGTTGGGGTTGATCATTGGTGCTTCCAGTCTCCTGGTAACGAGCCACAAGGTTAAAGATTGTGCATCGGCTTTCCCCAAAACACCGGGCGATGCGATTTTGGGATGTTCCAGCCATCCACAGCTCAATAGCTTGATCACGTTGGGGTCTGTAAAGGCGAGGCATGGCACGCGTAGTGTCTTTGAACAAATGCACTTGGGTTCTGGCCTTAATGACCTCAAGGATTGTTTTAAGGCATTTGACAGCATTGCAGTTGTGATCAGTGAAGCCTGACGAGGTTACATCACTAATTCCTCAAATCCTGCTCCACAGACACAAACAAGGTCATGACCTCACGCACTGCTGTGTCTCCTTACTCAAAGACAACTGCATATCAATTATGTAATCATCTAATTAAAGTTCCCCTAACCTAACTATACTATTTCTATCTAGTCAGACTTATAAGTTTTTAAAGTCCATCAGTATATATGGCCCCCTTTGGCCTTAACAGTTTGCATTCTTGCATCCAACCACTAAAACTAATTTTTATGTTCAGGAATGCAAGAAAATAACTGTTACTTGTCATCTCAATCAAAACATAATAATGTGCTTAACAATTTTTTTCTGCTTTTTTTTGTAACGGTAAATTCAAAAATTCATGGATAACAACAATAATTATATTTTAGCACTAAAAATATAATTTCAGTTAAAGAGCTTGCGCATACTGGTGGATTAACCATTAGAGAAGCATAAAAATTATTTTGGTAATTGCCAACGCTGTTAATCTAGGGCAGCTGTGGTATAAACCTTACATTGGGTGGTGGTCCAATAAATTTTTTAAGCACTGTGTGTGTATATATACAGTCGCGCCCAAAATTATTCATACCCCTTCCAATTTTTGTTTTTTTCGAGATATTTTTTGACAAATCAAATTTATTCTTGCACAAATGACACAGTAAGTTGACATAAGGCTGTAAGAAGTACAGTAAACAATTTTTCAAGACATACAATACTTTTTGGTATTTTATTTGATAGATTTACAAAAAATGCCATGTCCAGAATTATTCATACCCTTTTCTCAGAAATTAATGGCAAAGCCTTTATTCACGATTACAGCCTCCAAACGCTTCCTGTGGTTGATCACAAGGTTTCTAAATGCCTCCACAGGGATTTTTGCCCACTCCTCTGTGGAGAGCTTCTCCAGGTCCTTAAGTTTTGAGGGTTTCCTTGCCATGACCTTGGTCTTCAGTTCCCTCCACAGATTCTCGATAGAATTGAGGTCGGTGCCCTGGCTTGGCCGCTCCAAAACGTTCACTTTGTTGTCCACTAACCATTTCTCGACAGATTCGGCCGTGTGTTTAGGATCATTATCCTGTTGGAAGATCCATTCCTGCCCAAGGCCAAATTTTTCGGCGGGTTACTTAATGTTTTCACTGAGGATCTGGATATACTGGTCCTGTTTCATAATGCCATTAACTTTAACAAGGTTTCCCGGCCCATTCGCTGAAAAGCAACCCCAGAGCATTATACTCCCACCACCGTGTTTGACTGTTGGGACCGTGTTTTTTGGTTGAAGACTTCACTTTTCTTACGCCACTTACACTTCTCCAACCCAGACACACAAGAGCTCGTCTAGCCTTCGCAAAACTCACCTGGATGAAGATACAAGCTTCTGGCTGTTATGTTATGGACGATGAAACAAAGATGGAGTTGTTTAGGCACAGAGATGGGGCTTTTGTTTGGCGTAAGAAAGGTGAAATGTTCAACCCGAAAAACACGGTCCCAACGGTCAAACAAGGCGGCAGGAGTATAATGCTCTGGGGTTGCTTTTCAGCGAATGGGCCCGGACACCTTGTTAAAGTTAATGGCATTATGAAACAGGACCAGTATATCCAGATCCTCAGTGAAAACATCAAGCAATCCGCCGAAAAACTTGGTCTTGGGCAGGAATGGATCTTCAAACAGGATAATGATCCTAAACACAGGGCCGAATCTGTCAAGAAATGGTTAGTGGACAACAAAGTGAACGTTTTGGAGTGGCCAAGCCAGAGCTCTGATCTCAATCCTATCGAGAATCTGTGGAGGGAACTGAAGACCAAGGTCATGTCAAGGAACCCCTCAAACCTTAAGGATCTGGAGAAGTTCGCCAAAGAGGAGTGGGCCAAAATCCCCGTGGAGGCATTTAGAAACCTTGTGATCAACCACAGGAAGCGTTTGGAGGCTGTAATCGTGGATAAAGGCTTTGCCATCAATTTCTGAGAAAAGGGTATGAAAAATTCTGGACATGGCATTTTTTGTAAATCTGTCAAATAAAATACCAAAAAGTATTCTATTTCTTGAAAAATTGTTTACTTCTTACAGCCTTATGTCAACTTACTGTGTCATTTGTGCAAGAATAAATTAGATTTGTCAAAAAATATCTCAAAAAAAAAAACAAAATTGGTAGGGGTATGAATAATTTTAGCGACTGCATATATATATATATATATATATGGAAAGAATGCCTCGTCCTAATGAGGGCGTGGCTAAATACTTTTTCTGTTGAATGAAGGGTAATGAAGTGTGTCTGTGCGAGTTGGTTTTGATGGAGTTGTGAATTTAATGGGGAGGCAGACCTCCAGGACATGAGTGGTTGAGAAACAAAGACACTGTCGCCACAAGAGCTCCACCAGGGGTCTGATGCTGGCTAGAGCCAGAGGTAAAATCACACTGGTGTTTTCTGTCAATGATGGTCTTAGCTATTCAAAAATGGGAATATTTAATATTTGTTCTGTATAATATGATTTGCTGCTCACACAAATTTTAATCATCACCAACTCATGTATTTCATTCACTTGTGATTTCAGAAATTGAGAGTTTTCCTAGAAAACATATCTTAATTGCTTTGAATAGAGACTGCCAGACATTTCTTCAAAACCAACTCGATAGGCTAACTTCTGTGTTATCAACTATCAAAATATCAAAATTCAAGTGCTTGAACCGTTTATTAGTCAAAATTTTAGTCACACTGTAAATGATATTAGCGTAATAATATGGACTCAATGTCACCGCCTGACTATGGATTGTTTTCACAAACATAGGTATGGGAAACTCATACAAAGTGTTGCCAGAGCCACCAATACTATCAACACCGTCAAGGTCCAAACTGACCAGAAAAATAAGAAGCTGATCGAAGAACAGAAAGCACTGAAAGACAAGGTAGCAGGATTCCAGATCCAAGAGAAGGAAAAGCAATCAGAGCTGGCTGAGAATGAAAATATGAGAGAAGCAGCTTGCAAGGATCGTCAAAAAGTCGTTGACGAAATTGCTGACAGAAACAGGATGTTTGGCGTCATAGCTGCTATGGTGCCCCTCATTGGTTTCCTCATCGATGCAACCCAAAGGGCAATCAACGATTCTGAGGACAGGGATCGTCTGATGATGGCTCAAGACAAGATTAAAGTGCTTCGAGACGAGAGAGCCAATCTCTCTCATGAATTGGGGACAATTCAAGCAGAGCTGATGCATTGGCAGCTTAAGCTCTCTAAGAGTTCAATTAAACTAGGTAAGGATTAGCACTTATGTTTCTCTTGTTCTGTAGAATTCTGGTCAGGTTTCTAGGATTAGGCATGAAGGAGGAATCATGCCGAATCTTGAGGAAAATACACAGCAGTTTGGTTAGGGAGGCCACCTAGTAATCAAAGCATTCCTGGTTCGATCCCCAGTATTGAAATGCTCCTGAGTAAAGGCACCTTATCCCTTATGTGTCCAAACCTGTTCCAGAAACGGATATAATAAATGAGCTTACAATAGCTAAAATACTGTATGATCCAACACAATGGGCATTTACCTGCATATTTCATTATGGTTCGCTGAGCAGGGGCTCCCAACAAGATGACTAATGAAATTGTTCACATTTCTAATCAATTTTTTTTGGCAGCAGCAACTCTTTCTCATTTTGTGTGAGTGCATGATATCTTGAATTCATACAATGGTATTTTGTGCGTTCAAATCAATACTATGCGATGACATAATCTATTTTCTATAAGATCACTGCAGGCAATGAGCTGACCTTTTCATTACTAATTATTTGTCCAGAAAAAAAGATGAGCTCCAGGGGTTGTTTCAATAAACACTGGATCTGGACGGTCCGTCTTTTTCTGACTGTTTCAATAAACGGTCCGTTGTCCTCCGACTGTCCGGTCGGACTGTACGACTTTCTAGGACCACTTAGACTTGTCCTAAAACCCCGTCGGAAAAAAAAAATATGGCATTTCATTTATTGTTTGATGATGTTGGGAGGCGAAGACAGCCCAAAATATTTTGAGATAGGAGGGACAATATTAATAATGCCCGTGAAAACGATGTACACCAGTCGTACCGGTTGGACACTGAGTCCAAAATGGAAATTGTAGGTCGGTACATGTCATCTGATTTCGCTGTGCAAGCCAGGCATAATCATGCGATTTGCGAGATGACCCAGGTAAACTTCAGTGGTTTACGTGAAACATTGGAGGAGAACTGGGTAATAATGGACTTACTTCTTAAAAGCACCATAGCTCCTTAACTGGCCATTCTATGCCAAGCCCTTCCAGTTAGATGAAGGCGGGGTACCCATTTAAGATCAACTTTAAAATATGCCCAAGATTATTCAATTACGAATTAATATGTGAAAAACACATTTTCAGAACATCACTTATTCTTTGCTTATCAGAGGGTAATAACGGACACCCCAATGATAGCTTGACCTCAGTTTAAATTTGACTAATGACCGAAAAGCTGTGAATCTTTATTTAAAACGTCAAAGAAACTGAAAAATTATTAACAGTCGAAATAACAACGTACAAAAACTCTGAATTACCTCATAAAACAGTGTGGCATCAGCTTGAAATGTAATGTCCTTCCACACCTGTAAAAACTAGAATAAAAAATGCTTTCCTGCCACCTAGAAATTAAACACATAACTGAAATACCACGATTGAAAATGTTTATAAAGTGACCACCGGTTTGACCAAAAAATGTGTCCACGCCCAATGTTTCAAATGAGGGCTGAGGCATGTCAAATAACTTAGACAAGATTACACCATAGCCGCAGTAAGCATATGATACAGTAGGGCTGTCAGCAGGTCGGGAAATAGTAGAAATGGGTGTATCTGTTAATACCCCAATCCGTTATTGTCCCGTTCTCCCCAAACTTCCGTACATGCAAAAGGCATCCATATTCTCCATATCATACATTCAAAGAGTAAAACATCTCCAATAATAATGTTGAATGTATGTGGTAAGAGAAAACATACACTAAAAATGACGCATTAAAAAAACAGGCATAATCAATCGAATCATTGAGGCCTGGATACTTTAAGGCATCCAAACAGTGGATCCAAGAGGTTTCTCTTTGATCAAGCTTACAAATACGATCAACATCTCTAATCGATGGTTTGATATGCTCAAGTCCTATTATGCATAATTGAGTATCATCACTATTATGAACATCCAAAAAACGTTTGACCATAGGATAATCCAAGTTGCCCATTCTAATAGCATATTTATGTTCTGCAAGGCGGTCACGTAATCGACGTTTGGTACGTCCCACATATAAAACACCTTCGCCAGTGCAAGTAAAGAGGTACACCACAAAGGTAGTGTTGCAATTTATAAAGTCTTTGGTGTTGTATGTTCTCTTTGTTTTGAAGTTGGTTTGTAAGATGTTTTCACAGTGTGGACAATACATGCATTTGTAAGTGCCAATGGGTCTCTTGAGCCAGGTCTCTTTCCTGTCAGGAGGCAGAAAACTATGAACTAGTTTATCTCTCAGCGTGGGAGCACGTTTAATAGACACCACTGGGGGTTCAGGAAACGCTTGTCTAAGAACAGGATGACTGTCAATAATGGCCCAATTGGCTTTGATTATACGCTTAATGTGCATCGTTGCAGTACTGTATTGCGTCACGAAGAATGGCCGAGACTGAGTAAAGCGGCTATGTTTCCTTTTTCTTAGTAAAGAGGAACGATCGATAGATTTAGCCCTATTATGTGCCACTACCACGATATCCGATCTATATCCTCTGTTCCTAAAACATGCAGCCATCTCTTTTGCTTGTACTTCGAAAACTGAGTCAGTACTGCAAATACGGCGTAGTCGTTGAAATTGACCAAACGGAATATTCTTAATTAAATGTGGAGGATGAAATGAATCCGCTCTTAAAACAGTATTACGCGTAATTTTCTTCCTAAAAATAGTAGTATGCAATTTGCCCTCTGGATCCTTCGAAATGGTTAGATCAAGAAAATCAACGCTTTATTGTGAATATTCGAGGGATAGTGTAATATTATTATTAATGGAATGCAAATACTTAGAAATTCCATCAATTGAGTTTTGTTTCCATTAAAAATGAAAAGCAAGTCATCAATATAACAACCGTACCACGTGATGCAATGATAAAAGGGATTGCCTGAATTAAAGATTAAGGGCTCTATCTTTTACACTGCCCTACCCGTTGCCACTACCCGCAACCCGTGAATTACACATTTAGCAGCTTCCACTATCCCTAAACGATATCTTGCGGCCACACTACCCGCTATGCATTATGCCGAATCCTTTATTTGCGCCTGGAGTTGTGCCCGTGGGCGTGTTTATGCGCTTTCCCTACAATTGCTATCTTGACCACACACGTTAGGGAAAGCGCATAGCGGGTCCTAAAACCACCCGCTACCCACATTTGGGCTTTCACAAGAGCGCTATGCACTAGCACTCAGCAACGGAAATTTTTTTTCCAGCGAGAGCGGCATTTCAGAACTCTCTTGCGAATGAAGGTAATTTTGGCGACAAGTTTGTGCACCTGTTTTTGCAGCAGGGTCACGCAACTTGCTGTAAAAAAAAAAAATAGACAGCTGTCGATTGGAAAATGTAAGCGGACGAAACCGCATACTTGTCACCAGAATTACCTTCATTCGCTGAAGAGTTCTGAAATGCCGCTCGCTGGGGAAAAAAAAGGTTCGTCACTGAGTGCCGGTGCATATACCTAATTTTTATTTTTTCTAAAATGGGATTTTGTTCTATGCTTCATTTCAGACTGGAGAGGAGTTGGAAGTGCATGGCTTAAACGCATTTTTTTTTTTTTTTTTTTTTTTTTTGAAGTTTCCATCACAAAAGGGGTAGGCTTGATTTTTTTTTTTTTTTTTTACTACATACCAAACATTAAACAATATGTCAATGTCAAATAATGATAATAATAATAATAATAATACTACAATTCATGATTAACTTAACAAAAACAGATCCTCCCCTGACTGGATTTGACCTCATGCACGGGCAATTTAACTTTGTCAACAGAGAAACGTGGCGACCTTCCTCTCTCCATCACGGGTTTCGGTTTGAGTATTTGTGATAGCGCAGCCTGCTCCTAAAGGCAATGGCACCTAGCACACTGATTGGTTTAACTGGCGTAAAGCCCAAACCACGCCTATGCATAATATAACGGGTAGCGCAGGTGTTTTAGGGATATAGGCAGGTGTGCACGATAGCAACTTTCGCGGGGGAATGCCTCCTACGCAATGCGAAATCCCCAAATAACGGGTTTAGGGACTCTGGCGTAAGATAGGGCCATAAGTCTTTTCCCAAAGACCTAAGAATAAACATACATAATTTGGCGAAAAGCATGAGCCCATAGGTTCTCCAATGCATTGTTTATAAATCTCAACCATAAAAATGAACACATTATTATGAGTGATCCAATTGCCCTGTAGGAGGTGCTATAGGTACTTAATTAGATTGCAGTTGGTGCTACATACCCCACAACGAAAGATTACACTGCATGATACTGTCAAAGAAATATTTAGAAAGGTATTTATTGTTTTTAAATGAATATGCACTGTTTTGTGGGGGATCTCAGAACTACAGACCTTATCAGACCTATATTATATGCTTGCGCATTTTAGATTTGTTTTATTTATAGAGAATTTGCATCAATGGGGGTAAAAAGTAGTTCAAAATTGAGGTATGACCTTGCTATCCGATAGACTTCTGAAGACACCTGATAGGCATGAGGTGAGGCCTTTGCCTGGAATGGTTCGGTGGCTACAGCAGTGCTGTCATACATTGTGAGCATTAATTTTCAAAAAAATTTGGTCCCATTCAGAGCTATGACCTTGACACTAAATATGCTTCTAGACGCCCACATAATATATACATAAGCTGTGTAAATTTGTACCTGCAATGATTCAGTGTCTTGAGTGAAAGGTCATTGTGACCTTCAATCTTGAATCTTGCCATCAAATAGGCTTCTGAACACACCCAATGTGCATAACCTGAATCTCTGTGGGGGGGGGACCAGGTCTAGATTTCTAGATGTCCATTATGCACGTTTTAAAATAAGTGCAATAACACTATGTAAATGTCCTGTAATATGCAATAATATCCTTAACAGGGTGTATCGGAAAAAAGTAGACTCTCAGAAAAAAAATACCATTAAACTAAAATGCGAAGGTGTTCAGAAAATCTGATCATACATGTTGATAATAATCTGCTGTATTTATACACTGATATCATATTTAATTCTTCTTAATACCCTATTTATGGTTGTTTGTTTTTTTTGTACTATTTATGTAATTTTTAATGTGTCTGCTTGTTTGTGAAGTTTCTGTGTGCTGTATGTACCACTGAAGGTACATACATACAGTACCTTTGAGACGTGCAATGACAATAAAAGACATTGATGGATTGATTGATTGATTATAGGTGCAGTTCCGGATCCGGTCCACCTTACTAATGTCCAGCAGAATCTCACCAGGGTCAAGGAAATTCTCCTGCAGCTTAAGAGCTTCTGGAAGAAGACTGAGGTGTTGATAAGGTACCTTGAACAGAAGACTTTTGTCGGGGAAGAAATGATTGACTTCACCGAGGAGAGCAAGATTGAATTATTGCAAACCATCAGGTTTGCAAGAGAGGTATTAATGGAAAATGTTTCATTTTTTTGTCATTGTCAGATGATTGAGGACAGTCCTCTATATGATCCAGGACAAAAGATGAATTCTACAGTTATGGTGATACAGCGCGAGCAGAATTTAATCACTGTTGCACTGGGTTCAAGAGGCTAGCCATGGGCGGTGGGGAAACACCTGCTCTTAGAATTATAGGGAAGGGTTGATGGTTTGTAATTAATCATATTTATAGATTATTTGGTCATATATTCTGAGAGGCCTGCAGGTTTACAGTTTGACTCTCATCAAACTAATGCAAGTGGTGGCTTCATCATTCATCATCATACTTTTATAGAGATTATAACCTCTTATCATGCCATCTTGTGTCATTTTCATTTGACTGTGTATGATTATATTTCATTGTGCTCCTTACCGTACAGAAAATAATTAATGTGTTTCTTCTGCAGGCTTGGATTACATTTAAAAAGGAATGTAAGAAGTCTAGCTTGAAATATGCAGTAGAAAATAAGGATGCCTACAAGTTCCTGGAGACCGATCCATCTTCTCTGACTGATGAGGAGTGGAAGAAACAGTACAAAGACCTGAAAACCCGCCTAAAGAACCTCAATCAAACCCCCACTGCCCCTGCCGTAGAGGGCTCTCCGGGACAGGCTGGAGCTGAATGAAACCTTTTTGCCTGTCTGGTTGCCTATTAGATTAAGGTGGCTTTGCTGAGTCCTAACACAGACAGGACAGTCAGTTCTGCTTTGCAAAAATGCTTTCATGTCACCTGAGAAATTAGTTTCATTGCTTTGCAGCTGTTATAATTATTTTATCTACTTCAGCTACTGTATGTTCCAGGTTATATATCCTGTGCACACAGTAGAGTATGCAGGGGTAATTATAGTATGCATATAGAGTACGCAGGGATAATTATAGTATACATATGTTGGTGATATAGCTGTATATCCTGTGCACACAGTAGAGTATGCAGGGGTAATTATAGTATTATGTTGGTGATATAGCAGTATATCCTGTGCACACAGTAGAGTATGCAGGGGTAATTATAGTATACATATAGTGTATGCAGGGGTAATTATAGTATTATGTTGGTGATATAGCAGGCACACACGCTTCAGGCTCGACACTGTTGTGCTCCATCCTTGTTTCTGCACATTATTGTCTACTTCCTCTCTCTGCAGCTGGTGACTGTAATCCAAGCGAACATGATGATCATCCATTCTGAAATAAATAACATCATTCTTAAACAGTTTTCATTCTTATTTTGTACCTTCAGTGTTTGGTTTCAGAGTACATGACCCTTACAGTTTATTGTAGGTGGATGGAGTTTCGTAAAACTGTCTGATGGCTGGAATTCTATATCACATTAAAAAAAAATCCCTCCAGGGATTTGACATGCGAGGAATGAAATCTGAAGGAGAGAGCTACGTTACAAAGTGTTGGCCACCCAGCCATAGTGCCTAAAAGCACCGTACTCACACCCAAATACACACAATTGAAGGCTGAGAAATAGGGCCTCGATGATAACCGCATGACCGCAATGTCCATTATCACCGCAATTTTTATTCTTAATTTTACTTTTTGCCGCTGGAAGTTTTAGGAGAGCATATGGTGTGTGATATCAAACTTAAAATGAATTAATAATTGTATAGTGATCCGACTCTGATGTCCATCTTGTGTAAGGGCCTCTGGAGGAAAATAAAACTTTCCAGTCACTCATCACTTCAGCTTCGCCAGTGGGGTGGGCAGTCATTTTCACATATGGGGGAATTCTTATGTTTGTCAGACTATCACTTAGTATTTCTGTGTGACAATACTTGTGATATTTAGGGCCTGTAACATCCAATTAAATATATGAAACACAGATATCAAAGACAGAATTTTGAAGTAAACACTCAACAGTTGAAATTTTATTTTAATTGCAAGTGCTTATAGTGAACACTCCTCTCTAATGACGCAATGCCCATATAGTTGCTGCTCGCTGGTTGACATTTTTAACTATGCATGCTGTAAATCTATCTCAAGTTGCCTATCGGATTATTTTGGCTTTGAGCCAAAGGATGCAGAACAGCCAGCACATTTGGACAAAGCAATATGCTGCATTTGTAGGAGAGCAGCCCAGCTTGCCAGGAAATACTTCTACCCAAGGTCACATTAAGCCACACCAAGGACGAACAAAAAAAACTAAAGGAAAATGTGGTCTCAATGAATTCCGCCGAAAACTAAAGATTCGCATAAAAATTCTGCTATGACAACATATGAGAAAGAAAATCTCTTGATCCCAGGAGCGAAAGTTCTTATTGGTCAGTTTGTTTTACTGGCACCCGGAATGCAGGAATCAAACCAGCTGCGGGAAAAAAGAAATCCGCGCAGTGAAAAACGAAAGCTTTGGATTATAGAAATTACTTCATATTCTTTTAGATTTCTTTCATTTCATAGTTTGCTTGTAAAGGCCCACAGTCTCTCACATGCTGCAATCCAGAGATAGGGCCCATTTAGTAGGCCACATTTACATTTTTATTTTGCACTTTATAACTCAGGCCGAAGCCCAGACATTATTATTATTATAGTTGTTATTATAGTTTTTCTCTTGTTATTGCTGTTATTTTGCCTAAAGAATTGCCTATCATTTGCTGTTTGAAGAAGAAGCATTATTCATTTGAGATAGTTTTTTTGGCTACCAGAGATGTGCTGTCAAAAGGCAGTATGCTGGCAGGATTCCCATAACACGCAAGTGATCAGTTATCAATTATCAGTTTGATGATAAGACGATTTAGTAAGCATTATTGTGTTCACGAAATGCTAAATAAATGGTACATATTTATGTTTGCACGGCAGGCAGTTCTAAAAGCAGTAGCCTATATACAGTATACACACTGCCTTCAATACTGATTTGAAAAAACACAACTACCGTAGATGGCATTCTGAGAAAAAGTCCTTTCTATTTAATCATTCAAGTAATTGATTATTCATTAATCCATCAATACAATTTCATTTTGTAGCCTCGTTACAACATCATATTCATATCTTAATTGTTGGCAATGCGTTACCTACTATTTATTATTCAGAAAGTCATTTTAGCAATTCTTTATTGGGAACAAGTCGAGAATAACATACATTAAAATATGAAGTCGCCATTCATAATCAATGTTCATTGAAGCTGCATGTGCTCTTACGTTTTGTTAAGTTTTTAAAGCAATTAAAACCATTGTACACATTTCATCCTTTGCAGTTTATCTATGTTTTTAAATGGCATAAATGGACAGAAATTCTCATAAAAAAAGACAGTATTTTTTTTTTTTTTTTTTAATGGGAAGGTCAGGCACTAGCGGTGAACCACCCGATCTGTTAGGGTTGTGCTTCACACACTGATGATGTGCACGGAAGACAGGAAGTTGAGGATTGGACTCGTGCAAGGATGGACTTGGTTGTATTTATTATTCCTACTGCACAGCAGGAAGGCACACAAGAAGCAATACAAAACAAAATAGGAAACGAGGTTCCTGAATTGCACTATTAATAATACAGATACTGACCTTTAGCCACAAGACTTTGCAAAAAATAACTGTGAAGCTTGGTCTAAAATACAGTAACACTACCACACTATAGAAATGAACAACAGCTGCATGCGATGACTGCGGAGCTGAGAATGCAGTCCAGGTCTTAATAGACCGGTGAGTTTGACGACTGGAGGCGTGGCCTTACAGTACCCCGGCCCGGATGGGCCTGGCGGAACTTGGCCAGGAGCTGTGGATCCAGGATCCCAGCAAACAATTCTACATTGCCACAACGTTGCGAGAAGATCACTGATCGGTCATGGTGACGTTACAAAATGATGTTCACGCAACGTCATAGTGCAGACTCCCAGCTATGTTGTCTCAACGTTGCTTAGTGACGTTGTGTTGCGACCTTCATGCAACCTTTATGTGAAGTTACAAAATGACGTTGATACAATGTCATTTTGTTACGCCACAAAGGTTGCATGAAGGTCGCAACACAACACCACTTGGCAACGTTGTGACAACATAGCTGGGAGTTTACACAAATTATCACTCAATATGGCTCTCTTTCTGGTTACAAAGTAAATTGGGGAAAGTGAGCATTGTTGCCTTTAAATAGACACTGCACCAGTAGATGCTTGCAAAATAAAAAAAATTAAATGGAAACAAATGGAAATAACATACAATTGCAAGAAAAAGTATGTGAACCCTTTGGAATTACCATGATTTCTGCATAAATTGGTCATAAAATGTGATCTGATCTTCATCTAAGTCACAACAATAGACAAATACAGTCTTCTTAAACTAATACCTCACAAACAATTATATGTTTTCATGTTTTTATTGAACACAACATGCAAACATTCACAGTGCAGGGTGGAAAAAGTATGTGAACCCCTAGGCTAATGAGTTCTCCAAGAGCTAATCGGAGTCAGGAGTCAGCCAACCTGGAGTCCAATCAATGTGACGAGATTGGAGGTGTTGGTTAAAGCTGCCCTGCCCCATAAAAACACACACCAGATTTGAGTTTGTTATTCTCAAGAAGCATTGCCTGATGTGAACTATGCCTCGGACAAAAGAGCTCTCAGAAGACCTACGATTAAGAATTGTTGACTTGCATGAAGAAAGTTACAAAAGTATCTCTAAAAGCCTTGATGTTCATCAGTCCACGGTAAGACAGATTGTCTATAAATGGAGACAGTTCAGCACTGTTGCTACTCTCCCTAGGTGTGGCCGTCCTGTCAAGATGACTGCAAGAGCACAGCGCTGAATGCTTAATGAGGTGAAGAAGAATCGTAGGGTGACAGCTAAAGAATTACAGAAATCTCTGGCACATGCTAACATCTCTATTGACAAATCTACGACAAGTGAAACATTAAACAAGAACGGAGTTCATGGGAGAACACCACGGAGGAAGCCACTGCTGTCGAAAAAAACCATTGCTGCACGTTTGAAGTTTGAAAAAAGAGCACCTGGATGTTCCACAGCACTACTGGCCAAATATTCTGTGGACAGATGAAACCAAAGTTGAGTTGTTTGGAAGGAACACACAACGCTATGTGTGGAGAAAAAAGGCACAGCACATCACCATCAAAACCTCATCCCAACTGTGAAGTATGGCGGAGGGGGCATCATGGTTTGGGGCTGCTCTGCTGCCTCAGGGCCTGGACGGATTGCTATCATCGACAGAAAAATTAATTCCCCAAGTTTATCAAGACATTTTGCAGGAGAACTTAAGACCATCTGTCCGCCAGTTCAAGCTCAACAGAGGATGGGCGATGCAACAGGACAACGAACCAAAGCACAGAAGTAAATCAACAACAGAATGGCTTCAACAGAAGAAAATACGCCTTCTGGAGCAGCCCAGTCAGAGTCCTGACCTCAACCCGATTGAGATGCTGTAGCATGACCTCAAGAGAGCAATTCACACCAGACATCCCAAGAATATTGCTGAACTGAAACAGTTTTGTGAAGAGGAATGGTCCAAAATTCCTCCTGACCGTTGTGCAGGTCTGATCTACAACTACAGGAAACGTTTGGTTGAGGTTATTGCTGCCAAAGGCGGGTCAACCAGTCATTAAATCCAAAGGTTCACATACTTTTTCCACCCTGCACTGTGAATGTTCACATGTTGTGTTCAATAAAACATTAAAAAAAATTATTGTTTGTGAGGTATTAGTTTAAGAAGACTGTGTTTGTCTATTGTTGTGACTTAGATGAAGATCAGATCACATTTTATGACCAATTTATGCAGAAATCCAGGTAATTCCCAAGGGTTCACATACTTTTTCTTGCAACTGTATCTCGGATTAAAAATTACAACAGATTGTTATCGAACACGAGATATAAATCTCACGCAAATATTTAACAAAATAAAAACAAATATAGATAGATTGTCTCACCTTCCTATTTCTCTGTGGGGTCGGGTGAATATAGTAAAAATGAATATCCATCCTGCCATAAATTATACTTTAAGGATGTTACCCGTCACAATACAAAATTTTTGGTTTCAAACCCTACATAAATTTATTTCAACCTTTATATGGCGTGGGGAAAAGGCAAGATGGTCATACAGAAGAATGTCAAGTTCAAATAAAAATGGTGGTCTACAACTTCCAAATTTTGTCCACTACTATCTTTAATTTGGCTGTCAACAAGCTAGTGAGCGATTTGATCATTCTGTGAGAAAAGACTGGGAACTCATTGAAGAAGATATGCTACAAACCTTAAATATCAATCCAAAATGCTTGTACTATATGAAAAAACTCCCGAAAGATGTTGAGCAAACTCCACTTGAAGCAACGCTTCAAATTATAAGATCATGTACGAAGATACTTGGAATTAAAACAACCTCTTTAATTAATCAACCATTATGGCTGAATTTAAATATACTGCTAAATAATCAGGTTATGAAATGGAATAAATGGAAAGACTGTGGTATTACAAAGCTCTGTCACATATTTTATAACAACCGCTTCAAAACCTTTGATGAATTAACCAATGAATATAAACTCCCTAAAAGTGAACATTTAAATTACATTACCTTTCTGCATACTATTAAAAAGAATATTTGCATGAATAATTTAAGAATAAGCACTCACAAATTTGAAAAAGTACTTTTTAATCACAATTTGTGCAATAAGAAGATGGTGAAGAATTTTTACACAATATTAAATGAAAGCACAATTGATGCATTTAATTCCTGTGCTAAAAAAATTGATTGCGGGTCTCAGTAAATTTCCTGGATATATGGAAAAATGCAAGGCAGCCCTTCCGCTGTACAAAAAAATCTATTGACGCAATTCAAAATTCTAAATAGACTGTATTATACTCCATCACAGCTCTACAAAATGGGAATAAAGGATGACAGTAAATGCCTAAAATGTGGCGTTGCTGAAGGTACTCTGCTTCATCTACTCTGGGACTGCATTAAAATTAGTGACTCTGGTTTGGCATAACAAAAGAAGTTCAGTATTAATATAGCCATACCATGTACACCACTAACGTGTGTGTATTGGGAGATGTACAGAATTTCAGTAGGGTTCCTTTAGGGACTAAAAAAGTCTTTCTCTCATTATGTATGATCACATAGAGGGTAATTATGAAAAATAGGACTTCTGATATACCTACACATAAAGAATAGATCTCTGAAGCATCAGAAATGATCAAATTGGAAAAGATAGCTTTCAGATTGCAAAACACTGAGTCAGAATATGCCGAAGTATGGGCACCAGTGGAAGGCTACCTAATGTCATGATAGAAGGAGGTGTTTAGAGGGGGGAATTTTGATTTTGATTTCATTTCTTCTTCCCTTTTTAATATTTTTTCTCTTTTTTTTGATATTGTTATTTTTGTTTGCTGCTATTATCATTTTCTCTATGCCCAGACAAACATACTAATGGTTGCTTAACTCTAATATTCTTTCTTATACTGTTGCAGAAAAATACAAACCTGTATGAAGTTTGATAGATATTTCTATGATGAGCTGATATTGTTTAAGGGCTGCATTGCTAAGGTTAAATTGTTTTGTTTTGAACTCACTGTTTGTTCTTTTAATATTGCGTTGCTGTTTGTGTCTGTATTTTATAGTTAGGAAAAAAAATTCACTGATCACACATATACACAAACATACACACTCATTCACGCACAAATGCGTTCGCACGCACGCACGCGCACACACACAAACACACACACACACACACACAGCACCGCATAATACAGGGGCTTAGCGGGGCTGAAGCCCCGGCGCCCACGCGTGAAAGGGCTCTTCGCGAGGATCGGGATCAAAACAATCATTGGCAAAAACGCAAAATAATGCTAATACAGTGCTCTGATTGTTGTTTGTGTTGGGCCTGCCCTGGAACAGGACGAGGTACATTAATATTTTGCATAAATAAAAGACACTGCGATTGGTTAATGGACGACGTGCGTGCCTATTGTTACTGTCCAATAAATGAGTCGTTGAATTTGAACTATACATATAGCTGTAACATTGCTCCTAAAGCGGAAATTTAAGACAAAAGATGCTAAAATGTGGAAAGAAATGTGACAGCGGGGCTCAATAGTGTTCATATCAACTTGAGAAATTGCTGCGGGAGTCCCAGCTATTAAGAAAAGAAAAACAAGGCAACATTGTGCAAGGACATTATCCACTGAAACATATGCAAGGAGATAATAAAATGAAGGAATAGTTGCCGAGAAAACTTGTGCCCATTGCAAATCCCATACACCAAGTCGACGAACAGGACCATAACTCCGTAAAAATAAATTTCTCGGAATCAACTGTCGAACGCATTCAATAGGGTCATCTGTACTGGCCACCCACAGAATTTCATCCACGTTGCCGAGAAAACTTGTTCACATTAAACACCCATATACCAAGTTCAGAGTCAAGGTCCATAACTCCGTAAAAAGAAATTTCTCGAAATCAATCGTCGAACTCATTCACTAGGGTCATTAGCACTGGCGACACACAAAATTTCACCCGTGAAGGTGCAATAGTTGCCGAGAAAACTTGTCCCCATTGCAAATCCCATACACAAAGTCGACGAATAGAAACAAGGACCATAACTCAGTAAAAAGAAATTTCTCGAAATCAACTGCCAAACTCATTCAATAGGATCATTAGTACTGGTCGCCCACAAAATGTCATCCACGTAGGTGCAATAGTTGCCGAGAGAACTTGTCCCCATTGAACCCGGACGGGCAGACGGACGAGCTCCATTCCAATATCCCCCGATCCACTTCGTGGCGGGGGATAATAACCAAGCTGACTGGATATTTCAAAACTACGAGCCTTAACAAGACAGAAAACCCTCTGGCATTAGCGGCTATCCGCGGGATGCTAACGAGCCACTGGTTGTTGAGCGCACTGGCTGCTGACGATGGTAACGAGCCGCATGCAGCTGCTGCTGCCACAGGATAGGTAGCAATAGGCGTTTGGTAGGTAGGTAGCATAGTATAACAACAACATTAGGAAATGTAGGCGCTTAGTTTCAGTTTAGCCTGTCCCAGTCCACTGTAACTGAAGAGTTCAACTGCAAACCGCAAAGTTCGTGATTTAGTGATTTTCATGTGCTTTTGCTGTTCAGTATTATCATTCAAATTTTGGCGGTATAAACGGTGCAAAACAATTATTGTTTGCATGAATAATAATTTCTGAAATCGGAAATATGTTTGTCATTTTTACACGGCCCTTCCTTGGCGAGTTGCGTCGTGATGGAATTTACCGTCAGATGGAGTAATCCGATGTGATACTAAATTTGATCCGCTACAGTTTAACGGTAGCACGACAGAAAACTATTTTCCATGTATGAACGAAAGACTGCTCACTAGCTTTGTGGTTCACTGCTCAGAAGTTTGTCATTTAGTTCTGAACAGAACTAAATCATGAGATTCTGAATCATGAGATGCACTGTAAAAACTGTTACTTAGATAAAACAAAAAAAAAATAAGGCAACATTTTCCAAGCACTTTTTCTTAGTTTTGTGAACTTCTTGTTTTTTTAAGTTGAGAAAACTCAATCATAAAATTTTAGCATAAAGTAAAATTTTTAAGAACATTCTACAAAAAAAAACCCCAGGAAATTGAGTACAACCATTGTCAAAATGGACAGCATTTTAAGTACATCTAACTTAATTAAATTAAGTTGTATTTAAAAGAAAACATTAAATTTTACTTTCATTTTCATTTTTTTCATATTGACCAATTCCAAACCTCTCCCAGGGGCCCACCTGTCCTGCATGTTTTAGATCTCTCCCTGCTCCAGCACAGGTGATTTAAATGATCAGCTCATTATCAATCAGCCTCAGGGGAATGATAACGAGCTGATTATTTGAATCATCTGTGCTAGAGCAGGCAGAGATCTAAAATATGTAGGACAGGTGGTCCTCCAGCAGAGGTTTGGGAAGTACTGTATTAAACTACAAACCCCAATTACAATGAAGAGGGAACATCGTGTAAAATGTAAATAAAAATGGAATGCAATGATTTGCAAATCTCAAACTCACATTTTATTCACAACTGAACATAGACAACATAATGTTGAAATTCAGACATGTCATGAAAACTATTGGAAATATTAGCTCATTTTGAATTGGATGGCAGCAACACATTTAAGAAAAGTTGGGACAGGGGCAACAAAAGGCTGGGAAAGTGGTGCTAGTAAAAAAAAAAAAATAAATAAAATCAGCATTTTGCAACTGATTAGGTTAATTGGCATCAGGTCAGTAAGATGACTGGGTATAAAAAAAGCATTCTAGAGAGGCAGTCTCTCTTAGATGGGCAGAGGTTCACCAATCTGCACCTAAAAACTGAGAATAATTTCAGAAACACACTTCTCAATCTTAAATTGCAAAGACTGAATATCCCACCATCCAGAGTACAAAAGATTCAGTGAATCTGGAGAAATGTTTGCTTAAGGGACAACGCCGAAGGTGAATATTGGATGTTTGCGATCTTTGGGCCCTCAGACTGCACTACATTAAAAATGGATAAGATGCCGCATGGGAATTCACTGCATGGGTTCAGGAACACTTCCAGAAATCATTGTCTGCGAACACAATTCACTGTGCAATCCACAAGAGCTCGTGAAGGCTGGATCATGTAAAGAAGCCATATGTAAAAATCCAGAAATGCTGCCATCTTCTCTGGCCCAAAGCACATTTAAAATGGTTTAAAATGGACTGAGGTAAAATGGAAAGCCATTTTAAAACGAGCTTTGGTCTTCAGCAGATGGCACCATTTCTGGATTGTGTTCACATATTGCTTCTATGCATGATACAGCTTTAACTTGCATTTATGGATTGCACAGCAAACTCTGTCCACGCAGTGATTTGTGGATGTGTTCCTGAGCTCATGCAATGAATTCAAGTGCAGAATCATACTTGTTTTTAATGCGGCGCAGGCTCAGGGCCTGAAGATCGAGCATCCAATATTCACCTTCGGCCTTCTCCCTTGTGAACAGATTTCCCCAGATTCTCTGAATCGTCTATGTATTGTAGATGGTGGCATAATCAATGTCTTCACAATTCACATTGAGAAATTTTTCTGAAATTGTTCAAGTTTAAGATGCAGATTGGTAAACCACTGCCCATCTTTACTTCTAAGAAAGAGTGCCTTTCTAAAATGCTGTATTTATACCCAGTCATGTTACTGACCTGTTGCCAATAAACTAATTAATTGCAAAACGCTCCTCCAGCTGTTTTTACTGGAGTAATTTAGAAGTGATGACAAGCGGCAAGGAGGAGCATATCTTTAAAATGGATAGGAAAATGTCTACCGGTGGAGGCGTAGCAAAGCAAAAAAAAAAAAAAACAGATTTTTCAGAGCGATCAATGTTCATAGTTTCATAAATCGCTGACGAATTAACATCGCCTCAGTGAAGATCTAGTAATCCAAACTTAATTATGTGCTGCTTAAATTTGTAGTTGCTGTGTTTGAAAACATATCCAACAAGCATGCGCACAAGCTTGTAAGGCGCAAAAAAAAGAAAAGACCAGACAGTTGGAGTTTATCTGGGGCATTTTAAGTCATTATTTATGCACATAAGAAAACGCATCATAACTTTGTGAAGCAACTTAAGCTGGGGACACACTACAAGATTTTTGGCCAGATATTACCCACGATTTGCATTTGGGGCTAGTCTGCTCCAGTCAGCTCTAGTTGGGGGACAGTCGTCATGACAAGTCGGCGCAGAATCTGTTAGTGTGTGTGATGTGGTACAGACTGGAATCAGCAAGTGTGTGAGGTGAACAGACTCCGCCCGACTTCAGTCGCCGAAATTCAAACACGTTTGAATTTTGTGAGCCGACTCTGGATGCAGTTGTGTAGTGTGTGATCCCTCATCTGCTGTAGTCCTTAAATGTGTGCTCCCCAGTCTTTACAAGAATCTACTGAAGCCAGTCATGTAGTGTGTGCTCCAAGTCTTTTCAAAATCTGCGAAGACTGTGAAAATCTTGTAGTGTGTCCCCAGCTTGAAGCAGTGCAATCGAAAATAAAGGGGACTGTTATACAACCAATTAGTTTGAGAAACTGTTGCTAATCAGACAACGTAAACTGCAGCAGGGTTAGGTAATTAAGCATACAGATGTGCCATTACCTAAAGGTCTTTAATACCGCCAACAGACTGCTACTGATTTAAAACACTTGTCTGTCGTTCAGGGCACACAATCACCAGCTGAATCCACACCGTTTCTGCCTTACTAATTCCACATGTGCAGATAGATTAATCATGACGTCAAACAGCAACTATGAATGGCTGGTAGCGCAACAGGGGACAAGCAAGGCCATTGGTCAGACAAATTTCCCAGCAAACCTGCTTTCTGAAACTTTTAGGACGAAAACAACATTAAATAAATTGTACATAGATTAAACCCATGCATCGTTTTTTATTTGCAAGAATACAGTTTTTCAGTCATTATTATATCATGAGGCAAATATATCGATAGATTCAAATGGCCATGACGCAGGATAACCGCAACAGTGAAGTAGAACCATAAAAAGTGGTATACATAACATTGAGTCACATTCATGTGTTGGTGTATGAGAGTCATAATCCCCGTCTCGGATATCACATGTTATCATGTGCACTTTAATAAAGAAACATGAAGTTTTCGCATTAAGGTGGTAACGCTGAACAAGGCGACACCACTGCGCTCTCGCTAACATTAATAAAGGCTACCGGCCACCAGTGGGCCGTCTACGCAACTGCGATTAAGGTCTTTTCGTCGGCCGGACCGGCGCAGTGACCTAGCGGCCCACCGGGAAAACTCCCGGTATACCCGATGGCCAGTCCGCCCTGCACTGCCAAATATCAATAATCCCGTTTGTTCACTCTTCTACTCCATATTTTACATTAAACAAGGTCTGACTTGCAGATTCAACATGTCTACTGAAGATATTAAATTACAATGCTGAAATGTGTTCTCCAATTACTGCATGTGGGCGGGTCCTGACAATTTACTTATTGAGTACGTTTTTGAACTAAGTTTCGTGAAATCAATCACGAATCACGAAAATCAAATTTATGATAGAAAATTTTAAGTTACTAAAACATTAGCACTTTTTTTTTTTTTTGTAACTTAAACAGTCAGTAAAAAAAGACAAAATCAATTTATTTTACTAAATATACATTTTAAAATTAAGTAATTTGGACATGGCCATTGAAGGACTTTTTACAGTGTGGGCAGCAAAAGCCCCAAGAACGTTCTGATGCTTCCTCATATTTCAGCAAAAAGATCAGAAGCTGTAAACCTTCAGAGAGCATCTTGAGAGCTTATACCATGAAATTGATACTTGTGAATATTATGCATGCTCATTTCTCACATCTTTTCACGATCATGTTTATCTATTAAAGTGCGCAATAAATCCTTTACAATGCATACTCATTGTCTGTTTCTTCATCTTTTCATGAACAGGAGTGCACAACAAATCAAGCCAACTCGAAGCGTTCGATTTCATGTGCTGAGCCTGATCATGCTTTCTTAGTGAAGTCCTGCAATATTCACGTCAATGTAGGTGTCAATTTAATAATTTTGATATTATTTATTTGGCGGGGGGTTGGGGGGGAGAGATATTCATGCCCGTTTCAGTTAAGTTATGATGAAAAATCCTTGTGTAACAAGGGAATTTGGTGCTTCTGCAACTCTGAGAAGGAAGATGATAAGTTTTTTAAAATTATTTTGGATGATATAATTATACAAAGTGAATCCTTGATATATATATTTTTTTTTACTAATATTTAAGGAGTAAAATGGTTGTTTGCAAAGTTTATTTGCCATTAGTAAATCAAAAAATGATACTTAGGGATCAGAGTAAAAACACGTAGAGGCTAATTTTCGCTGATATAAATACAGGCGTGCCTTGGGATTTTGGCTTGCCCTTTGGTGTGCCTTGGGCAGAAAAAGTTTGAGAACCTGCGCTAAACAGTCGGAGCCTGTTGGGAGTGCGGGCATCTCCATCGCTGATCGGCCACGAGGATACAGTATATTGCTGTTAGCAGAAAAACTGACTTGGTGAAAACATGGATGTATTATAAGAACTGGATACTGGACCAAAAATGGCCGCCCATTGATTTCAATGGAAATTGCTCAGTGGCGCAACCATGGACCTATAAGGAGAACTGGACAAACAGCGAAGGCTGGAACGCATGCCAATATGGGCTTAGCGGTGGAGCTGATATTGCAAGTCACATGATGCCGTGGGGGCCAAAAAGAAATTTCTCCATAGGGAATAATTGAAAAAGACACGCTGATAAGTCAGTGAATACATTTTTTTGACAGTCACAAATTATCGATACCGAAACTGTTTATTTTTCTCTTTTAAATCATTGATGCCTCGTTCCTCGGCAACAACAAAAAATTTTATTTATATTCAGGCTATGTGATCACCAACGGGTCCTCATATGTAAGTGCGTTCTCTTCTCGTCTCCTCCGAATTTAGCACTGCAGCGGATGTGAGTGGGTGGAGCAATGGGCATTCCTTGCCGTCTGTCTGTGATCAACATTAAAGACATAGCCAAGTCGGTAAAGTGAGCCGGCGACATTACGGTGCAAATATACTGAGCAACAAAAGTAACGCAAGTTAATTAAAGATAGACCGGAGAAGAAGTTTGCGCATAATTATTGAAAATCAAATTTATTACTAGTGTGTGCACATTTACACTCATTTCATCAAACTTTTCTTTGTTTTGCAGTCACTTTGACTGAGTAACCATAAGAGTACATTAACTGGCTAACTTGCGTTTCGTTTGTTGCTCAGTCTATTTCAGCCATTTTATTTTAATTGATGAATGGCTGTAATATGTGGCAACTCGATTGCCACACTTCATTATGTAGCGCGGCAAAATGTACAGTAAGCTAAGGCCGCTGTTGTGACATCCTAGAACCATGTATGCAGCCAACACTCACCTTCCTTTTTTCATATTAAAATCATATGGATATATCCATAAACTGAGTTGTATATTTCCATTACTTTGAATAGCACCAATTCACATTACTGTATTTTGATGTGTTATGCATAATGTGTCAGCTGAGTAGTATCTAACGTAATGTCCATATGAGTGCATTTGTAGCACTACATAAAGTCAGTTCGAACACTGCTTAGCAAACCATTTATTAACCATTCTTCATTCTTAAACTAGTTACAGACCTTACTTGATGATGAAACTTTTCAGCAACTTGACAGATGAGATCCAAAATAATAACTATTTTTTGTGCATGATCCGTATGTGACAGGTAGGATGCTGGGACTTAACTGCCTTAGGTGTTCTGTTGTAGGGTTATAGGTCAGTGTGTCAGCTGGGGAGCATGATTAAGAATACACCTGTGAGCTTCTCTTCCCCTCGTTTGGTCAGCGCCCTGGTTAGTTTGAGAACAAGAATATGGTATGTTTTGTATTTAAAATAACTCTTGCATTGAGTTGCTTTTGAATGCCGCATGCTGCAATTACATGGTTTAAAGGGGGAAAAGCGCCGCTGTTTGTCTGTTAAGAATTGTGATTTGCGCTGTTAGAATGTGCATGTATGGGTGGTCTCTTTGTTTGATCAGCATATGAATGTTGTTAATTAACTGCGCTTTTAGGTATGCATCTAGTTAAACACTTGCACCAATTATTACTTGCTGCAGTTGTGCTGTGCAGACCACGCGGCTTTTCTGGTGTGAAGAGCATGAAATTCACCCTGTAAAAAGGTACGAATTGCTTAATTTTTCAGTTTTTTTCAAAATAAGTAAGCGGCTGCTACGATAAACGTATATTGTGTAGCTGAGGTTTTCTCCTCCGCTTTTAATTGTCTCTAATTACAGGTTTGTCGCAACTACGGCGTGAGGCCACTGTTTTTCCCACCGGTGTTTTATCATAGGCTGCTCTTTGTTGCACTGCCGATTGTATTGGATGTGTGCAAAGTATAGGCTCATTGAGCTCGAGGATAGTTTCTTTAAATTGTTATTTGGTGCGAACGCTGCTTGTTGGGCTTGAGCGCTACTGAACTTTTCTATTCTCTTTAAATTCCGCGCTAGTGCTCCTTGCCCGAATTCGAGGAGAACAGATAACAACTTCAGTCTTTTTAAATTTCTCTGTAGTAGTGTTAATGCTGCTAGCTTGAACTTAAGCAGTAGTGATAAATATTGTAGTTTCTTTAAATTTTCCTACTGGGCTAACCTGGTTCATCCTACATGTATTAATCAGTGTTGGCTGTTATAGTTTTCTCCAATTATTCTATGGTGTCAGTGTTTAGAGGTGGTACTGGCCGGGTGTAATACGTGCATGTACTGACTTTGAAGCCTTGTGATATTAAGCCTGTGTCGCATTGTGTATAAGTATTATCAGCTGAATTTTATATTATCTATATTGTGAATGAGGTGGGGTAGGCTGTTCACATTTGCTGTAAATACCCTTGGTGGATTATCTGGCTTGGGGACTTTAGAGTGTTTGTCATTTTGGGGTTGTTTGTGTATATATACATATTATTATTTTGTTGTTCCCTTCCTGGACTGGGTGTCAGCCTATTTGGGCAGTATTTAGTTGGGTAGGCTGTACTCTGCCTTGTCTTATTGGCCCCTTCTGATGTGGTGATTAGGTTCATCTTTTTAAGCAACATTTTGTTGCCGTAGTTGTACTGTTTTATTGGCAATCCAAGTTGGTCATGGTATTAGCCGATTGTGATGTGTAGCAGTACCCGGTTGAATCACGTGTGCCGTGTAATGTTTGGAGTGTCTTGAATCTGTTTGTGCCCCGCCTTCTATAGTCACCAGGGCCCTTATTGCCTCGTTAGGTGGTGCTGCAGCCAATTTGTAGATTGGCTGACACTTTTCCAGGAGGGTTCTAATTTTTAATTTTTGATTTCTTAATTTGGGTTTTTGGATTGATGTTTTGTTTTTTATTTAGTTTTCTTTGTTTATATTAGAATTTGGATGTGTCCCCATTAGCAACAACTCACCTTGGGTATGGGTCATTCCATGCCAAATCACCTAATTTTCAGGAAAGTCCCCAGGTGACCCTCTTAGATTTTGCTGAAACTCCATGAAAATGTTCATATATGCAAATAACTTGAACACACAGAAAATTTCAGGCCGAAAAAGTCCAAGCCGTTTTGAAATTATGGCTGTCCGAAGACCCCCCCTCTTTCGCCGTCGCGCGCGTCATGGATTTTTTTTTTTTCATTTTCAAATGATCATATTTAGGCAGTGTTTCAGCGCGCGACGGCGAAAGAGGGGGGGTCCTCGGACGGCCGTAATTTCAAAACGGCTTGGACTTTTGGCCTGAAATTTTCTGTGTGTTTGTTATTTGCATATATGAACATTTTCATGGAGTTTCAGCAAAATCTAAGAGGGTCACCTGGGGACCATTAGGTGATTTGGCATGGAATGACCCGTATGTAAGTTTACAAATGTTAAGTAAATCTATTGTCCTAGACTGAGTCATTGGTGAGCCTGTCAAACAAGCATGTGGTATGTTACAATGGCTGTGCTATTTTATTCCTACTATTGAATTTTTAATATAGATTTTATCCTTTGCCATTTAATGATTGTGCATAATAAAATTGTGGAATTCTTTGCACTTAAAACCTCTTTGTTCATTTATTTGAACACCCTGCTTGTGGGGAATCTCATCATTATTATTAATTGGGTCTCCCACCCTTGTAATTGGGAGTGGCGTAATCGGGCGTGAATGTTTTGGTGGCGACAGCTCCTCCTATTGGCTACACGTACTTCCAATGAAAAGCACTGAACACACATACCATTATTTGTGGTACAGCCTTTATTAGATTGAAGTTTTGGGTAGGTGAAATCGTCAGAGTATATGAAATCCGAACACCCGTCTGTGAGCAGCATCTGAGATCAATGGGAGTGATGCAGGTAGATTCGACGGTGTGGCTGATTTTCATCTGAACAAAGATAATACGAGTCCTAAATGAGAATGCAACAGTTGAGCATGAGACGAAGATCGATTAGATGTACATTTTAGAGCAGAGATGATGATTATGAGATAACAGGGGAAGGACTACCAAATGTTAACTTAAACAATAGGAGCATAAAACAGATGTGTGTTTTGCGGCGCATATTTCAGCGACAGTCTATACTGTTGTCAGGCATTGTGAAATTGTATTATTTGTATGGTCGTGCATTTCATGAAAAAAAAAGTATTTATGCATGGTGATTCAATGTGCACTAGATGGCCACGTTTTTATATTTATCGTTTTTAGTGTTTATGTTTTGTATATATATGGGGGGGAAAACTGGGTTGGAAATGGTATTGTTTTTGCTGAAAATTTGAAGATGAACTCAAGTACTCAAAATCAAAAGGGTCGTGGGTTTAATGCTTCGTCTAAATTACGCAGAGCCGGCCATTATCATAAAATTGAGTACCACAACTACAATCAATGTTAACTCGCACTTAGAAATGTAATGAGATAGTATTCAAATTATAATCGACACAGACTTTATTGGAAAGGGAATTGTGGGGGGGAAAAATAGAAAGGCACGGCCTCCGGTTCTCTGACATGCAGAACTTAATGGATGAACTGTTCAATGCACTCCAAGAGGCTTGGATATCTCTGGGGAAGTCAGAAAAAAAGTTAAAACAAAAGTAAAAATAACGCTGTACAATGTGCATGTTATGGCCATTTTGCTGAATTTAAATTTTTGCTGAATTTGTTCCCAAAGTCTAATCGATATTATTTATTTATTTTAAATCTGTGTATAAATAATATCGAGTTACTGTAGAATTTGTGCTGATAATTTAGTTGTTTGTCTGTTGTTAATGTGATAATTAGTTTGACACTTCTACGTGAATCTATATACGTCACGCCCGGTAGGCCTTTGAGTTAAAATTGTTTGCTAGTCAAATGTCGGGTGGCGTGACCCTGGTAATATACGATTTTTTGACCACTTTCCAACGATTTGATAGAGTACGAGTTAAGTTTCGTTTACCTTTGTGTTTGGAGTGGATTATCGAAGCATTTTCTATTCATATTTTGAAGCAAATAAATGGAATATATTTTTTGGAAACAAAGAGTCGGAAGTGCATATTTTGAAGCAAATAAATGGAATATATTTTTTGGAAAAAAAGAGTCTGAAGTGCATGTAAATCCGCCCACGGCCTTAATTTGGAATCGCTGGAATCACTAGAATTTGGAAAGACTTGGAAGGCCGATACAGTGCGTAACATTTCAGGATAGACCCACATTTTACTATACTCCACGGAATTGTTATGAGTCTAGCGCGAAGCTAAGTTACGTTTGCTAAAAGTAAATTAGCTTGCCAGAATCGGCAAAAGTTGGAAGCTCTTGACTTTAAAACATATTGGTTTATAAGGCACATGCAGTGCGTTGGATTTCGGTTTATTGTCTTGAATTTGGAGAAGATAATGGAGTTTGCACGCAGAAAGGCAAGAATCGTCTAACTCAATAAATGTAGTTAATCATTGTTGAACTAAAGAGGACATGAGCCTGAGCAATGTCATGTTACACAACAGCAAGTCAACTATTTTGCTGACATTTTTGTGTTGAAATCTATAGTATTACTTCCCTGTTGAATGTGTGAACGAAAACGTAAACGAAAATTCACAAAGCGCATGTCCGCGTGACTCCGGAAATAAGGCCCCCATGTTTGCGTGCTGCGCCATTGAGCAATTTCCATTGAAATGAATGGGCGGCCATTTTCCAATTGCATATCCAGTGAAATATAAAACATCCTTGGGCGCAACACACCGACATGGGGCCTTATTTCCGGAGTCACGTGGACATGCGCTGTGTGACTCTTCGTTCACACATGCGCAGTGTGGGGCTCATGAACGCGCTGATGCCTGAGGTATCTGTGACAACGGTCCGCGCCCGAAGCACTCCCACACAGGACGCGTGTTCACAACCAATGTTCTCCGGAAATGTAGCTAACCATATCCACTGCGAAACCCATGCAACAGCTCTGTACCGAACAGGCAAGCATAGCAGTCGGCTTAAATATAGTTTGGAAAAACAATTCATATACCTAATAGGGATATAAAATGTTGATGAACTATTTTTATTGAACTGGGAAATAAAATTATTCACTATCGCAAACAATGTCAGCAAAACAGTTGACTTGCTGCTCTATAAGATGACAGTTCAATCTCGTTTTCCACACAGTTCAGAGCTAAATGTATTTGTAGAAAGTGAAATGTTTCAAGCTTATTAGCTCGCAACCCCCTCTATTCTTACTGGATTCAAGACAATACCAAACCACACAGAGCACTGCCCGTGCTTCATAAACTGATAAGTTTTAAAGTAGATGACGTTGATCAAAGTATTTAGCCAATTCTGACAAGCAAAATTACTTTTATCGTACATATGCTCAAAGCTCATTAAATCCATCCTTTCTGTATACCTGGAACTGGAGCCTATCCCAGCTGACTCTGGACGCAAGGCAGGGACCCACCCTGGCCAGCTCGCCAATCCTTCGCAGGGGGCACACGCCATTCATTAGAATTTAATTTTAATATATCATATCGCGAATTCATATGCTGCGCATACTCTTGCAACCCCGTGTGTCATCCGTAACATCGCTGATGCCGTTATCTGCAATTACCACGTTGATCAACACTAGAAATTAAACTCTACATTTTCTTGACTGACTTCACGCTTGACGTTTTTACAGCCCGAATATTTCTCTGGGTACACAAGCATCAAGGTAAGCCGAAAAAGTGCTGCTTTTATTCAATATTAGTGGAGTTTGAATACGAAATTATTTTGCTTCCCCTTATGCAGGATTAGCAAATTCCTAAGTCCTCACATAATCAGCAGCCCAGTTATCAAATATACATAAGGTCCATCTGAGTTTCGTTCTCATCTCTTTCTTTCTTCTGGGACTCCCGTATTTCCTCTGCGCAGACGGAGTTCAACTGCATCAGCGAATCTCCGCAGCATCACTCCCACACATTAATGCTGCTCACTAACAGTGTGTCGTTCACATCTGTTTCTTTCTTCTGGGACACTGGTATTTTCTCTGCACAGACGGAGTTCAGCTGCATCAGGGATTCTCCGCAGCATCACTCCCACACACTGATGCTGCTCACTAACAGTGTGTCGTTCACATCTGTTTCATTCCTCTGGGACTCTGGTATTTTCTCTGCACAGACGGAGTTCAGCTGCAACAGCGAATCTCCGCAGCATCACTCCCACACACTGATGCTGCTCACTAACAGTTTTTTTGTTCACATCCGTTTCTTTATTCTGGGATTCTGGTATTTTCTCTGCGCAGACGGAGTTCAGCTGCATCAGGGATTCTCCGCAGCATCAGTCCCACACACTGATGCTGCTCACCAACAGTTTGTCGTTCACATCTGTTTCTTTCTTCTGGGATTCTGGTATTTTCTCTGCGCAGACGGAGTTCAGCTGCATCAGGGAATCTCCGCAGCATCACTCCCACACACTGATGCTGCTCACAAACAGTGTCTCGTTCACAACTGTTTCTATCTTCTGGGAGTCTGGTATTTTCTCTGCGCAGACGGAGTTCAGCTGCATCAGTGAATCTCCGCAGCAACACTCCCACACACTGATGCTGCTCACTAACAGTGTGTCGCTCACATCTGTTTCATTCTTCTGGGACTCTGGTATTTTATCTGCGCAGACAGAGTTCAGCTGCATCAGCGAATCTCCGCAGCATCACTCCCACATACTGATGCTGCTCACTAACAGTGTGTCGTTCACATCTGTTTCTTTCTTCTGGGATTCTGGTATTTTCTCTGCGCAGACGGAGTTCAGCTGCATCAGGGATTCTCCGCAGCATCACTCCCACACACTGATGCTGCTCACTAACAGTGTGTCACTCACATCTGTTTCTATCTTCTGGGACTCTCGTATTTTCTCTGCGCAGACGGAGTTCAGCTGCATCAGGGAATCTCCGCAGCATCACTCCCACACACTGATGCTGGTCACTAACAGTGTGTCGTTCACAACTGTTTCTTTCTTCTGGGACTCTGGTATTTTCTCTGCGCAGACGTAGTTCAGCTGCATCTGTTTATTTCTTCTGGGATTCAGCATCACGGAGTCCCACACACTGATGCTGCTGCTCACTAACAGTGTGTCGTTCACATCTGTTTATTTCTTCTGGGATTCTGGTATTTTCTCTGCGCAGACGGAGTTCAGCTGCATCAGGGATCTCCGCGGCATCACTCCGCAGCATCACATCCTGGTATTTTCACACTCAGCTGATGCTGCTCACTAACAGTGTGTCGCTCACATCTGTTTCTTTCTTCTGGGACTCTGGTATTTCTCTGCGCAGACGGAGTTCAGCTGCATCAGGGGAATCTGCATCACTCCCACACACTGATGCTGGTCACTAACAGTGGGTCGTTCTCAACTGTTTCTTTCTTCTGGGACTCTGGTATTTTGCTTCAGACGGAGTTCAGCTGCATCAGTGAATCTCCGCAGCATCACTCCCACACACTGATGCTGCTCACTAACAGTGTGTCGCTCACATCTGTTTCTTTCTTCTGGGACTCTGGTATTTTCTCTGCGCAGACGGAGTTCAGCTGCATCAGTGAATCTCCGCAGCATCACCCCACACAATGATGCTGGTCACTAACAGTGTGTCGCTCACATCTGTTTTTCTTTCTTCTGGGGACTCTGGTATTTTCTGCGCAGACGGAGTTCAGCTGCATCAGTGAATCTCCGCAGCATCACTCCCACACACTGATTCTGCTCACTAACAGTGTTCGCTCACATCTGTTTCTTTTTCTTCTGGGACTTGGTATTTTCTCTGCGCAGACGGAGTTCAGCTGCATCAGGAATCTGTTTCCGCAGCATCACTCCCCACACACTGATTCTGCTCACTAACAGTGTGTTGCTCACATCTGTTTCTGTTTTTCTTCTGGGACTCTGGTATTTTCTCTGCGCAGGAGTTTTCAGGAGTTCAGCTCCCACTGATTCTGCATCATCTGTTTTTCTTTCTTCTCCACTCCCGTATTTTCAGCGGAGAATCTTCCGCAGCATCACTTTCCCACACAATGATGCTGCATCACTAACAGTGTGTCCTCACATCTGATGCTTTCTTCTGGGACTCTGGTATTTTTCTTTCTTCTGGGACTCGGAGTTCAGCTGCATCAGCATCACTCCCAATCTCCAGCATCACTCCCACACACTGATTCTGCTCACTAACAGTGTTTGCTCACATCTGTTTCTTTCTTCTGAGACTCTGGTATTTTCTCTGCGCAGACGGAGTTCAGCTGCATCAGGGAATCTCCGCAGCATCACTCCCACACACTGATGCTGCTCACTAACAGTGTGTCGTTCACATCTGTTTCTTTCTTCTGGGACTCTGGTATTTTCTCTGCGCAGACGGAGTTCAGCTGCATCAGGGATTCTCCGCAGCATCACTCCCACACACTGATGCTGCTCACTAACAGTGTGTCGCTCACATCTGTTTCTTTCTTCTGAGACTCTGATATTTTCTCTGCGCAGACGGAGTTCAGCTGCATCAGGGAAATCTCGCAGCATCACTCCCACACACTGATGCTGCTCACTAACAGTGTGTTGCTACATCTGTTTCTTTCTTCTGGGACTCTGGTATTTTTCTCTGCGCGCAGACGGAGTTCAGCTGCATCAGGAATCTCCGCAGCATCACTCCCACACACTGATGCTGCTCACTAACAGTGTGTCGTTCACATCTGTTTCTTTCTTCTGGGACTCTGGTATTTTCTCTGGGCAGACGGAGTTCAGCTGCATCAGGGAATCTCCGCAGCATCACTCCCACACACTGATGCTGCTCACTAACAGTGTGTCGCTCACATCTGTTTTTCTTTCTGGGACTCTGATATTTTTCTCTCTGCGCAGACGGAGTTCAGCTGCATCAGGGAATCTCCGCAGCATCACTCCCACACACTGATGCTGCTCACTAACAGTGTGTCGCTTCACATCTGTTTCTTTCTTTCTGGGACTCTGGTATTTTTCTGCGCAGACGGAGTTCAGCTGCATCAGATTCTCCGCTGCATCATCCAGTAACTGATGCTGCTCACTAACAGTGTGTCGTTCACATCTGTTTCTTTTCTTCTGGGACTCTGATTTTTTCTCTGCGCAGGCGGAGTTCAGCTGCATCAGCGAATCTCCGCAGCATCACTCTTCACACACTGATGCTGCTCACTAACAGTGTGTCGCTCACATCTGTTTCTTTCTGGGCAGACTGATATTTTTCAGATGGAGTTCAGGGATTCTCCGCAGCATCACTCCCACAAACTGATGCTGCTCACTAACAGTGTGTCGCCACATCTGTTTCTTTCTTTTGGGACTCTGGTATTTTTTCTCTGCGCAGACGGAGTTCAGCTGCATCAGGGAATCTCCGCAGCATCACTCCCACACACTGATGCTGCTCACTAACAGTGTGTCGCTCACATCTGTTTCTTTCTTCTTTGACTCTGATATTTTCTCTGCGCAGATGGAGTTCAGCTGCATCAGCGAATCTCCGCTGCATCACTCCGACAAACTGATGCTACTCACTAACAGTGTGTCGCTCACATCTGTTTCTTTCTTCTGGGACTCTGATATTTTTCTGCGCTGAGATGGAGTTCAGCTGCATCAGCGAATCTCCGCAGCATCACTCCCACACACTGATGCTGCTCACTAACAGTGTGTCGCTCACATCTGTTTCTTTCTTTCTGGGACTCTGATATTTTCTCTGCGCAGATGGAGTTCAGCTGCATCAGCGAATCTCCGCTGCATCACTCCGACAAACTGATGCTACTCACTAACAGTGTGTCGTTCACATCTGTTTCTTTCTTTTGGGACTCTGGTATTTTCTCTGCGCCAGATGGAGTTCAGCTGCATCAGGATTCTCCGCAGCATCACTCCCACATACTGATGCTGCTCACTAACAGTGTGTCATGTCTTCATCTGTTTCTTTCTTCGCAGACATCTTTTATTTTTCTCGCTGACGCATGCGGAGTTCAGCTGCATCAGGGATTCTCCGCAGCATCAGTCCCACACTGTTGCTGCTCACTAACAGTGTCGCTCACATCTGTTTCTTTCTTCTGGGACTCTGTATTTTCTTCGGAGAAGACGGAGTTCAGCTGCATCAGGGAATATCCGCAGCATCACTCCCCACACACTGATGCTGGTCACTAACAGTGTGAGTTCACATCTGTTTCTTTCTTCTGGGACTCTGGTATTTTTATCTGCGCAGACAGAGTTCACTGCATCAGCAAACTGCAGCATCACTCACACACACTGAGTGTGTCGCTCACATCTGTTTCTTTCTTCTGGGACTCTGGTAGTTCTGCGCAGGCGGAGTTCAGCTGCATCAGGAATTCTCTCCAGCATCACTCCCACACACTGATGCTGCTCACTAACAGTGTGTCGCTCACATCTGTTTTTCTTTCTTCTGGGACTCTGGTATTTTCTCTGCGCAGACGGAGTTCAGCTGCATCAGGGATTCTCCGCAGCATCACTCCCACACACTGATGCTGCTCACTAACAGTGTGTCGTTCACATCTGTTTCTTTCTTCTGGGACTCTGGTATTTTCTCTGCGCAGACGGAGTTCAGCTGCATCAGCGAATCTCCGCAGCATCACTCCCACACACTGATGCTGCTCACTAACAGTGTGTCGCTCACATCTGTTTCTTTCTTCTGGGACTCTGGTATTTTCTCTGCGCAGACGGAGTTCAGCTGCATCAGGGAATCTCCGCAGCATCACTCCCACACACTGATGCTGGTCACTAACAGTGTGTCGCTCACATCTGTTTCTTTCTTCTGGGACTCTGGTATTTTCTCTGCGCGCAGACGGAGTTCAGCTGCATCAGGATTCTCCGCAGCATCAGTCCCCACACTGATGCTGCTCACTAACAGTGTGTCGCTCACATCTGTTTCTTTCTTCTGGGACTCTGGTATTTTCTCTGCGCAGACGGAGTTCAGCTGCATCAGGGAATCTCCGCAGCATCACTCCCACACACTGATGCTGCTCACTAACAGTGTGTTGTTCACATCTGTTTCTTTCTTCTGGGACTCTGGTATTTTCTCTGCGCAGACAGAGTTCAGCTGCATCAGTGAATCTCCGCAGCATCACTCCCACACACTGATGCTGCTCACTAACAGTGTGTGCCTCACATCTGTTTCTTTCTTCTGGGACTCTCGTATTTTCTCTGCAGACGGAGTTCAGCTGCATCAGGAATCTCCGCAGCATCTCCCACACACTGATGCTGCTCACTAACAGTGTGTCGCTCACATCTGTTTCTTTTCTTCTGGGACTCTGGTATTTTCTCTCTGCGCAGACGGAGTTCAGCTGCATCAGGGAATCTCCGCAGCATCACTCCCCACACACTGATGCTGCTCACTAACAGTGTGTGCTCACATCTGTTTCTTTCTTCTGGGACTCTGGTATTTTTCTCTGCGCAGACGGAGTTCAGCTGCATCATGGAATCTCCGCAGCATCACTCCCACACACTGATGCTGCTCACTAACAGTGTTTTCACATCTGTTTTTTCTTCTGGGACTCTGGTATTTTCTCTGCGCAGACGGAGTTCAGCTGCATCAGGGATTCTCGCAGCATCACTCCCCACACTGATGCTGCTCACTAACAGTGTGTTGTTCACATCTGTTTCTTTCTTCTGGGACTCTTTTATTTTCTCTGCGCAGACGGAGTTCAGCTGCATCAGCAAATCTCCGCAGCATCACTCCCACACACTGATTCTGCTCACTAACAGTGTGTCGCTCACATCTGTTTCTTTTCTTCTGGGACTCTGGTATTTTCTCTGCGCAGACGGAGTTCAGCTGCATCAGGGAATCTCCGCGAGCATCACTCCCACACACTGATGCTGGTCACTAACAGTTTGTTATTCACATCATCTTTCTTTCTTCTGGGACTCTGGTATTTTTCTCTGGGCGAGGCGGAGTTCAGCTGCATCAGATAATCTCGCCCAGCATCACTCCCACATACTGATGCTGGTCACTAACAGTGTGTCGCTCACATCTGTTTCTTTCTTCTGAGACTCTTTTATTTTTTTCTGCGAGACGGAGTGCCAGCTGCATCAGGATTCTCCGCAGCATCACGCCCCACACACTGATGCTGCTCACTAACAGTGTGTTATTCACATCTGTTTCTTTCTTCTGGGACTCTGCTATTTCTCAGACGGAGTTCAGCTGTCAGGAATCTCCGCAGCATCACTCCCCCACACAGTGATGCTGCTCACTAACAGTGTGATTCTCCTCTGTTTCTTTCTTCTGGGACTCTGGTATTTTTCTTTGAGCGGAGTTCAGCTGCATCAGATAATCTCCGCCGCATCATCCCACACACTGATGCTGCTCACTAACAGTTTGTTATTCACATCTGTTTTCTTTTTCTGAGGACTCTGGTATTTTCTGCGCAGGCGGAGTTTAGCTGCACAGATTCTGTGATGCTGCTCACTAACGTGTTTCATCATCTGTTTCTTTCTTCTGGGACTCTGTTATTTTCTCTGGGCGTAGACGGAGTTCAGCTGCATCAGGAATCTCCGCAGCATCACTCCCCCACACAGTGTGTTATTCACATCTGTTTCTTTCCAACAGGACTCTTTTATTTTCTCTCACATCCGTTTTTGCTTCTGCATCACTCCCCCACACTGATGCTGCTCACTAACAGTGTTTCTTCACATCTGACGGAGTTTTCTCTGCGCAGAGCGGGAGCTCATCCGAATCAGCAGCATCATCACACTGATGCTGCTCACTAACAGTGTGTCGCTCACATCTGTTTCTTTCTTCTGAGACTCTTTATTTTTTAACTGTGCATCAAGCATCGCATGCCTGATGCTGGTCATCATTTGTTATTCATTTGCTTTCTTCTAGGCACACTGGTATTTTCTCTGCTCACGGAGTTCAGGAGCAGCATCCTCCGACAAACTGATCCTGCTCACTTTTTGTTCAGGGATTCTCTGCTATTTTTCTCTGCGCAGACGGAGTTCAGCTGCATCAGGAATCTCCGCAGCATCACTCCCCAGTGATGCTGCTCACTAACAGTGCGTTCGCTCTGTTCTTTCTTTCTTCTGGGACTCTGTGCTATTTCTCTGTGTCCGCAGACGGAGTTCAGCTGCATCAGGGGCAATCTCCGCAGCATCACTCCCACATACTGATGCTGCTCACTAACAGTTTGTTGTTCACATCTGTTTCTTTTCTTCTGGGACTCTAGTATTTTCTTGCGCTGAGTTTTAGCTGCATCAGGGAATCTCTGCATCACAGATGCTGCTCACCAACATTTCCGCATCTGTTTCTTTCTTCTGGGACTCCAACACACTTGCATAGCGAATCTCCGCAGCATCACTAACAGTGATGCTGGTCACTCACAGTTTGTTTAATCTGTTTCTTTCTTCTGGGACTCTGTTATTTTTCTCTGCGCAGGCGGAGTTCAGCTGCATCAGATAATCCGGAGCATCCGCAAGCATCCTGCTCACGAACACATCTGTTTTTTCATCTGATGCTTTCTTCTCAACAGTTCTCTGTATTCGTTCAGCTGCATCTAATCTCCGGAGCTCTGACACTGATGCTGCTCACTAACAGTTTGTTGTTCACATCTGTTTCTTTCAGACTCTGGTATTTTCTCGCAGCGGAGTTCAGCTGCATCAGCAAATCTCCACAGCTCCTCCACACACTGATGCTGTCACTAACAGTGTGTCGCTCACATCTGTTTTTGTTTCTTCTGGGACTCTGTATTTTCTCTGCGCAGGCGGAGTTCAGCTGCAACAGTTTGCAGCATCACTCCCACACACTGATGCTGCTCACTAACAGTTGTCGCTCACATCTGTTTCTTTCTTCTGGGACTCTGGTATTTTCTGCGCAGACGGGTTCAGCTGCATTCTTCCCACACACTGATGCTGCTCACTAACAGTGTGTCACTCACATCTGTTTCTTTCTTCTGGGACTCTGTGGTATTTTCTCAGACGGAGTTCAGCTGCATCAGCGAATCTCCGCAGCATCACTCCCACACACTGATGCTGCTCACTAACAGTTTGTCGTTCTACATCTGTTTCTTTCTTCTGGGACTCTGGTATTTTCTCTGCAAGAGCGATGCCAGCTGCATCAGCTTAATCTCCGCTGCATCACTCCCACACACTGATGCTGCTCACTAGCAACAGTGTGTCATTTCACATCTGTTTGTTTTCTTCTGAGACTCTGATATGTTCTCTGTGCAGACGGAGTTCAGCTGCATCAGGGAATCTCCGCAGCATCACTCCCACACACTGATGCTGCTCACTAACAGTTTGTCGTTCACATCTGTTTCTTTCTTCTGGGACTCTGGTATTTTCTCTCTGCAGACGGAGTTCAGCTGCATCAGCATTAATCTCCGCAGCATCACTCCCCACATACTGATGCTGCTCACTAACAGTGTTTCGTTCACATCTGTTTCTTTCTTCTGGGACTCTTTATTTTTCTGCGCTTGAGCGGGTTCAGCTGCATCAGCGAATCTCCGCAGCATCACTCCAACACACTTATGCTGCTCACTAACAGTGTGTCGCTCACATCTGTTTTCTTTTCTTTTGGGACTCTGGTATTTTCTCTGGCAAGCAGACGGAGTTCAGCTGCATCAGCGAATCTCCGCAGCATCACTCCCACAACCGATGCTGCTCACTAACAGTTTGTTATTCACATCTGTTTCTTTCTTCTGGGACTCTGGTATTTTCTCTGCAGACGGAGTTCAGCTGCATCAGGAATCTCCGCAGCATCAATCCCCACACACTGATGCTGGTCACTAACAGTGTGTCGTTCACATCTGTTTGTTTCTTCTGGGACTCTGGTATTTTCTCTGCGCAGATGGAGTTCAGCTGCATCAGGGATAATCTCCGCTGCATCACTCCCACACACTGATGCTGCTCACTAACAGTTTGTCGTTCACATCTGTTTCTTTCTTCTGGGACTCTGATTTTTTCTCTGCGCCATTTTCAGCTGCATAAGAATCTCCTCGGCAGTTCACACTGATGCTGCTCAACAGTGTATGCCGGCTCATCTGTTTCTTTCTTCTGAGACTCTGTTATTTTCTCTCTGCCAGTTGCCAGCTGCAGCAATCTCCCGCAGCATCAACACACTGATGTGTCGTTTGTTATTCACATCTGTTTTTTCTTCTGGGACTCTGGTATTTTCTCTGCATGAGACGGAGTTCAGCTGCATCAGCGAATCTCCGCAGCATCACTCCGATACACTGATGCTGCTCACTAACAGTGTTGCTAACATCTGTTTCTTTCTTCCTGGCTGTTTCTTTCTTCTGGGACTCTGGTATTTTCTCTGCGAGCGGGAGTTCAGCTGCATCAGCAAATCTCCGCAGCATCACTCCCACACACTGATGCTGCTCACTAACAGTTTTGTTATTCACATCTGTTTCTTTCTTCTGGGACTCTGGTATTTTCTCTGCGCAGACGGAGTTCAGCTGCATCAGGGAATCTCCAGCATGCTCCCAGCTGATGCTGCTCACTAACAGTTTGTTGTTCACATCTGTTTCTTTCTTCTGGGACTCTGTTATTTTCTCTTGAGCGGAGTTCAGCTGCATCAGCGAATCTCCGCAGCATCACCCCACACACTGATGCTGCTCACTAACAGTTTGTTATTCACATCTGTTTCTTTCTTCTGGGACTCTGGTATTTTCTCTCTGCGCAGGCGGAGTTCAGCTGCATCAGCGAATCTCCGAGCATCACTCCCAAACTGATCCTGCTCACTACCAGTTTTTGTTCACATCTGTTTCTTTCTTCTGGGACTCTGGTATTTTCTCTGCGCAGACGGAGTTCAGCTGCATCAGGGAATCTCCGCAGCATCACTCCCACACACTGATGCTGCTCACTAACAGTGTGTCGCTCACATCTGTTTCTTTCTTCTGGGACTCTGGTATTTTCTCTGCGCAGACGGAGTTCAGCTGCATCAGCGATTCTCCGCAGCATCACTCCCACACACTGATGCTGCTCACTAACAGTGTGTCGTTCACATCTGTTTCTTTCTTCTGGGACTCTGGTATTCTCTCTGCGCAGACGGAGTTCAGCTGCATCAGCAAATCTCCGCAGCATCACTCCCACACACTGATGCTGCTCACTAACAGTGTGTCGCTCACATCTGTCTTTCTTTCTTCTGGGACTCTGGTATTTTCTCTGCGCAGACGGAGTTCAGCTGCATCAGCAAATCTCCGCAGCATCACTCCCACACACTGATGCTGCTCACTAACAGTTTGTTATTCACATCTGTTTCTTTCTTGTGGGACTCTGGTATTTTCTCTGCGCAGACGGACTTCAGCTGCATCAGCGAATCTCCGCAGCATCACTCCCACACACTGATGCTGCTCACTAACAGTGTGTCGCTCACATCTGTTTCTTTCTTCTGAGACTCTGTTATTTTCTCTGCGCAGACGGATTTCAGCTGCATCAGCGAATCTCCGCAGCATCACTCCCACACACTGATGCTGCTCACTAACAGTTTGTTATTCACATCTGTTTCTTTCTTTGTCTGGGACTCTGGTATTTTCTTTGCGCAGACGGAGTTCTGCTGCATCAGGAATCTCCGCTGCATCACTCCCAACACACTGATGCTGCTCACTAACAGTGTGTCGCTCACATCTGTTTCTTTCTTCTGGGACTCTGGTATTTTTTCTGAGCAGAGGGAAATTCTGCTGCATAAGCGAATCTCCGCAGCATCACTCCCACTGATGCTGCTCACTAACAGTTTGTCGCTCACATCTGTTTCTTTCTTCTGGGACTCTGGTATTTTCTTTGCGCAGACGGAGTTCTGCTGCATCAGCGAATCTCCGCAGCATCACTCCAACACACTGATGCTGCTCACTAACAGTGTGTCGCTCACATCTGTTTCTTTCTTCTGGGACTCTGGTATTTTCTCTGCGCAGACGGAATTCAGCTGCATAAGCGAATCTGTGCAGCATCACTCCCACACACTGATGCTGCTCACTAACAGTTTGTCGCTCACATCTGTTTCTTTCTTCTGGGACTCTGGTATTTTCTCTGCCCAGACGGAGTTCAGCTGCATCAGCGAATCTCCGGAGCATCACTCCGACCAACTGATGCTGCTCACTAACAGTGTGTTGCTCACATCTGTTTCTTTCTTTTGGGATTCTGGTATTTTCTCTGCACAGACGGAGTTCAGCTGCATCAGCGAATTTCCGCAGCATCACTCCCACACACTGATGCTGCTCACTAACAGTTTTTTTGTTCACATCCGTTTCTTTGTTCTGGGATTCTGGTATTTTTCTCTGCGCAGACGGAGTTCAGCTGCATCAGGGATTCTCCGCAGCATCAGTCCCACACACTGATGCTGCTCACTAACAGTTTGTTGTTCACATCTGTTTCTTTCGTCTGGGACTCTGGTATTTTCTCTGCGCAGATGGAGTTCAGCTGCATCAGGGAATCTCCGCAGCATCACTCCCACACACTGATGCTGCTCACTAACAGTGTGTCGCTCACATCTGTTTCTTTCTTGTGGGACTCTGGTATTTTCTCTGCGCAGACGGACTTCAGCTGCATAAGCGAATCTGCGCAGCATCACTCCCACACACTGATGCTGCTCACTAACAGTGTGTCGCTCACATCTTTTCTTTCTTCTGAGACTCTGTTATTTTCTCTGCGCAGATGCGCATGTTCAGCTGCATCAGTGAATCTCCGCAGCATCACGCCCACACACTGATGCTGCTCACTAACAGTTTGTGATTCACATCTGTTTCTTTCTTGTGGGACTCTGGTATTTTCTCTGCGCAGACGGAGTTCTGCTGCATCAGCGAATCTCCGCAGCATCACTCCAACACACTGATGCTGCTCACTAACAGTGTGACGCTCACATCTGTTTCTTTCTTCTGGGACTCTGGTATTTTCTCTGCACAGACGGAATTCAGCTGCATAAGCGAATCTGCGCATCATCACTCCCACACACTGATGCTGCTCACTAACAGTGTGTCGCTCACATCTGTTTGTTTCTTCTGGGACTCTGATATGTTCTCTGCGCAGACAGAGTTCAGCTGCATCAGCGAATCTCCGCAGCATCAGTCCCACACACTGTTGCTGCTCACTAAAAGTGTGTCACTCACATCTGTTTCTTTCTTCTGAGACTCTGGTATTTTCTCTGTGCAGAGGTAGTTCAGCTGCATCAGCGAATCTCCGCAGCATCAATCCCACACACTGATGCTGCTCACTAACTGTGTGTCGCTCACATCTGTTTCTTTCTTCTGGGACTCTGGTATTTTCTCTGCGCAGACGGAGTTCAGCTGCATCAGTGAATCTCCGCTGCATCACTCCCACACACTGATGCTGCTCACTAACAGTTGTCATTCACATCTGTTTCTTTCTTCTGGGACTCTGATATTTTCTCTGCGCAGACGGAGTTCAGCTGCATCAGAGAATCTCCGCAGCATCACTCCCACACACTGATGCTGCTCACTAACAGTGTGTCGCTCACATCTGTTTCTTTCTTCTGAGACTCTGTTATTTTCTCTGCTGCAGACGAGTTGCCAGCTGCATCAGGAATCTCCGCAGCATCACGCCCACACACTGATGCTGCTCACTAACAGTTTGTTATTCACATCTGTTTCTTTCTTCTGGGACTCTGGTATTTTCTGCGCGCAGGACGGAGTTCAGCTGCATCAGCGAATCTCCGGAGCATCACTCCCACACACTGATGCTGCTCACTAACAGTGTGTTGCTCACATCTGTTTCTTTCTTCTGGGACTCTGGTATTTTCTCTGCACAGACGGAGTTCAGCTGCATCAGGAAGTTCAGCTGCATCAGTTCTGGGAATTTTCTCTCCGAGTTCAGCATCAATCCCCACACTGATGCTGCTCACTAACAGTGTGTTGCTCACATCTGTTTCTTTCTTCTGGGACTCTGGTATTTTCTCTGCGCAGACGGAGTTCAGCTGCATCAGTGAATCTCCAGCATCTGCTCACTAACAGTGTGTCCCCACTGTTGCTGCTCCCACACACTGATGCTGCTCTCTAACAGTTTGTCATTCACATCTGTTTCTTTCTTCTGGGACTCTGGTATTTTCTCTGCGCAGACGGAGTTCAGCTGCATCAGCGAATCTCCGCAGCATCACTCCCACACACTGATGCTGCTCACTAACAGTTTGTTATTCACATCTGTTTCTTTCTTCTGGGACTCTGGTATTTTCTCTGCGCAGACGGAGTTCAGCTGCATCAGCGAATCTCCGCAGCATCACTCCCACACACTGATGCTGCTCACTAACAGTTTGTTATTCACATCTGTTTCTTTCTTCTGGGACACTGGTATTTTCTCTGCGCCCACGGAGTTCAGCTGCATCAGCGAATCTCCGGAGCATCACTCCGACCAACTGATGCTGCTCACTAACAGTGTGTCGCTCACATCTGTTTCTTTCTTTTGGGATTCTGGTATTTTCTCTGCACAGACGGAGTTCAGCTGCATCAGCGAATTTCCGCAGCATCACTCCCACACACTGATGCTGCTCACTAACAGTTTTTTTGTTCACATCCGTTTCTTTGTTCTGCGATTCTGGTATTTTCTCTGCACAGACGGAGTTCAGCTGCATCAGCGAATCTCCGCAGCATCACTCCCACACACTGATGCTGCTCACTAACAGTTTGTTGTTCACATCTGTTTCTTTCTTCTGGGACTCTGGTATTTTCTCTGCGCAGACGGAGTTCAGCTGCATCAGGGAATCTCCGCAGCATCACTCCCACACACTGATGCTGCTCACTAACAGTGTGTCGCTCACATCTGTTTCTTTCTTCTGGGACTCTGGTATTTTCTCTGCGCAGACGGAATTCAGCTGCATAAGCGAATCTGCGCAGCATCACTCCCACACACTGATGCTGCTCACTAACAGTTTGTCGCTCACATCTGTTTCTTTCTTCTGGGACTCTGGTATTTTCTCTGCGCAGACGGAGTTCAGCTGCATCAGCGAATCTCCGCAGCATCACTCCCACACACTGATGCCGCTCACTAACAGTGTGTTATTCACATCTGTTTCTTTCTTCTGGGACTCTGGTATTTTCTCTCTGCAGAGCGGAGTTCAGCTGCATCAGCGAATCTCCGCAGCATCACTCCCACACACTGATGCTGCTCACTAACAGTGTGTCGCTCACATCTGTTTCTTTCTTCTGGGACTCTGGTATTTTCTCTGCGCAGACAGAGTTCAGCTGCATCAGCGAATCTCTGCAGCATCAGTCCCACACACTGATGCTGCTCACGAACAGTGTGTCGCTCACATCTGTTTCTTTCTTCTGGGACTCTGGTATTTTTCTCTGCACGGAGTTCAGCTGCATCAGCGAATCTCCGCAGCATCATCACTCCCACACACTGATGTTCTGCTCACTAACAGTGTGATGCTGCTCTCACATCTGTTTGTTTTTCTTCTGGGACTCTGGTATTTTCTCTGCGCAGACGGAGTTCAGCTGCATCAGCGAATCTCCGCAGCATCACTCCCCACACACTGATGCTGCTCACTAACAGTGTGTCGCTCACATCTGTTTCTTTCTTTCTCTGGACTCTGGTATTTTCTCTGCGCAGACGGAGTTCAGCTGCATCAGCAATCTCCGTTCAGCCAGATCAGCATCACTCCCACACACTGATGCTGCTCACTAACAGTGTGTCGCTCACATCTGTTTCTTTCTTCTGGGACTCTGGTATTTTCTCTGCGCAGACGGAGTTCAGCTGCATCAGGGATTCTCCGCAGCATCACTCCCACACACTGATGCTGCTCACTAACAGTGTGTTGCTCACATCTGTTTCTTTCTTCTGGGACTCTGGTATTTTCTCTGCGCAGACGGAGTTCAGCTGCATCAGCGAATCTCCGCAGCATCACTCCCACACACTGATGCTGCTCACTAACAGTGTGTTGCTCACATCTGTTTCTTTCTTCTGGGACTCTGGTATTTTCTCTGCGCAGACGGAGTTCAGCTGCATCAGGAATCTCCGCAGCATCACTCCCACACACTGATGCTGCTCACTAACAGTGTGTCGCTCACATCTGTTTCTTTCTTCTGGGACTCTGGTATTTTCTCTGCGCAGACGGAGTTCAGCTGCATCAGGGAATCTCCGCAGCATCACTCCCACACACTGATGCTGCTCACTAACAGTTTGTTTGTTCACATCTGTTTTTCTTTCTTCTGGGAGATTTTCTCTTTATTTTCTCTGCGCAGACGGCAGTTCAGCTGCATCTGTTTCTTTCTTCTGAGACTCTTTTATTTTCTCCGCAGGAGCATCACTGCCAACACACTCTGATGCTGCATGCTGCTCACTAACAGTGTGTCGCTCACATCTGTTTCTTTCTTCTGGGACTCTGGTATTTTCTCTGCGCAGATGGAATTCAGCTGCGTAAGCGAATCTGTGCAGCATCACTCCCACACACTGATGCTGCTCACTCACAGTTTGTTATTCGCATCCGTTTCTTTCTTCTGGGACTCTGGTATTTTCTCTGCGCAGACGGAGTTCAGCTGCATCAGATAATCTCCGCAGCATCACTCCCACACACTGATGCTGGTCACTAACAGTGTGTTGCTCACATCTGTTTGTTTCTTCTGGGAAATTGATATGTTCTCTGCGCAGACAGAGTTCAGCTGCATCAGCGAATCTCCGCAGCATCACTCCCACTCACTGATGCTGCTCACTAACAGTTTGTTGTTCACATCTGTTTCTTTCTTCTGGGATTCTGGTATTTTCTCTGCGCAGACGGAGTTCAGCTGCATCAGGGATTCTCCGCAGCATCACTCCCACACACTGATACTGCTCACTAACAGTGTGTCGTTCACATCTCTTTCTTTCTTCTGGGACTCTGGTATTTTCTCTGCGCAGACGGAGTTCAGCTGCATCAGCAAATCTCCGCAGCATCACTCCCACACAGTGATGCTGCTCACTAACAGTGTGTCGTTCAACTCTGTTTCTTTCTTCTGGGACTCTGGTATTTTCTCTGCGCAGACGGAGTTCAGCTGCATCAGCGAATCTCCGCAGCATCACTCCCACACACTGATACTGCTCACTAACAGTTTGTTATTCACATCTGTTTCTTTCTTGTGGGTCTCTGGTATTTTCTCTGCGCAGACGGACTTCAGCTGCATAAGCGAATCTGCGCAGCTTCACTCCCTGACACTGATGCTGCTCACTAACAGTTTGTCGCTCACATCTGTTTCTTTCTTCTGAGACTCTGTTATTTTCTCTGCGCAGACGCATGCCAGCTGCATCAGCGAATCTCCGCAGCATCACGCCCACACACTGATGCTGCTCACTAACAGTTTGTTATTCACATCTGTTTCTTTCTTCTGGGACACTGGTATTTTCTCTGCGCAGACGGAGTTCAGCTGCATCAGCGAATCTCCGGAGCATCACTCCGACAAACTGATCCTGCTCACGAACCAGTTTTTTGTTCACATCCGTTTCTTTATTCTGGGATTCTGGTATTTTCTCTGCGCAGACGGAGTTCAGCTGCATCAGTGAATCTCCGCAGCATCACTCCCACACACTGATTCTGCTCACTAACAGTGTGTCGCTCACATCTGTTTCTTTCTTCTGAGACTCTCGCATTTTCTCTGCGCAGACGGAGTTCAGCTGCATCAGCGATTTTCCGCAGTATCACTCCCACACACTGATGCTGCTCACTAACAGTGTGTCGTTCACATCTGTTTCTTTCTTCTGGGACTCTGGTACTCTCTCTGCGCAGACGGAGTTCAGCTGCATCAGCAAATCTCCGCAGCATCACTCCCACACACTGATGCTGCTCACTAACAGTGTGTCGCTCACATCTGTTTCTTTCTTCTGGGACTCTGGTATTTTCTCTTGAGCGGAGTTCAGCTGCATCAGGGAATCTCCGCAGCATCACTCCCACACACTGATGCTGCTCACTAACAGTTTGTTGTTCACATCTGTTTCTTTCTTCTGGGACTCTGTTATTTTCTCTGCGCAGACGGAATTCAGCTGCATAAGCGAATCTGCGCAGCATCACTCCCACACACTGATGCTGGTCACTCACAGTTTGTTATTCGCATCTGTTTCTTTCTTCTGGGACTCTGGTATTTTCTCTGCGCAGACGGAGTTCAGCTGCATCAGATAATCTCCGCAGCATCACTCCCACACACTGATGCTGGTCACTAACAGTGTGTCGCTCACATCTCTTTGTTTCTTCTGGGACTCTGGTATTTTCTCTGCGCAGACGGAGTTCAGCTGCATCAGGGAATCTCCGCAGCATCACTCCCACACACTGATGCTGCTCACTAACAGTTTGTTGTTCACATCTGTTTCTTTCTTCTGGGATTCTGGTATTTTCTCTGCGCAGATGGAGTTCAGCTGCATCAGCAAATCTCCGCAGCATCACTCCCACACACTGATGCTGCTCACTAACAGTGTGTCGTTCACATCTGTTTCTTTCTTCTGGGATTCTGGTATTTTCTCTGCGCAGACGGAGTTCAGCTGCATCAGCAAATCTCCGCAGCATCACTCCCACACAGTGATGCTGCTCACTAACCGTTTGTTATTCACATCTGTTTCTTTCTTGTGGGACTCTGGTATTTTCTCTGCGCAGACGGACTTCAGCTGCATAAGCGAATCTGCGCAGCATCACTCCCACACACTGATGCTGCTCACTAACAGTGTGTCGCTCACATCTGTTTCTTTCTTCTGAGACTCTGTTATTTTCTCTGCGCAGACGCATGCCAGCTGCATCAGCGAATCTCCGCAGCATCACGCCCACACACTGATGCTGCTCACTAACAGTTTGTTATTCACATCTGTTTCTTTCTTGTGGGACTCTGGTATTTTCTTTGCGCAGACGGAGTTCTGCTGCATCAGCGAATCTCCGCTGCATCACTCCAACACACTGATGCTGCTCACTAACAGTGTGTCGCTCACATCTGTTTCTTTCTTCTGGGACTCTGGTATTTTCTCTGAGCAGAGGGAATTCTGCTGCATAAGCGAATCTGCGCAGCATCACTCCCACACACTGATGCTGCTCACTAACAGTTTGTCGCTCACATCTGTTTCTTTCTTCTGGGACTCTGGTATTTTCTTTGCGCAGACGGAGTTCTGCTGCATCAGCGAATCTCCGCAGCATCACTCCAACACACTGATGCTGCTCACTAACAGTGTGTCGCTCACATCTGTTTCTTTCTTCTGGGACTCTGGTATTTTCTCTGCCCAGACGGAGTTCAGCTGCATCAGCGAATATCCGCAGCATCACTCCCACACACTGATGCTGCTCACTAACAGTGTGTCGCTCACATCTGTTTCTTTCTTCTGGGACTCTGGTATTTTCTCTGCGCAGACGGAGTTCAGCTGCATCAGGGAATCTCCGCAGCATCACTCCCACACACTGATGCTGCTCACTAACAGTGTGTCGCTCACATCTGTTTCTTTCTTCTGGGACTCTGGTATTTTCTCTGTGCAGAGGTAGTTCAGCTGCATCAGCGAATCTCCGCAGCATCAATCCCACACACTGATGCTGCTCACTAACTGTGTGTCGCTCACATCTGTTTCTTTCTTCTGGGACTCTGGTATTTTCTCTGCGCAGACGGAGTTCAGCTGCATCAGTGAATCTCCGCTGCATCACTCCCACACACTGATGCTGCTCTCTTACAGTTTGTCATTCACATCTGTTTCTTTCTTCTGGGACTCTGATATTTTCTCTGCGCAGACGGAGTTCAGTTGCATCCGAGAATCTCCGCAGCATCACTCCGATACACTGATGCTGCTCACTAATCTGTTTCTTTCTTCTGAGAGTGTGTCATCTCACATCTGTTTCTTTCTGTTTTCTGGGACTCTGGTATTTTTTCTCTGCGCAGACGGAGTTCAGCTGCATCAGCGAATCTCCGAGCATCACTCCCACACACTGATGCTGCTCACTAACAGTGTGTTATTCTCACATCTGTTTCTTCTTCTGGGATTCTGGTTATTTTCTCTGCGCAGACGGAGTTCAGCTGCATCAGCTAATCTCCGCAGCATCACGCCCACACACTGATGCTGCTCACTAACAGTGTGTGATTCACATCTGTTTCTTTTTTCTGGGACTCTGGTATTTTCTCTGCGCAGACGGAGTTCAGCTGCATCAGCGAATCTCCGCAGCATCACTCCCACACACTGATGCTGCTCACTAACAGTGTGTCGCTCACATCTGTTTCTTTCTTCTGGGACTCTGGTATTTTCTCTGCGCAGACGGAGTTCAGCTGCATCAGCGAATATCCGCAGCATCACTCCCACACACTGATGCCGCTCACTAACAGTGTGTCGCTCACATCTGTTTCATTCTTCTGGGACTCTGGTATTTTCTCTGCGCAGACAGAGTTCAGCTGCATCAGCGAATCTCTGCAGCATCAGTCCCACACACTGTTGCTGCTCACTAAAAGTGTGTCACTCACATCTGTTTCTTTCTTCTGAGACTCTGGTATTTTCTCTGTGCATCGGGAGTTCAGCTGCATCAGCGAATCTCCGCAGCATCAATCCCACACACTGATGCTGCTCACTAACAGTGTGTCGCTCACATCTGTTTCTTTCTTCTGGGACTCTGGTATTTTCTCTGCGCAGACGGAGTTCAGCTGCATCAGCGAATCTCCGCAGCATCACTCCCACACACTAATGCTGCTCTCTTACAGTTTGTCATTCACATCTGTTTCTTTCTTCGGGGACTCTGATATTTTCTCTGCGCAGACGGAGTTCAGTTGCATCCGAGAATCTCCGCAGCATCAGTCCCACACACTGATGCTGCTCACTAATAGTGTGTCGCTCACATCTGTTTCTTTCTTCTGGGACTCTGGTATTTTCTCTGCGCAGACGGAGTTCAGCTGCATCAGCGAATCTCCGCAGCATCACTCCGACACACTGATGCTGCTCACTAACAGTGTGTTATTCACATCTGTTTCTTTCTTCTGGGACTCTGGTATTTTCTCTGCGCAGACGGAGTTCAGCTGCATCAGCGAATCTCCGGAGCATCACTCCGACAAACTGATGCTGCTCACTAACAGTGTGTCGCTCACATCTGTTTCTTTCTTCTGGGACTCTGATATTTTCTCTGCGCAGATGGAGTTCAGCTGCATCAGCGAATCTCCGCTGCATCACTCCGACACACTGATGCTGCTCACTAACAGTGTGTCGTTCACATCTGTTTCTTTCTTCTGGGACTCTGGTATTTTCTCTGCGCAGACGGAGTTCAGCTGCATCAGCGAATCTCCGCAGCATCACTCCCACACACTGATGCTGCTCACTAACAGTTTGTTGTTCACATCTGTTTCTTTCTTCTGGGACTCTGGTATTTTCTCTGCGCAGACAGAGTTCAGCTGCATCAGGGATTCTCCGCAGCATCACTCCCACACACTGATGCTGCTCACTAACAGTGTGTCGCTCACATCTGTTTCTTTCTTCTGGGACTCTGGTATTTTCTCTGCGCAGACAGAGTTCAGCTGCATCAGGGATTCTCCGCAGCATCACTCCCACTCACTGATGCTGCTCACTAACAGTGTGTATTCACATCTGTTTCTTTCTTCTGGGACTCTGGTATTTTTTCTCGCAGAGACAGAGTTCAGCTGCATCAGCGAATCTCCGCAGCATCACTCCCACTCACTGATGCTGCTCACTAACAGTGTGTCGCTCACATCTTTTTCTTTCTTCTGGGACTCTGGTATTTTCTCGTCGCAGACGGAGTTCAGCTGCATCAGCGAATCTCCGCAGCATCACTCCCACACACTGATGCTGCTCACTAACAGTTTGTTGTTCACATCTGTTTCTTTCTTCTGGGACTCTGGTATTTTCTCTGCGCAGACGGATTTCAGCTGCATCAGCGAATCTCCGCAGCATCACTCCCACACACTGATGCTGCTCACTAACAGTGTGTCGTTCACATCTGTTTCTTTCTTCTGGGACTCTGCTATTTTCTCTGTGCAGACGGAGTTCAGCTGCATCAGCGAATCTCCGCAGCATCAGTCCCACTCACTGATGCTGCTCACTAACAGTGCGTCGCTCACATCTGTTTCTTTCTTCCGGGACTCTGCTATTTTCTCTGCGCAGACGGAGTTCAGCTGCATCAGCGAATCTCCGCAGCATCACTCCCACACACTGATGCTGCTCACTAACAGTTTGTTGTTCACATCTGTTTCTTTCTTGTGGGACTCTGGTATTTTCTCTGTGCAGACGGATTTCAGCTGCATCAGCGAATCTCCGCAGCATCACTCCCACACACTGATGCTGCTCACTAACAGTGTGTCGTTCACATCTGTTTCTTTCTTCTGGGACTCTGCTATTTTCTCTGCGCAGACGGAGTTCAGCTGCATCAGCGAATCTCCGCAGCATCACTCCCACACACTGATGCTGCTCACTAACAGTGCGTCGCTCACATCTGTTTCTTTCTTCCGGGACTCTGCTATTTTCTCTGCGCTGACGGAGGTCAGCTGCATCAGCGAATCTCCGCAGCATCACTCCCACACACTGATGCTGCTCACTAACAGTGTGTCGCTCACATCTGTTTCTTTCTTCTGGGATTCTGGTATTTTCTCTGCGCAGACGGACTTCAGCTGCATGAATTTATATGAACTGCATGAACTTACATTTTCGAGAAAGCAACTGTTCAACGGTGAGTTTGAAAGGGTTTAGTAAAAGGAACCGAAATTCACACCCTTATGGCGGCAGAGGATGGGGGTGGTTTGTTATGCTCCACTCGCATCCAGTTACTAATAACTATCCTGCTGCTATGGGGTATGTTTAAAATGGTTTTAATCGTGTTTATTTCAGCCATTTAGTAATGCTGCAAAGGAACTGCCAAAACAAGGAACTCTGGTGAAGCTGCTCACAACAAATATAGGAAACATTTTGCTTTGCTGCTGTTGTGTAGCTGGTTACTATTTATCTCAATCAGCTCCTGTTTTAATTCAGAAATAAGTTTTCAACCAATCCCTAAACAACTGGGGTGACAGGACTTTATTCTGGAAGCTTAAATTGAACTTTTTGGACACGGACAAACCTGTCACTCATCTATTCAATCTGTATAAGAAACGGCCAACACAGCGGACAAACTAAAAGCGGTTAAATCCTCTAACCAACAGGATAAATGGTACACAGCAAAGACAATATTTTTACTGTTACTTTCTTGACGGTGATATACAACTGAATCCAGGGCCACCTGTAATCCTTCAAATTACCAGCATTACACCACGCCGAGACACACACCAGCTGCCGATCTGGCGGGGCTTCTGGGGCGCTGGGAGCGAGGCTATACGGTGCTTGACCTGGAAGGAGGTGTCTCGCCCTGGGCTTGGCTCCCCGTGGTTCGGGTGTGGCGGGCGGATGGTTTGCTTTCTGCTTGGATTTTGTCTTGAGCCTGGGCCACTGAGCAGAGCAGGCTGAGCTAATGCGTTGATGGTGCAAGCGGGCATCTGTGAATGGCGTGGACTCTCGGATGGACTGCGTTCACTGCTGCAAATCCCGGGACTACGGGCTGGCAGATGGGTCAGAAGCTCACATCAGGTTCTTTCTTCTGAGACTCATGAGGGACATGCTCGCGGGAGTTGAAATTCAAGCTGCGAGGAGAGGTGGATGCTAAGCCCACTGACTGCTCAAGCACAGTTGAAAACAAAAAACAATATCTTTTTTCTTCCAGACTGTCAACCATGCTAAAGTGATATGGGATTCACAATCTAAGCCGAAGGGAATTTTAGGTGGACATCTTAACATAAGAAGCATCATTGCAAAAGGAGATCAGATTCATACATTACTGGCAGAGTCAAATGTGGACTATCTCTGTCTCTTGAAACTTGGCTTCATAATAATATTCCTACAAACATGATAAATATCCCTGGATATGTTTGCTCACAGAAAGGATTCACAGATCTTTTTGGCAAGGGAGGGGGTGTTTTGATTTACATCAGGGATGCATCCTTAAATGTAATGAAATACAACTAAACACCTCTCTTGAATGTCTTGCTCTGAATGTAGTTTTATCACCTCAGACTAAATTCAGTATTGTGATTTTGTATAACCCTCCATCACATAATGTTTCCTTTTATAAATATTTGCAAGATGTTATGAAAAAGCTGGATTATAAATCAGAGACTATTATATATGGTTTGTTTTTAACATCAATTGGCTTGACAAGAGAAGTAAACAAAAATTGAAAATAATCATGTCTAAATAAAACTTTCAACAAATGGTCAACTCACCCAGAAGAATAACTAGAAATAGTAAAACCTTGATTGATCTCATTTTCACTAATAGAGAGGAACGGATAACAAAAATATATAATTTAATAACGGATTATCTGACCATAACATCACTAACCTTGGCTGCTCACATCTGAAACTTTATCAAAAAAACGTATTTTTCTCCAGATATATCCCTGTAAAGTTTTAGAAAATACAAAAATGGGAATCCCAAGACTAAAATCATACAGATGGAGAAGGATATTAAAGAAATTAGCTGGGACAATACTTTGCAAATGGATGATGTTGATAAATGTTTCAATTCATTGACAGATAGCTTAACCAGGGTGGTGGAGAAATACACTGTGAAAATGAGACATTCGCGGAGGAAGACTCGCCTACCCTGGCTAAACAGTGAGATCCTCCTACTGATGAAAAAAAGAGATCTCGCTCTCAAAACAGCTCTGTCAAGTGGATTTTCCACTGATCTTCTTACTTACAAAGGACTTAGAAATAAAGTGACAATGGTTTTAAGAAAGGCAAAAGCGTCCTATTTCTCCCAGATAATAGAGGAGGCCAAAGGCAACTCCGCATCCCTTTGGAAGCATTTAAATAAATTAACAAATAAAGAACCCAAACATAATAGGATAAGAGAGCTGAAGATCGGTGGACAACCCACAACAGATAGTACGCTTATTGCAGCCGAGTTTAATCGTTTTTTATTCAGTCAGTAGAGGAACTTGCTCAATGTCTTGATCCTCTATTACTAAATAACATTGTAAGGGAAGATTTACCCAATGCATTTTACATCAGAGAGGTCAATGAAACTAAAATCAGCAAAATATTAGACAAATTAACTAGCTCAAAATCCAAAGATGTGTCTGACTTGGCCACAGCTTTTATTAAGCAGCATAGTTCCTCTATCGTAAAACCATTAACTCATCTAATAAATCTTTCTATAACATCCGGTAGGTTTCCAGATCTCTGGAAAACAGCTGTTGTCTCTCCCATTTTTAAATCAGGGGATACAGACCAGCTATGTAATTATCGTCCAATCTCTATACTCCCTGCAATGTCAAAGATTTTGGAAAAAGTTGTGACAGAACAACTAGTTGATTATTTAGAATCAAACCAATTTTTTATATCCTGAGCAGTTCGGGTTTAGACATAAACACTCCACAGAAACAGCAATTTGCTATTTTGTCAAAAATCTGAAGCGTTTATGGATGGGGGTAATGTGGGTGCAGTGTTCTCGACCTAAAGAAGGCGTTTGACACTGTCAACCATGACATCCTCCTATCAACTGTTGTCAAAATTTAATTTTTCCAAACAATCTCTTAGTTGGTTTGACTTCTGGTATTTACATTCAAGAAAGCAATTGTGAGGATTGACCAAAAAAGTCTCCTCCTCAACTAAATGAAATTGGCATTCCATCAGGGCTCGATCTTGGGGCCATTGCTCTTTAGTCTTTACATTAACGACCTGCCTGAAAGCTGTCCGAGGGCTGGTTGTCAGCTTTCTGCAGAAGACACAGTCATATACGCGTCAGCTAAGACATCAAGTGAGGCAGCGGAGATATTATCTTCATTTTTGAGCAGGGTATGTCATTGGCTTTATGATAACAAGCTCACCTTAAATAAGAAAAAAAACAGTTTCCATGTGCTTCTCCATCAAAGACATACCACAATCAGAAAAATTTTTCATAACATTGCAGGGAGAGGAAATTGAGATGGTAAAGGATTTTAAATATTTGGGTGTAGTTCTGGATTCCAGACTGAAATTTGACAAATGTCAAAAAGATATCAAAACAATAAAAAACAATTTAAATTGCTTCAAACTAATTAGACATCATATACCAATCAAAGCGGCACAGCTTTATATGCATGCTATGATTTTTTCTCATATGTCTTTATTGTGGACTCAGTATGGAGTCAGGGAGTTCAGACTACAATTAAGTTAATTGCATCTCTGTATAATCAAACCTTAAAAAAAATAATGGCCAAGAAACATCTAAGGTGGCATCACTGTCACATTTTGAAGCAGTATAATTCGCTTAGTTTTGATCATTTCCTAAAATTTTCCTCTGTTAAACTGGTTTTTAAGTGTTTGCAGAACTTGGCACCAGATGTTTTGTGCAGTCTTTTTAGTAGACAAAATAGTGATAGGATCACCAGGGGTACAGCAAGTGGTAACTGTAAAATCTTGTGGCGTAAGAACTCCTTTGGGCAATCAGCCTTCTCTATAAAGAGGTCCCACATGTGGAACTCACTACCGACCAAAATAAAACTAACCCGTGAAATTAGGATTTAAAAAAAAAAATGTTAAAGTCTGGCTGAAACAAAATCAGAGCTGCATGCACTTTTAATGGGTCATGACTTGGTATGATTTTAGTTGTATTGTACATTTTATTGAATTGGCATGTAATTTTGTTTTTTTTTTTTTTACCTTCTCTCTTTTACTAAAAGCCTAACTAGGGACGGGAGTTGGAAACTTGCATTAGCTATAATCTCTGTATGCAGAACATCAGTGACATTGACTTGTTTGTAACGAGTGAAAGTGTTACTATGTCAACCTGCATTGTCCCTTTCAAATAAACTAAATCAAATCAAATCAAATCATCAGCGAATCTCCGCAGCATCAGTCCCAAACACTGATGCTGCTCACTAACAGTGTGTCGCTCACATCTGTTTCTTTCTTCTGGGACTCTGGTATTTTCTCTGCGCAGACGGAGTTCAGCTGCAACAGTGAATCTCCGCAGCATCAGTCCCACACACTGATGCTGCTCACTAACAGTGTGTCGCTCACATCTGTTTCTTTCTTCTGAGACTCTGGTATTTTCTCTGCGCAGACGGAGTTCAGCCGCATCAGTGAATCTCCGCAGCATCAGTCCCACACACTGATGCTGCTCACTAACAGCGTGTCGCTCACATCTGTTTCTTTCTTCTGGGACTCTGGTATTTTCTCTGCGCAGACGGAGTTCAGCTGCATCAGCGAATCTCCGCAGCATCACTCCCACACACTGATGCTGCTCACTAACAGTGTGTCGCTCAAATCTGTTTCTTTCTTCTGGGACTCTGCTATTTCCTCTGCGCAGACGGAGTTCAGCTGCATCAGGGAATCTCCGCAGCATCACTCCCACACACTGATGCTGCTCACTAACAGTTTGTCGCTCACATCTCATCTTATCCAGCGTTTCCAACCCACTCAACACTTCTAGCTAATAACGGCTGAACTACAAACACTGTCTCTGTTTGTGCAGAGCTGTCATGCAAGCTCGGCGCATGCATAAAATAATAGATACTTCATCTTCTTTGTCTTAAAAGTTGCTGAAAATTAATGGCATCAAGTATGCAAATCTGCTATTGTTTTACTAATTAAGAATGGGGCATGCAATGGTAAATAAATGATTAGCTGTGCAGCTTTTGGGCTTAATTCATACCGTGCTGAAAGTACACATATGGACATAGTCAATGCTACTTAGCCAGCATATAATACATGAAGCAGCAAAGCACAGTACCGTGAATCGGTGCAAGATACTCAAAGTAATGGAAATATACAACTCAGTATAGCTGCATCTTGAACATTTTAATACAAAAAAGCAAAGCAAGTGTTAGCTACATGCACGATTATAAGACATCACCTTCAACAGTTACCGAATACAGGCCTGTTATCCAACCTTAACCAACAACAGCCTTTGCTACCACACAGTATATTCTGTAACGTTACATAAAAGATAGGTGAAGCACTCGAGTTGCTACATAACACACACATTCATCAAATACAATAAATAAAACCATTTGTTTGGTTATGCCTGCTCACTTTATCGACTTGTCAATCACCTTTGATGGCACAGAATCACTAAAGACGGCAATGTACACTTCACATCCACAGCTGTGCTACGAAAACGCGCTTTAGAGACAAGGTCCCCTTGGTGTTCACGTAGCCTGAATTAAAATTTTTAAAAAAATGGTCGCTGCCGTGGAAAAAGGCACCAATGATTTAAAAGAGAAGAATCAACAGATTATATATTGATCATTTGTGGTAGTCAAAAAAATTAATTCACAGATTTATTAGTGTCTTTTTCAATTGTTCCCTATGGAAAAAATTTTGCCCCCCCATGGCATCGCATGACTTGCAATATCAGCTTGACCGCTAAGCCCTTGTCAGTGTGCGTCTCAGCCCTGGTTCAGTATCCAGTTCTTATAATACATCCATGGATGAAATGCTGATGAATGCTGATGTCCAAGCACTTATGCTTAACACTAGGGTATTGCGTGTTGCTAAAGGCTGAATTCGGCACGTCAACTGGCTGGTCAAAAATTATCTTCTTGCAGTGGTGGTTCAAAAATTTCCAAAGTGGCGTTTTTTGCATTTTGCGATACTTGTGAGTAGATAAAATGATGCAGGCAAGCTTTATGTGTTGTGTATGAGTTTTCCTTTTGGAAATTTATGCCCCCTTTTATTGTGACCGTTCAGAATTATTCGAAAGGGCGCTCATTCTCAGCTGTCGTAGAGTGTGCGTTTTAGAACACAAATGTGTGTTTTGTGTAAAGCCCCTGTCACACTGTGGAGAGTTGGGAGTACGGGTTGTCACGACTGCTGACGATTAATAACTAGCCCAAATTTCCGTGAGTCCGTGAGTTGGCCTGAGTTGTGGGGATGGTGACATTCTTTCAACTCCTCTTCCACTTCTCTTCAACTTCTGTTCAACATGTTGGAACACTGATAGGAAGTGTGTACGAGAATCATCCATTTTGCAAGAGTTGCTGCAACATGTGTACGATCTTAACACAACACTCACTCAACAACCCCTAACTGCTCTTCATAATACACAAGTTTTGGCAAGTATTGATGAGTTGGGGCCAAATTAACACGAGTCCATGACAAACTTGGACAATTTCTTTATGAAAAATGATGAGAAACTTACTAAAACTGCATGAATGAAGGCGACAATCACTGACTCAGTATAAAATTGGTTGTTTCTGGATTTTTGAGTCGTGGAGTGTCTGATGATGTTCCAGAAATCCATGCCTTTTTATAGGATCGTCACAACTCGTCCAAACTCGGCACTAAACTCCTAGCATGTTATGGAAGTTTTTACATGGTGAGAAGCGATGACAAGTCAAGACATGAGTACGGGACTTGCGCAAGTTCTGGTAACATCCCTTCCACAAGGCATGACATGTGGTCGTGATGAAAACTCGCACTACAATTTTAAACAGTTTTAAATTCTCGCCGAACAATGCAGAGTAGGGGTGACATGACAGAACATCTCTGCAACATACAAAGACATGGAAATGAGTTTTGGACGACTAGGGAGGAGTTATGGCGAGCTTGAACTCGCCATAACTCGTACTCCTAACCCTCCACAGTGTGACAGGGGTTTAAGAGAAATGTATATTGTCCTACTGATAGCCGGTCTTTATGCTTTTGGTGACACAATTTCTGTTTTATTTTATTGAATATTGTCAATTTATAAATGAACTGTCATCGTTTGTGGCCGACCACAGCTTGCTTAGCTGTGTAATGATAGCATCTGTGACTATAGGACACTGGCAAGTTAGTTTGCATGTGAAGCATGCAAACTATTGTTATTTCTCAGGATCTTTCAACTTGTTATTAGTTTGCATGTGAAGTATGCAAACTATTGTTATTTCTCAGGATCTTTCAACTCATTTTTATTTTTATTCTCTTTCTTCCCATTCTGTTCACACTAACTCCTCCAACAGTTTTCATACTACCCATACAACCTGCATACCAAATTATTCTACATATGTGCAGATCGTTGCTATTCAAAATCATATCGATATTAATTATAGTTTATGAATTATTAGCAATTAAAATTTTAAAAATTCCCATTGACAATGAATGGAGCCCATTCATTTTCAATGGGAACTAGAATGAGAGTTTATAAAGAAACTCTGAGTTTGCATGTGATAGCACAATTCACTGTATAATGTGATGTTTATTTTTGCATTGTCCTGCACTCTGCTGTATGATAAGGTGCAAAGTGTCCTCTTTACTGATAGGCAAGTATGATAAACTATGATGACCGTCCGTTGCATGGTCGAAGTGACCAGGGCATATGTATCGTAAGGGTTAATTTAGTTGTCGAGCTACATCATTGGTATGTAGCATAATAAAAGTTATTTGGATGATGATGATCTTTATTGTTGTCAGTAATGGTTCAGGTATATATTTGTTTATTATCTATATACTGGTTTTACATGGCTATTGATGCACTATCATCATTATCGACATGTTATTATTCACAGTATATGATTGTAATTAGTGTTGCACCGATACCGATAGCAGTATCGGGTATCTACCCGATACGGCGTAAATATGCTCGTACTCGTCCACATTTGCCGATACCACGCACCGATACCACTTAATGTAAGACGCAAGGTAACTGCCTGCTCACGGTCGATAGGCTACAGTATTTTGTACTATCTGACTTCTATGTCTAGGGGGAGACAGCGAGTTAGAAAAAAATACGAGAAAGAGAGCTTTATAGTCATCACATCACATGCAGGCATCTGCATACACACACAAGAGGTGTATAGTAAAGAAGTACATGTAGGCAACCGTTACAGTACTTACGTAGTTTTTTTTTGAGGATTTGCACTTTACTTTTTTTTTTTTTTTTTTTTTTTTTACCGGGACTTCTACTCTACTACATTTAAAAGATAAAAAGTATACTTTTTCTTTGTTACTTTGACACTGGCCACTTCACAACACGTTAAAAATTAAAATATGAATATAATTCATCATTTAAGGATTATCTGGATGCGGCGTGTTCTAAAAGAACAACGGTGTTCGGCAGGGTATCTTAAGCGTTTTGTGCAGATGTTTCTGCCAGCGAACATGGAGCTGCAAATTTATGCACACATTTACAATATTCTATCACTAGATGGCACACCCGGATCAGTTATTGAATATTTACAAGCAAGCCGAGCTCGCACAAGCACACACCCACAATCACACACACAGAGACTTAGAATTGTGAATCTTCTTATTTTACTTATTTTCCCCCATCCCCAAGCAATTGGAGAGAGATAGATTCTTCAGACGATTAGGCTTTATTGAGGCATATTGATAAATGTAAAGCCGAGTTCTTTTTGCGCAAGAAGAACTGATTTCTTACTTTTCACACCCAGCTTTTATACCTTTATCACAGGAAATATCTTCCAAATATGGTCTTTCCGCATTCTCATTCTCGCGCTACAATTGGCCAGCCAAACCAAAACACTGCTACCTAATACTTCATGAATTCAAAGCAAAGATGAGCTGAACATCACTAAAAAGGAGCGGAAAGTTCCAGCCAAGAGATGAAAAGTACAGACAAAGGAATAGGATACAAGTGGATACATAAATTATTCAATTGTTTTTTTCAGTAACAACTAATGATTTTACTGAACAAATATTGATCAAAGCTACAGAAATCAAATACATCACCTGATTATGTTTTTGAATCAACTAAACAGAAGCCTGCTTACTAATCAAAGCTACAGAAGCATGCTGCTTATGTGTGTGTGAGCTGCTCATGCGTGAATTGAATTGCTTGTGTGTCTGTGTGTGTGTCTGTGTGTGTGTGTGTGTGTGTGTGTGTGTGGATGTATGTACATGTGTACGTGTGCGTTTGCACTGCTCATGTATGTGCGAACTGCTTGGATGTGTATGTGTGTGCGTGTGTGTGTGTGTATGTGTGTTACTGTTGCATACATAATATGGATACTGATTATGATTATTGATTATGGTTATTCAACATGGCAATTGATCTACTGATGAATATGATAAGAAATATTGAAATATAATCCACAACATTCCTCCCGTTGAGACCATCCCAATCATGGCCTCACATTAACCATGGTCAAAAAATGGCACAGCATTGTCTACCCCTGGTCTATGACCCCCATACTACATACAAGTGAATTTCTTATGAGCCCGAACATAAAATATGACTGGTGGGCCCTTACCGACTGTAACACTTGAGTAAAAAACAGTCTGTCTTGTACACCAGCATGTGAACTCCAATTGTTTTCATGTCCAGGTTTCTCAATGCCTTTTGTTGCTCTGGTAAATAAAGTCCCAGTCTAATGTCCCACTTGAATCCAGTAATGTTACTTATTGCAGGTAATCAGTCCAAAGTTAGTCCAAAGTCCAAGTCCATATTCAACATTGATTTGCAATTTTTTCATCAGATTGTTTTTGTGAACGAGCCTTCATGACTGGAATCACTGTCTCAGCATATTCGTTCAAAACTTCAGGGAGGCTCCAGGAAGGAGCGGGCCTTGACCGGCTGGTACGCTAAACTGCCACTCGCCCTTCACTGGAGTGGGAAAATAAAATACAAACACAAACACAGACACAGGCACATGCAGATCTACTATGCACTCGGCACGTACAGAACGAGGGTCATCTGCACCTGCATAATTTCACTTTAAGTCTTAGATGTACCAGATTTTATAATATTTACTTTTGCTGTAAAGACTACGCAGACACTTTTGTGTCAGAACATTCTAAAAACAGTTTCATCCAGGCCTTTCCAAGGACCTACATTTGGAATACCATAGCGCCTTCATGCAATAGCCCATAATAATAATCTCCCAAAAGACTTTGATTTCAACAATGACCTGGGGGTCGACTCACCCCTGCCTTAGGTTGTCTCCTTGATGGAGATCTTACCCGTCTCTGGAGCGAGTCACAACACACGCAGGTGTTCAGCATTGAGCTCTGTCCCTGTCATAATGGGATAGTTATGAGTTCATTCCAGTTGATTTGGGGCTATTGCAGCAACTTTCCGGGCATAATAGATGAAACAGTTAAAGTAACAACTCATCAATAACAATTTGAAACAGATGCTGCAATTATAGTTCTGACACTCAGATTCTTCTTTAACCAGCCAAATAAGTCCCAATTCAAGAAATTTGTCTTGTGTATTTTTCCCCTCGGTCTGAATGTGCTTTACAAAATCATTAATGTCACCTTAATTATTTGGAATACAATGAGTTGTCGATGTGCCACCCTGATAGATTAATATTATTCAAAAATTCATAAGTACCGAAATTGCTCACCCTCACTACTGAGCTATCAATTTTAAATAAATATTTTTGGCCAGTGTACTTATAATTTTGTGTTTCAGTGTATTCTGGGTCAAAAGTGGGACAGTAACAATAATATCTTTCTTTTCAAAGTGTTTTTTTCAATGAATTTTGATTTAGCAACCTACCTCAATCTAGGGTTCCGCTAAGCGCGGAGGAGGAGATGCACAATCAGGGCTTATTAGCTCCAGCCATGACAACTCCCCATGTCATCAGCAGAACCGGGTGGAGTTGCTTTAGACCGTGTTACAATATGCAATTTTTTTGTTTTTATTCTCAAAAATGGGCACATATTGAATATTCAACTGTAAAATAGTTTTTCTGTTGGGCTCCCAGTACATAAAGGTAAACAATCGTCCCAAATTTGGTCAGCTCAGTCAGTCAGTACTTTTTATTTGAAAGTCCTTGTCTTTCTCACTACTACTCAGAAGGAAAAGATTTTGTCATGCCTAATCAAAATTAAATTTAGAATGGGAAGTGATCACTTTATTAGTCAACTTTTTCAATTATATGGTGGTCCACCTTTTGAATTTAGTCTTAATAGTGTTAATAGTGTTAATACTCCGAATTGAATTTCCCCAAATTTATTTTAGAAGAATCTCTTCTCTTCTGGAGTGCGCACTCTGTGGAAAAGTTGCAATAGAATGAGTTAGATGCAAACAATGAACTAAATCATCATAATTTTGCTGCTTTTCCTCTCGCTGGGACTTTTCCTGTGAAAGTAAAAATCAGAGAAAGTTTATTAGTCAATTCGCCTCCTTGAATTGTTGCTCCACTCCTGTTCAAAAACAGAGAAAAGATCATGAATTTATTAATTGCATTTCTTTGATCAGGAAAGCTTTCAGTCACATTTGTTCACCTCATTTGTTATAGCATTGATCCTTTACATGACTCCTTTGCTGGGCATAACTTATTCTTGTTAAACAAATTAAGAAAATTCCACATGAAATCGTATTGCTTAGACCCCCCTTTCTCACCTTCTGTTCTCTGGCCTCTGTATGTCGGCCTTACACCTATTTCTTTCTCCCTTAACTGCTTTTGGTAACTACGGCTCCATTCGCAGTATTGTTTTCTCTGCGCATCTTTGTTTAAAAACCCATCCAGTCATCCAGTCTCCAATCCCACAATAGTTCCCTTGATTTTTTATTCTTTCATAAATCTAATATGTACTATTAAATTTCACAACTGCTTCTTTTCTGATCATTCAACCCTATTTTTTTTTACTTTCAAATCGTGATTGAAATTTTCTAATTCTTGATAGAGAAACCTCGGTATCAATTAAATTTACTGAATTTATTGGCCAGTATATCGTGTTTAACAGTACTTTGGCAAATTTTGAACGCTCTGTGTTATTCTTCTTGTTTCTCAGTATTACTTTCCCGTCATTTTCCTTTCAGAGACATTCTTCTAGCACACCAATCTCAAACAGTCTAATTATTTACAGAAATATGCTTAGATTTTCTAGTTCTTCAGAATTTTACAAATATTTAACTAATTCAAATGGTGTCATTACTTCACATTCATAGTGGATATTACTGGATTTGCTGATAGCATTCTGCCACATATGTATCATGTTGAGAGTGAGACCACAGCTGTTCTGGTAATTTGTCTAATTCTGTCTTAATTTGTTCTCCAAGTTCAAGTTCTGATTTCTCAACAGGAATTTTCAATTGCTTTATTTTCCCTATCAATTGACAGTTAATAATTATCTTAATCATTTGTTTCCTGTCCTGTTCCAAATCAACATTAAGGGCCCATTTTTTTTTTTTCTAATTCTGGGTCCTGAGTGAGGGCGAATATCATTGTACAATGCAGTTCAGTTTCTGGCCATGTAGCCTGGGGTATTTGGGCCACTACATACAGTATTTTCCCCAGGTTACTCCAAACTTGCTCTTTATTTGGTCTACTATATCCCCCAACCAATAAACATTTGCTAATTCAATCTTTTTTTTTTTTTCTGATTCGCTACAGGTTTTTTCAGCTGCTGTCTCTCCCTCTGTTCCTGAAACTGGGGGGGCATACGGCGCTGGGTTAAACAATTCATTGTCAGTAACCTTTTCAGATGGCTTGGACTGAGGCGCAGCTTCACTTTGCTTTACAAAATATACTCAGTCAAAAAAAGAAACTTCACACTCATAAATTTCTAAATATTTTCTTGAAACTTAATACAAGAGATATTATTATTATTATTATTAGGGGTAAATCGTTGTCAAAGACATCATGACACACAGCAACTCCGGCGTGCACAAGCATGCAGCACGTGCGAGCATACATCAAGGTAAAAGCATGTTTCCTCATGTTCCTAGTCACGTGACCTTATGAGACACGTGCAATTGAGCCCACGTTAGCACGGCAGAGTGACATCTCGGAAAAACAAGTTCTTACAGTCAATTATCCGTTGATTTGCAATGCCACGACTGTCAAACATTCAATATGAACGTGCCATTGGCATGCTGAATCGGAACGTCGGTCACTGACGTTGCCAGGGTTATGGGATGCAGTCAACGGACTATCCATGATCTTCGGACACGTCTCCAACAAACTGGCACCACAGCAGACCGACCTCGTTCGGGTAGACCACGTGTGACAATACAAGCAGAAGACCGACAAATCGTCTTACGTCATTTGCGAAATCGATTTCTCACTGCAACGTCCACTAGGAATGAATTGTTTAGAGGTCGTGTGACTGCCCAAACCATACGTAATTGCCTGCGCACTGCTCATCTCCATGCACGTCAGCCATATCGTGGACCTATTTTAACCCAGTTACACCGACGTCAACAGCTTCTCTTGGCACAACGACATCTGAGATGGACTCAGCGTGATTGGAATAGGGTCGTTTTTAGTGACGAATCCAGATTCACTTTGCACTTCGCTGATGGGAGAGTTAGAGTTTGGAGGAGACGCGGTGAACATAACTCCCAGTGTTGTGTGCAGGAAGTGGACCGTTTGGGGGGGCGGTAGTGTTATGGTTTGGGGTGCCTTTAATGGTCCTGCCCGTTCCCAACTGATGGTCGTTCAAGGAAACCTAACTGCTGCAGGATACAGAGCTTTTGCCATTTATGGCAGCTCATGGCCCAGGTCTGACATTCCAACACGATAATGCCAGACCTCATACGGCCAATTTAACGCGGAATTTTCTGAGGAATGCTGGCATCAATGTCATGGAGTGGCCCTCAAGGTCTCCCGACCTTAATCCCATAGAACATGTATGGGATGTGTTGTGCAGAAGACTCCGTCAAGTAAGGAACCCTCCACAGAATTTGCAGGAACTTGGTGCCATGTTGGTTCAATTATGGCGACGCATCCCCCAAGCTGTGTTCAGACGCATCAATCCATGAGGAGACGTTGCGTCGCAGTTGTGAACGCTCATGAAGGGCATACGCGCTATTGACATGCTTTCATCAAGTTGTAACTTACCATTTTTACTCTCTTACATTTCCGTAGCATTTCCGGTGGAACTGGTTACATTATGAACATGATTTTTATGGTACACTGTCCTTAATGGGTACAGAATGGAATTAAATCATTATTTAAAACCAATTTTCTTGTATGTTCAACTTATCGACCTCCAAACGAGTGTGAAGTTTCTTTTTTGACTGTTTAGCATTCCCCTTTCTCCAAACAATTCCAGAACTGCCAGCTCATTTTAATCTTTCTTTTTTAACCCTTTTTTGCCGCCGATGCATAATTTGTCATTATACCCATTATTTTTTCACATATTGCAAGATCAAATTTCCCCTCTTCTGGCCACTTTGTTAGTCTGTTTTTTTTTTTAAGTCCTTTTTGCCCACTTATTTAACATTTTTTTATATCATTCTCAAAGGTAGGAAATTGCTCTCTTAATTCCTCCACAGGCGCTACCATTGTTATCTATGTATTAATTTAAATTTTATTACTTAGCCGAATTATGTTTCCCCACGTATTAAATTGCAATATGTCTATTTTACTAGTTACACTGCTCAATAAGCAGTCTATAATATAAACACACTTATGCGATTTCTCATCTCCCTTTTCACTTAGGTCGTTTTTGTTCCGTATTCCTAAACCAGGGTTATGTTTAGTTTATAAACATCTACTCGTCTAATCCATGATATTTCTTGTTTAGTTCCATTTGCCTTTTTTTGTGTTTTTTTCCCCCAAACATAGGAAGTTACTTTTGCTTTTTTCCTTCTTTTTTTTCCTTTTTTCCTCTACCAGCTTTGCTGTAATAATCATTATTTTTTAATCCAAATTTCATTTCTCGGCCAAATTGTTTTTTTTCTTGTATTCAATGATGATAGTACACCGATCAAAATAATGCTAAAATAATCATCTTTTAATACATGCAATTTACTACTTCTTTTAATCTGCCAAATAGTAATGACCATTAATAATAATTTACCTTATTGCATGTAAACTAGGGGTTATTTATTTATATTTAGTGCACTCTTAATACTCCCAACTAATGCAATACGCAACAAGACCACTGTTCATATCCACATTTACTCTACACTCATGCAAAAGGGAGCATACGCACCCAACAAACTTCCCGTCAAAAAGCGTCTGTACAGGACCTCGCAATCCTTACTACCAGTCAGTCCACCCTTAGGACCCAGCAAACCTTACTTCCAGTCAATGTCCTCACAAACCCATTAATCGGCTAGCTCCATACGCCAAATGCGCTGCGCACCCTTTTGTAAAAATAATAAACAAAAAGACAGACAACACTGCAAAAACGGATTCCAGTACCTCTCTAGGTCATCCAGGCCATATCCCAGTACCTCTCTAGGTCATCCAGGCCGTATCCCAATCTCAAGCAGGGGAGGCCTGCAGGTTTATTCCCTCCCTTTAGGGTCCTCGCACAGGCCTCACATATAACAACAGTCATACACCAAACCAGTTACAGAACGCGCTCTGAGTTCCAAACAATTACTCACAGTAACTTGTTGCGAATTCATTGTTAGTGGTTAGTAGTAACATATAAATTCTGCAGATTCTGTCCCTCTCCTTTTAATTTCCCCCAATTTTGTGTCTAGATTCTTTGAGCCGAAAGGTCACTTGTCTCCAATGCTCCAGATCAGGGTCAGGACAACACAAAACAACACCCTCACTTATCTATCTGAGCAAGATAATTGAAGCAAATTAACTAAATTGCTCACCTTATCCTTAGTTTGCTGGCATCTTAGGGTGTGTGTGTGTGTGCTCCCTGCACCATCTCCGAGCACCGGAAGACCGCCCACCCTTACGAGTGTAACCGACCTTTGCCGACTCCTGGCTGGCTCGCCAAATTTGTTGTGGTTTTCCTTCAAACATATTTTCATATCATGAGGTTCCCCCATCCTCAAGCAATTGGAGAGAGACAGATTCCTCAGACGATTAGGCTTTATTGAGGCATATTGATAAATGTAAAGCCGAGTTCTTTTTGTGCAAGAAGAACTGATTTCTTACTTTTCACACCCAGTTTTTATACCTTCATCACAGGAAATATCTTCCAAATATGGTCTTTCCACATTCTCATTCTCACGCTACAGTTGGACAGGCAAACCAAAACACTGCTAGCTAATCCTTCAGGAATTCAAAGCAAAGATGAGCTGAACATCACTAAAAAGGAGCGGAAAATTACAGTCAAGAGATGAAAAGTACAGACAAAGGAATAGGATACAAGTGGATACATAAACGATTCAATTGTTTTTTTTTCAGTAACAACTAATGATTTTACTGAACAAATATTGATCAAAGCTACAGAAATCAAATACATCACCTGATTATGTTTTTGAATCAACTAAACAGAAGCCTGCTTACTAATCAAAGCTACAGAAGCATGCTGCTTATGTGTGTGTGAGCTGCTCTTGCATGTGTGAATTGAATTGCTTGTATGTGTGTGTGTCTGTGTGTGAACTGCTTGTATGTGTGTGTGTCTGTGTGTGTGTATGTGTTTGTGTGCTGCTTATGCCTGTGCATGTATCTGTGTGCACTGCTCATGTGTGTGTGAACTGCTTGTATGTGTGTGTGTGTGTGTGTATGTGTACGTGTGCATTTGCACTGCTCATGTGTGTGCGAACTGCTTGTATGTGTATGTGTGTGCGTGTGCGTGTGTGTGTGTGTATATGTGTGTTACTGCTGCATACATAATATGGATACTGATTATGATTATTGATTATGGTTATTCAAGATGGCAATTGATCTACTGATGAATATGATGAGAAATATTGAAATATAATCTTCAACAAGGCCAACAAAAACACTTAATTGTATGAAATGTTAAATTCCGCATGGCACACGAAAAAATTATTCAGCAGGAAAACTGGTGAAGGCACAGCACTTCTTAAACATTCGGACATGCTGTTTACTTTTGCTCACATTTTCCCACGCCTGATTGTTTTACGTTGATCCTGTGTGTGTTAACGAAGGACAAGTTAATGATTGTTAAAACATTTACGTTATTTCTGACTTCGCTTCAATCCATCCCTTGCTTTGCGTAATGAAAAGTGAACGCACCAACGTAACACACTAAACTCACCCGCGATCGCTTCTCATTGTCTTCCTTGATGAAAGCAGATTGCATCTGTCGTTTAGGACCGATTTCTTAAAAAAAATCGCACCCCCTTTAGCTCGCAACATTATACAATCTTTGGCGGAGATGTTTTCATCAAACTGTCAGCTACTGTTAAGCTGCGGAATGTTTACATCTACCACGTGTACCGAGGAAGTTGGCAGTCGGGTGAGCACCGCAAACCAGGCGATTGTCTTTTAAGTGGCTAAATGGACAAGTGATAACGCAAATCTATAATATTTTTTGATCGACATAAAATGATATGTGGACATTTACTGAGGAGAAAACATCATAGCAGAACCCTTAGTTCGAAGGCATAATCTTGTCTGAGATCGATTTCATGACCTTTGGAAGCAAGTACTCATGTCATCTAATTTTAGAATGAGTAGATCATCCATCGGTTACAACCTGTTACAACCTGAGTATTTTTTGTAACTGTCCTTTAAACTGCGAGGTTTGTCTCCTCCCCTGTGTAGTGTTGGTCTTTGTGTATGGATGATTTGTATCAGGTGGTAGGCAGGTGTTGCAAGGCTACAGCTGATTGGACCATTTGAACACAATTGCTGCTGCCTCACTGGACCGTTCGAATGGAATTGCTGTCACCGGATTGGACCACTGCACCATCACTACTCTTAAAGGGGACCTATTATGCTATTTTTCCAAGTTTATATTTTGGTCTTTGACTCCCCTCGAGTACTCCTGATCGCACCGAAGTAAAAAAAGGGTACTTATTATTTCGCTCATACTGCCATCCTCAAAAAACCCCATTTGTAGTCCATAGTAGTCTCTGCCTGAAACGCCTCATTGGGGTGGCTCTTCCGCTATGGCCCCCACTCCCCGTGTGCCCACTTTCCTCTGACTGGCCAGCTCTGTGGAAGGCGGATCTAGGCAGGACGAGGCTGCAGAACGCAGTTTTCCTGGTCCGGCTTCAAAGTGAAACTGACGCGTCTCCCGAAGGAATCGACGGGCATATTCTGCAATCTAACGCAGTACATGTGTATAGATCTAATGAAATTAACTTGTTCTAATAAACGCAATGGCGAAAGTGGAGGACGCAGTGCGAAAGTCTGGCAGTTCAAGCACGAATTTGCTATCGGCAAAGTAGTGAGTACAGCGGTTTTTCTACTCTAGCTAGGATGCAGGTGTAACCTAGGGAAAGCTAGAATCCACCGCATCTAGACACATTTGTAGAACGGGTCGACATGCCCAAGTGTAGACCGGAGACCGTAGAAATCCGGTGGGTCTGAGTTTAGAGGGAAACATGGACAGTGAGGAGCAGCTAAAAGTGGACCAACAGCTTATGGACTGCTTCGGTGTGTATTAGGACCTGCTGGTTCGTGTGCATAACTGTGGCGTGTTGTTAGCGTGGAGAAACGAACAGCTTTCGCGCTGGTATATGACGGAGGGGCGAAAGGTCCAGGCTAAACGGCCTTTTATGTTTACGTTTACGTGAAATAATATGCGTTTAAAAAGGGCTTTTACCGGCCAATTTGTTTTGTAGCAGAATATTACATCTTGGCCGATAAAAGCCCGTTTTAAATGCATATTATTCCACGTAAACGTAAATAGATCGCTAGCACCAGGAAGCTAGTTAACTCGCTAGCTAGCTAGCCTGCAATTTAGGCTATCAATACTGGGACGGATTATTTCAAATAAAATCGAGAATTGTTGTATCTGTGTGTTTTGCTGTTTATTGCATTATTATACCTAACTGGACATAGCCAAGCGTTTTTGTGGTCATTTGTGCAGAATGTATGAATTTTACTAATATTACGTGGCTAGCTAGCTGGCTTCCCGGAAAAACTAAACCATGCCTAAGGGACAAGCACATTGTTCGTCGGTCTTCATATTAACATGGAGACCGCTGCAGCTCGTAGGCCTATTTGCTTGCTGCCTGTGGAGCCTGGATTGTCCTTTATTATATTGCTTTCTTTGTTTGTTTAGGTTATCTTTGTATTATTTTAGCGAAATGAACCTAAAGAAAAATTTTTGAACGTTTGTGCTGTACGTAATTATTTCGTTATAAGTATGTAGCTAGCATGCTAGCTAGCTACATGGAACTCCGTGTTGTGACACGGAGCCCTGCGAACCATAATCGCAATGCATTTTCATAAAACAGAATGCTAGTTTGCATTTATAATTGTGTTTCATCATTGTATGACATTTGTCTGTTGTGATATTACGATTAAATTTTTGCTTTGATTGCTATTTACGTTGTATTATTCAGCATATTTTTGCTGCATACTGCCCGTTTATAGTTAGCGGACAAAGCGTTCGCGTTGATGCGGATTTTGCATGTATGTTATAGCTGATGCGGTCCGCTTGACAGTCATCTGCGCTTGCTGGAATCACCGATTTTTTTAAAGATGGTATAACGTGTTATATCGTCTTCTGTGTCTAGTTAGCTCCCTCTTGCATTTTGTGTTACCTAGCTGGACATAGCTAATCCCGTGCTTCTGTAACTGTAACTGAAAGCTGTGACGTGATATGTCGGCCATTATGTGTGCATTTAGGGGAAATGTGGTATGTAAAGTGTCTGGTAACTTCCAGTTTTCAACTGGAGTAAGGAATAATAAATCAATGCATCGAATATGGGCAGTCTGATTATGGTTTTATGTTCTGACGGCAAGGGGCTTCATATTGCTTGAGTGTGTGTGCTTTTGTGTATGTGCTTTTTTTTTCGCCTAGTTTATGTTGATAGCTGGGTTCCGTGATGTTGTGTAGCCCTTTTTTGTGACTTAACATGCAAATGTAAACTAAGAATGTAGGTTACTCATGCTTTTGGAGATGAGTGGTATTCCTTATTTGAGAAATGAGAACCACTTGGTAATGGAGATGTGACATTATATAACTGTGTGTTTGTCTAATTACTGTGTGCAAATGGCTTAGTTTGATGTACATGCAGTTGTGTCTGTCTAGCACAGCATGGTTGAGCTGGAAAATGCCAGCCATTATGTGTCTTGGAGTGCAAACATTTGGTATGGATTTTGCGTGATTATAAGACAACTATGTTTTTAATGATCATTTGCTACAGTTGTGCATCTGTGTATCCAAGATGTTTTGGAATATCTTAACTATTTTGTCTATCAGAAGTGTATTTGTATACTTTGTACATGATGGCACTGCTGTAATTAAAGTGTGTTCTTTTTATCTACAGATATCCCTCTCTACTGCCTGTGAATTTTGATGCTCTCCTGCTTTGACTGTTGTCAAAAGTGATCTACTTGCGATCTTCTTCTGTACATCTGTGATCCACAGATTCAAATCACCTCGCACATTTTTCCTCACATATTTATTTGTTCAAGTGGTCAACACACACGTAACTGATAAGTACTCAGCCATTCTGCTCATTGACTCACACACATGCAGACACTTGCACACCCACACACACCTGCACACCCACACGCACCCACATACTTTTATTGTAGTTGCCTAAGTCCAACTGCCAAGGTAAGTTTAAACATTTGTGCATTTGAATGTTGTGGTGAAACTTCACGTGGCGAAACAATGAGTATGATCGGCATGGATTCATTATTCTCTGCACTTTGAATAATTTTGTTATTTGAATTTAGATGCCACGTGGAAAGTCTCACCGACACGCTCAAGCTTTGAAGCAGAGGATGGCATTGCAGCAGCCTTGGACTCCCCAGCCGCCTGTCCCCGAGTTTGTTGCTCGTATGTATCAGTTGTTTTTTTTTTTTTTTTAAATGTTCAAGTGGCAGTTTAAATATAATGTGTAATTTTTTTGATGACATTCATAAGTTGGATTTCAATTTCACAGGGCGCAGTACTGGTTTCCGCCATCGTGTGCGGAGATGGCCAACTTCACACCTGACTCAGCGATCCTTCAAGTTGGTCACTCCAGCTCAGCATCCGGATAAGCAGGTATTTGTTTTTCTTATAATGAAGAGTGTACTGGTAGTTGGTAGTTGTGGTCGGTCTGTGTTCTAATGCAGTGTGTCTGTTCTTGCAGCTGGTGTTCGTCGTTGGAGACTCTCACCTGCGGGCCATGGTGGACGGTTTTGTGGACATGCCGGAGGGACCCCTGTCTTTTGCTTTTCTGTCTGTTCCAGGTGCGGAGGCTTCTGAGCGGAGGACGGAGGTGTTGCAGGCTGCTGTTCCATGGACCCCTGATGTTGTCTGCGTGTGTGCCCCGAGCAACAACCTCACAGCCAGCAGGACCATCGGTGGGGCGTCGTTGGACTTCAGTGCGCTCCTGAATGCTGTTTGCAGTCGCTGGACCAAGGTGTATATTTTACAGTTACTGTCAACACAAGCTCTTCACAACAGTTGTTTTCTTGCATACTTATTTTACAGATTGTGGGGGTTTTTTTTTCCTCTCTGTAGGTGTTCGTGCTGGACTTCCCCCCTCGCCTGAACGTGGAGCCGGACCTGCAGGAGTTGTTTCGTCAGGAGTACCATCGTGTTGCAGCTCGCATGGGTACATTGTTTTTAGTTATCTGCTGCCATGTAACTAATTGAATGTGCTATCTAACACAAATGTTTTTGTTTCCCATAGCAAAATGTAACAATCAATGTTATTATTTGTTTCAGGTCTCCCGTACGTGTCTGTGGCTGAGCACTTCCCTCTGCAGCGATTGCAGCTGTGGTGCCCTGATGGCGTAAGTACAGCACACTGTTTTTGTGACATGATGTTTGGAGTTTAAGGTTTTCCTCATGTCAAATATAGAGAGTTAAATGGTGATGTGTTGACTGTTTTTCAGGTGCACCTCAGCGACACCCATGGTTCCCCTGTCCTGGCGCAGCTGCTGTGGGTGGCTGCTATGTACCAGCTGGCTCCTCCTCCTCCTCCCGGGCCCCAGGTCTCTCCCCGGACATTGCTGAGCGGAAGGATCTCCCCCAGGCTGGTTGTGACGGGACCCCCCCCTGTGCCGCGTCGCAGTGACCCCTTGGAGTGGACTGTTGTACGTCAGGGAGCCAAGGTAATGTGTTGAAGTTTGAACATTTATTTTGGCAAAAAGAAAATCTGACCTTATTATTTAATTATTATTATAATCTTTTTTTTTTATTTGTTTTTTTTTTCAAGGCTGGAACGTCTGTGGTGGAGCCGTCCGTTATCTCGCCCAACCCTGTGTGGTTCAGCAGCGCCGTGTTGGGCGCCCTGGAGAGAGTTTCTCCTTCTTCTGGATCTGACTGCACTGCCTCTCCATCAGCCAGCCAGGTAACTTTCACTCAAATTATCTGTATCATTGTTCAGAAAAAACAGGAAGGCAATCGCTAATTTATTTTTTTCTTCAGGCTTCCCGTGTGGAGCGTCAGCGCAGAGGTGTTGCCACCAGGCGCAGAGGACGACAGCGGCAGGTTGGTACTATTTCAGTATGTGACTGAAGTGGAAATTTTTTTGGTAAGTTCACAACACACGCAGCTAGAAAAACGGAGTGCAGCGTTTCAATGACTTTGTCCTTTCCATTTTTTGTAGGTGTCACCACCGGTGTCAGCTGCCCATGTGACGGAGTCCGCCTCCGGGACCAGCCCCCCAGTGCAGCAGGTATGTGTTAGTTTAGTGTAATGTGATTTATTGTTGAGGAGTGGTGGCAACATTTGTTCTTCTGTTTGTTCTTTAGTAAAGCCTTGTTTTTCATGTAATTTTCTTTTGGCCAGGAGGAGGTGACGGCAGAGGAGTGCGTGGAGGTGTCTGCGGCTGCACTGCCGGAGGAGTGCGTGGAGGTGTCTGCGGCTGCACTGCCGGAGGAGTGCGTGGAGGTGTCTGCGGCTGCACTGCCAGAGGAGTGCGTGGAGGTGTCTGCGGCTGTTAAAAACTGTTTCAAAATAAAAGTCCTCATTGAAATAATTCACTGTTAAATAATATAACTTTTTAAACTACTCAACTATTTAACTGTTCAGCCATTCCAACTGTCATCAACTATGACTCCCGCCAACTTGTTTCTTCTGCCCACATTCCACCTTAAGCAACTACAGTTTGCATGTTCATGCACTCATAATTCCCTGGAATTACATTCTCTAGTTAGTGTGCACGAAAATGCACACTATTGTTATTCCAGTTCTTCTTCTTCTTATTATTATTACAGTGCATGCAAAGCAATGCACTGTACTGTTCTTCCTAGACTTCTTCTTATTATTATTATTATTATAGTTTTCCTTTCTTCCAACCAAGCTATTGCGATTAATTCAGCCTCAACCGTTTAACTTAGAGACTTCATTCAAACTCCGTTGCGTAGGTTTTGGAAAGCACACTGATGCTATGTTATTTTCATTTTTCTATGATTTTTACTTTTTAAATATTTTTAAAATTAAATATCTTAAACTTTACAATGGGTTTCTATGGCGCGGAATCTTGAGACTTTGAGTGTGTGAGCTAATCATTAGAGTGGAGGGGAGTTTGAAAATCAACTAAAATTTTTGTCTTTGATTTGCTATTTCTCCCACAAATTTTAGACTACCTACATAATATTCACATCAAAATGTAGATGAACTTGTGCTTGTTCCTCTCATGTATCAGTGGTCTGAATTGGACCTACACTTTTTGCCGTCTGAGCCTCAAACCAACAGCAAATCCAGACAGATCTCTCATCTAACCCCATATAAAATGACAGCCTGACTTTCCTCAGAAACCAGTTCGGGACAGTTTTTTCAAACTGCTCTAATGCTACATTTTTTCGACTTAAATGATGCAAAATTTATATTGAAATTTTCAGCAAAGCGTCAGCGTGCCTCCTGTGGCGTTATTTAAGTGATACAACCTACGACTTTCGAGAAATCTCGCATTTTATAGTGGGTGGCTCAAGAGGAAAATCATTTTTTTAATGACCTACGTGATTCAGCCGTTACGTGAGTCAGTCGTTAATTTTTAAAACCGTAACCGTGGCAACTTAACCGTCAGCAGCAATACTATCCAGCTGCAGCCCCGGAGCAGAAGTCCCTAACATGACACAAGCCCCTGGCGTGACGAAGTGAAATAATGGCTATTCACTATTTTTATTCACTTAGCTAGCTCCTTAGCAAGGCTAGCGACCTAGCTAGCTAGCTATTTCGCTAGCCTAGCAAGTGATATTTATTGAATAGTCATGCTAGCTAGCCTGCTGAAGAACAGTAAATGATGGTAAACTAACCATTTACTGTTTCTATCGGTTTAGCTATGTGCACAAGATGCAATTAGCTCACAAGCTGGCTAGCTAGGTGGTTCGCCAGCGAAATAGCTAGTTTGCTAGCCTAGCTAGCGAGCTGGCTAAGTGAATAATGCTGAATTCGGTCACACTCGTAAACACGAGTCGTGTCGTGAATTAAAGTCGAAGGTACGAGGAAGTGAGGTCGTGAGCTTAAAAGAACGGAATTCATCAGTCGTGTCCTGAGAACACGGATCGTGGGGACGCGTTACGAATGCAGCATTAAAAGCGGTGAATAGCCATTATTTCTCTTCCGTAGCGCCAGGGGCTTGTGTCACGTCCAAGGATGCAGCTGGATGCTACTCGTCAGCAGAGGTGGCTCTGGCCTCACCCATGTTTCAACCGTTGCAGTTCAAACGGGCCCCGTTTCTCGGAGTTGAAATGAATGCGGGGAAAACGCGGCTCTCCCATTAGACTGGGTGACAGTCAGTTGCAATGAAATACGTTTCTCACAGACAGTGAGAAGAGCCTATCCAGGCCCATTTCTGCTAGTTCAAATGTTGGGATTTCTACCGTAAACGAGATCATTCCTTGCATTAATACCTGAATATTATAATTATTGGGTACGCATTAGTTAAAATGGTCCGATCAAGACGGAGGAACATCTGCGCTAGCGAAGAGAAAGTGATTTAAGACCTCCGCAATTTTTTGCAGAGTGACTTAAATCAGAGTTGGCTGCTAGGCTACAGTCTCCGTCAGATGTATAAGTTGCATGAACACTGAGCTGGCTAAAAAGTGTAGTAATTATCCATCGTTTACAAATGGTGGTAGCTAAAGAGTTAAGCTGCTTTCACACCGGACGCGACACAAATTCGCGTGTATTCGCGTCTTTATATTGACTTTGAATGTAACTTGTAGTGCGGAAAATTCGTTTCTCGTCCAGTGGGAAAGTGGCTTTATGGTGGTTGATAGTCTGGCAATTTGCCGAACAGAGATCGTCACCTTTGCCAATGTTGCTAACACCTCGGACTTACCGGTTGATATGTGAGGGGAGAAAAAATTAAGTTGCTGCATTCCGGGGCTTTTTAAAATTTAATTCACGCATTAAATTATCCATGAACATTATGGACAATTGGGAAATCAGGCAACAAAATGAAAGGGAGGTTTACCGAACTGGAAGCATGCTGTTTACGTGGTGAATGATTTGGAAGCTGCACCCAAATATTAAGTTAAAGTAGCGGACAAACGCAGATCTCCACAATAACCTTTAATTCCACACACAAATTTTGATTGCTCAGTAGCTAGCAACTTAACTCGTTTAATTTAGACAGCATAATCAGACAATTAATCGAATTACATGCTAATTTTCCTTGCGTGGTCATCGCGGCCACGCTATGTAGCTCGCTACACAGATATCCGAATAAACATTTTATTTCATTATGCAGCATTGATAGCGAAGTTAGCTAACCAGCTAGCGAAATGTCTGTATTCTTTCAATCAATACTAAGATGCATACGCTCACAGAATGGACAAAATAGCTTTATGTGTCATTTTGATATCGAACAAATAAGACACAGCCATCATTGTAATCAGGAGAATGAACTCTGCTTCATTTGCTTGTGCTTAAAGCGTCTTCTCCTCTTCCGTAGCTGCCCTTGTTTTTGTGTCTTCCTCATGTACTTTTCATTTCTAGTGGTAGTAGTAGAAGCAGCTCGTTGTTAGTGCTATTATGTATATTATAAATATTATATCAATTACATATTCGTGATATTTGTCATGGTATACATTTATCTAGCGGACATTTTGAGAAATTCGGTTGTCATTGAGACATCCACAATACAGAGATCAGGGTTCAATTAGAGAGGTAGTGGTGCTGCATTCACCACGATTTCCATACAGCTAATATATTTTCTCATAATTATTTATACAATGCAATTTTACACTTAAGCTGCTGAAATTATTGCACAAAAATCTCAATGTCACACATCAAACATTGGTTCATTTATAAACTTATTGTAGCCTATACTTGATGTAATTCATTATTAGTGTGACTTAAGATGAGCAAATCAGGGGTGTGTTTCCCAAAAATCACAGATGCTAACTTGCATAGTTGGGCCCATTGACTGTGAATGGACGAACTACGTAGCAACTACGCTTTTGGGAAACGCGCCCCAGAGCAACTAGACTGAAGCAAGTTTTTAACCAACAGCATGTGTCTCTGTAACTAAAAATGTAACTAAAAAAGGCGACGGGGGTTTTTTGGGTTTTTTTTGAGGGGGTTTCAGTCTCCCGGGAGCAAAGTAAGGTAAAAAAGTAAAATAAATTTAAACGCTAAATTTAAAGAATAAACTAAACGAAGTAAACTGTCTAACTTAGTGAATTGTGTGATATACAAAGTAAGTCAGAGTTGTTTTCAAGGACTGAGGTACACTGTCGCCTGCTTTTTCTGTAGCTGATTTAGCTAACGAACTATTGTAAGCTCTCAACGCCAGGAATATATCAAATTACCGGGATATCTAACTATAACCCGGTTTGGTTTCATACTTGGTCGCTTGCCTTTCATACAGTCTTCTAGCCAATAAATATTGACGTTCACCGGGGTTTTTTAGTCCCCTTCGTTCTCTATCCTGACCGCATTACCGCATAAACGCATTTCCAAGCTTGAATATTAACGCGAACCGGGGTTTTTGTCTTTTTCGCATTTTATTATCATCATCGAAGGGCTCTTCTGATTAAACACATTGCAAATTACGTTATCTTTGTATTTTCCTCCGGTTGCGGTGCCTTGATCAGCTGATTAAAGTTTAACTGCTTGTTTGAGTGCTCAGCGACAGCTTGTTGGGGGAGATACCGTGTTTAGTTCGCTCACGAAGTAAACGACTTGTTTATTCGGTCCGTTTTAATTAAAAGGAACCGAGGCTTAACTCTTATCTCGGTTACTCTTGGTTGTATTTGTGGCTGGCTAGCTAGATAGTTACTGTTTGCTTTTTGGCTGGGGATCATTAGTATTTAGTCAATAGGACAGCAGTCACTTTAGTCGTCCGTTCGGTTACCCTTGAATTTAAACGGAAAGCTTTACCGGAGTGCTCCGCCTCCTCCCTCCTCCAGTTTCTCCTGGGCGTTGTATAGCCAGTCTTTTATCTGGGTTCTCAGCTAAGCCCTGTGAGACTTTTGGGTTAGTATATTAATAGTACCGGTTCTAGATAAATTCAAGTTGGCTTATTAGGAGTGCTTATTATCGATAGATTTTCTCAATTTGGTATTTCATTTCTGTTCACTAAAACTAAGCCCCTGTTAAAGAGGCTTATTATCCATTCACATAGTTTCCCCACAGTTTCTATTGTGACTGCTGCTTAGGGCTTCTCAGGTTAATTAATTAATAAATTGTGGTTCCTGAGCTTCTGTCTCGGCATTAGTAATTTTCTTTGTTATCTAGGGTGAGCGAGGTCATTAGGTAGGGGTTCAAAATGTGGCCAAAACTATGTGACGATTTGCAGGATGATCGCACTTTTGGAAAGAGATTTCCAGGGTGGGTTTGTCTGTCACCGGTGCCAGCTAATTGAGCATCTGGAGAGCAAGATCCTTGTTCTTCAGGGCCAGTTGGCTGCACGACATAGTTCATAATCAGTAGAGTTCCTAGAGGAACTAAGTAGTATGTCGTTTAGAGAAATGGTCTGTACGCCAAAGCAGGGTGGTGTGGGGACCCCAGAGCAGGCAGGGGGAGAAAGTTGGGTGACGGTAGGACGTCAGCGCAGGAAAAGGGCGTGCACACCGTGACAGCGACAGCTCCTCCAGTGGTTGAGGTGTCCAACCGATTCCGGCCCTTGCAGGAACTCGAATTGGCCCCTGACCCTGAGAGTGAGGGGACTGATGAGCAGCAGGGCACCCTGTTGGCCTCTCAGAAAAGAGAGTTATTGATAGTGGGGGACTCAATACTTAGAGGAATAGACAGTTTAGTCTGTTATTTCGCGACAAGGAATCTCGTGACGGTGTGTTGCCTGCCTGGTGCCCAGGTAGGGAGACCTCCTGGAGCGTCTTGGACAAGCTCCTGGCCAGAGCGGGGAGGGATCCAGTTGTCATGGTCCATGTTGGGACTAATGACATAGGTAAGGGTAGGTTTGAGGTTCTGCAAAGCAAATTTGTTGAATTAGCTGAAAAGCTTAGGAGCAGATCCTCCACGGTCGTGTTCTCCGGGATTCTACCGTACCACGTGCAAGCAGAGGGAAGCAGAATTTTATCTGGAGGTTTAACACGTGGCTCTGAACCTGGTGTAGGAAAGAGGGGTATAGGTTTATGGGGCACTGGAACTACTTCTGGGACAGGGGTGACCTGTTCAAGCCGGATGGGCTACACCTGAACCGGAGGGGTACCTTTGCACTGGGTCAGCGTATGTTGAGGGTAGCAGAGAGTTATTTAAACTAGGGACTTGGGGGGCAGGGAGGTTAGAGAGTGTTACACAGAGGGAAATGCAGACTGCCCTGATGGAGGCTGACAGCATGACATGCACTATTGATGATATATTTTTAAAGCAAAAAAGCATGGTGAGGGGCTTTGAGCAGCAGGCGCATGGGAAATCGAAGGGGAAGAGCGTTCATGATAACCTGAAATGTTTTCATCTAAATGCAAGAAGCATTAAAAATAAATTTCAAGAACTTGAGGCCATTATGGTTAGTGAAGGCTATGACATAGTTGGGATTACAGAGACATGGCTTAGTGAAGAGGATGGAGATGAATATAATGTAGAAGGTTATAAGCTCTTTAGGAAGGATAGATGTAATAGGCGAGGAGGGGGTGTAGCACTCTATGCGAACAAAAACATAAATGTGCAGGAAATTCCTGAAATTGAATATTCCGTGCCTTGTGAAGATATCTGGGTCAGGCTCACTGGCAAACACGAGACTGGTTTAAACATAGGTGTATGCTATCGACCACCAGCTTTGGACAGTACAGTCAATGAAATGCTGCTTAAGAGGATTACATAAGCTTGTAGAGGAGGAGGGACTATTATTATGGGAGACTTAAATTATCCTGGTATTGATTGGGAAATGGTGAAAGGACAGGGTAGGGGGAGGAAGAATTTCTAGATGTCATAAATGATAATTTTTTTGGTGCAGTATGTTAATAAACCTACAGAGAGAAGGCAATTTTAGATTTGCTGCTCTGTAATGACCCAGATAGAATTAGCAATGTTGAGGTACTGGAGCCACTTGGGACAAGTGATCACTCTACTATTAATTTTGAGGTTTCATGGGAAGTTAAAAAGGTGTCTCCAAAAACAAAAATTTTTAATTTTAGGCGAGCAAACTTTGACAGGATGCGGTCATATCTAAGTGAAACAAAATGGGAGACACTCCTGGACTGTGAGTCTGTAAATGAGATGTGGAAAAGATTTAAGGGGTTTTACTTGATTCACAATGTAAATTCATTCCAAAGGTGTCAAAAAGTAAGCTGAAAAAGCAGAATCCTCAGTGGATGACAGCAGCTATTCGTAGGAGTTTGAGGAAAAGAGGAATCTTTATAAGATGTACATAGAGGATAACAATGAGATTACGAAGGCTGAATTCTGTAAAATGCGGGCTGTGGTCAAAAGAGAGCTGAGGAATGCTAGAAGACTGTATGAAAGACAAATTGCAGAGGGGGCAAAACTAACCCTAAGCGCTTCTTTCAGTACTGTAGCAGAAAAAGGAAAGTCAAAGAGCAGGTTAAGTGCATAAAGAATAAAATGGATCGCTGCTATATGATAATAAGGATATTGCGGACACCTTTAAACGGTTACTTTGTTGAGAATTTTACCATAGAGTGGGTCTTTATTCGGCCAGAGGGCTTGTCCAATGCTCAAGATTATTTAGCGGAAATTGAGTTTAGGGATAATGTCGATTAGACAAGTTGCATCAACTAAAAGGCAGATAAGGCGGCGGGTCCTGATGGCTTATATCCTAGAGTGCTCAGGGAAGTTAGTGAGATCATCTTTAAGCCGCTATCTGCCATCTTTTAGACGGTCTTTAGAAACTGGAGAAATACCAAATGATTGGAAACAGGGCAATATAATACCAATATATAAAAAAGGGGACCGTACTGAGCCAGGTAATTACAGGCCAGTCAGTTTAACTTGCATTGCGTGCAAAATATTGGAATCTATCATTAAAGATGAGCTGGACTTATTTCTTGAAGCGTAACAATATCTTGAGGATAGCCAACATGGTTTCAGTAAAGGAAGGTCATGTCTGACAAACCTTCTGGAATTTTTTGAAGAGGCCACCAAGACTTATGACCAGAGCAGGGCTTATGACATCATATATTTGGATTTTCAGAAAGCATTTGACACAGTACCGCATAAGAGACTAATTTTTAAAATGAGCTCCATTGGAGTTACAGGTGGTATTCTGAAGTGGATTCATAACTGGTTGCAGGACAGAACACAAAGAGTGGTGGTCAGTGGTATATCATCTGAGCTAGGTAGGGTGGGGAGTGGCGTCCCCAGGGATCGGTGTTGGGACCCCTGCTGTTCCTCATCTACATTAATGACCTTGATAGGAATATTGAGAGCAGATTAGTGAAATTTGCAGATGATACTAAATTGGGGGCTTGGCAAATAGTTTAGAGTCCACTAAAGTGATTCAGGATGATTTGGATAGAATTCAGAATTGGGCAGAAATGTGGCTTAATGAAATTTAATGTAGCGAAATGTAAAGTAGTACATGTAGGTAATAAAAACATTAGACGGGATTACTTCATGGGAGGTTTTAAACTGGAATGTGCTCCACAAGAGAAAGATCTGGGAGTGATTGTTGACCAAACCCTCACAGGCTCTAGCCATTGTGCCGTAGCTGTTAAAAAAAGCCAATCGGATGCTGGGATACATTGCCAAAAGTATTGAGTTCAAATCCAAGGAGGTGATGCTTCTTTTGTACAACACATTCGTCAGACCACATCTAGAGTATTGTGTACAGTTCTGGGGACCATACTTTAAGAAAGACATAGAGGCTTTAGAGAAAGTTCAGAGAAGAGCCACGAAGCTAATTCCGGGTATTAAAGATGAAAGCTATGAGAAAAGGCTGAAGATCCTTAATCTCTTTAGTCTTAGAAAAAGGAGACTAAGGGGTGATTTGATTGAGGTCTTTAAATATGTTAAAGGGATTAACAAAGTGAATTATGTAGGATTCCTTCGACCAAGTGTTGCTAGCAGAACTCGGGGTCACAAATGGAAGCTGACTAAAGGTAAATTTAGCACTGATATTCGGAAATATTTCTTCAACCAAAGAGTAATTTCGGTGTGGAACAGCTTGCCTGACCATATTGTTGAGGCAGAGACCTTGGGAGTTTTCAAGAGCAGACTTGACTTAAAGCTAGATACCATTGAGTCATTGAGTATCTGAAGTGATATATTCACGATGGTACAAAGAAACTGGCGAGCCTAGTTGGGCTGAATGGCCTGTTCTCGCCATTCATGTTATGTTATGTTATGTTATGTTCCTCACCAAAGTAAATACAGATTGATAGCGCTTGTAATTACAAGTGTACCATATTCTGACACGATAATGCATTTTCAATTAATCTATGTCACAATACTTTTTATAACTTTGCTCTCTGTTAATCATGCTTCAACTCAGTATCCATATACTGTGATATTTGTTTCCCCCATGGTGTTCCTCTGTGTGTTATGAGGTAACTTCAATAGTGCATTCATAACTCTTATCTCTCTCTGTCCCTCTCTTTCTCTCTCCGCTAAGTGAGTAGGGCCTAGGTGTAACAATTACCCTGGTCTTTACTGTTTCTACTCAAGCATACCTACTCAAAGTTGGCTCTTAGATGGCTGTGCAACTTTTAGCTTTTCAAAAAAAAAAAATCATTAACTGTGAATTGATTTTCTGATTTTACAACTTTGCTTTGCATGCACTGGTATTTCCTTCAGGAAATGCAATTCTAGTTATTATTATTATTATAGTTTTCCTTTCTTCCAACCAAGCTATTGCGATTAATTCAGCCTCAACCGTTTAACTTAGAGACTTCATTCAAACTCCGTTCGTAGGTTTTGGAAAGCACACTGATGCTATGTTATTTTCATTTTTCTATGATTTTTACTTTTTTAAATATTTTTAAAATTAAATATCTTAAACTTTACAATGGGTTTCAATGGCACGTAATCTTGAGACTTTGAGTGTGTGAGCTAATCATTAGAGTGGAGGGGAGTTTGAAAATCAGCTAAAATTTTTGTCTTTGATTTGCCATTTCTCCCACAAATTTTAGACTACCTAAATAATATTCACATCAAAATGTAGATGAACTTGTGCTTGTTCCTCTCATGTATCAGTGGTCTGAATTGGACCTACACTTTTTGCCATCTGAGCCTCAAACCAACAGCAAATCCAGACAGATCTCTCATTTAGCCCCATGTAAAATGACAGCCTGACTTTCCCCAGAAACCAGTTCAGAACAGTTTTTTCAAACTGCTCTAATACTACATTTTTTCGACTTAAATGACGAAAAATTTATATTGAAATTTTCAGCAAAGCCTCAGCGTGCCTCCTGTGGCATTATTTAAGTGATACAACCTACGACTTTCGAGAAATCTCGCATTTTATAGTGGGTGGATCAAGAGGAAAATCTTTTTTTTAATGACCTAGGTGATTCAGCCGTTACGTGAGTCAGTCGTTAATTTTTAAAACCGTAACCGTGGCAACTTAACTGTCAGCAGCAATACTATCCAGCTGCAGCCCCGGAGCAGAAGCCCCTAACGTGACACAAGCCCCTGTCTTGACGAAGTGAAATAATGGCTATTCACTATTTTTTATTCACTTAGCTAGCTCCTTAGCAAGGCTAGCAACCTAGCTAGCTAGCTATTTCGCTAGCCTAGCAAGTGATATTTATTGAATAGTCATGCTAGCTAGCCTGCTGAATAACAGTAAATGATGGTAAACTAACCATTTACTGTCTCTATCGGTTTAGCTATGTGCACAAGATGCAATTAGCTCACAAGCTGGCTAGCTAGGTGGTTCGCCAGCGAAATAGCTAGTTTGCTAGCCTAGCTAGCGAGCTAGCTAAGTGAATAATGCTGAATTCGGTCACACTCGTAAACACGAGTCGTGTCGTGAATTAAAGTCGAAGGTACGAGGAAGTGAGGTCGTGAGCTTAAAAGAACGGAATTCATCAGTCGTGTCTCGAGAACACGGATCGTGGGATGCGTTACCGAATGCAGCATTAAAACGGTGAATAGCCATTATTTCTCTTCCGTAGCGCCAGGGGCTTGTGTCACGTCCAGAGCTGCAGCTGGATGCTACTCGTCAGCAGAGGTGGCTCTGGCCTCACCTATGTTTCAACCGTTGCAGTTCAAACAGGCCCCGTTTCTCGGAGTTGAAGTGAATGTGGAGAAAACGCGGCTCTCCCATTAGACTGGGTGACAGTCAGTTCCAATGAAATACGTTTCTCACAGACAGTGAAAAAAGCCTATCCAGGGCCCATTTCTGCTAGTTCAAATGTTGGAATTTCTACCGTAAACGAGCTCATTCCTTGCATTAATACCTGAATATTATAATTATTGGGTACCATTAGTTAAAACGGTTCGATCAAGACGGAGGAACATCTGCGCTAGCGAAGAGAAAGTGATTTCGGACCTCCGCAATTTTTTGCGGAGTGGCTTAAATCAGAGTTGGCTGCTAGGCTACAGTCTCCGTCAGATGTATTAGTTGCATGAACACTGAGCTGGCTAAGAATAGTAATTATCCATCGTTTACAAATGGTGGTAGCTAAAGAGTTAAGCTGCTTTCACACTGGACGCGACACGAATTCGCGTCTTTGCAGTGACTTTGAATGTAGTACTATGTCGTGCGAAAAATTCGTTTCGCGTCCAGTGTGAAAGCGGCTTTATGGTGGCTGATAGTATGGGTTTTCCGCTAATACAGTCGTCACCTAAGCCAATGTGGCAAACGCCTCAGACTTTCCGGTTGATGGGGAGAAAAAAAGTAATTAAGTTGCTGCATTCCGGGGCTATTTAAAATTTAATATAACCGTGAGCTGTGATGACTAATTTTATTGCATTATCCAGCAATTTTATCAGTTTTTCACGCATTAAATTATCAATGAATTTTATGGACAATTAGGAAATCAGGCAACAACATGAAAGGGAGGTTTACCGAACTGGTCACATGCGGTTTACGTGGTGAATGATTTGGAAGCTGCACCCAAATATTAAGTTAAAGTAGCGGACAAACGCAGATCTCCACAATAACCTTTAATTTCACACACCAATTTTGCTTGCTAAGTAGCTAGCAACTTAACTTGTGTCATTTAGACAGCATAATCAGACAATTAACCGAATTAATTGCTAATTTTCCTTGCGTGGCCATCGCGGCCACGCTACGTAGCTCGCTACACAGATATCCAAATAAACATTTTATTTCATTATGCAGCATTGATAGCGAAGTTAGCTAACCAGCTAGCGAAATGTGTGTATTCTTTCAATCAATACTAAGATGCATCCCCTCACAGAATGGACAAAATAGCTTGATGTTTCATTTTGATATCGAACAAATAAGACACAGCCATCATTGTAATCAGGAGAATTAACTCGGCTTCATTTGCTTATGCTTAAAGCGTCTTCTCCTCTTCCGTAGCTGCCTTTGTTTTTGTGTCTTCCTCATGTACTTTCATTTCTAGTGGTAGTAGTAGCTCGTTGTTAGTGCTATCATGTATATTATAATATTATATTAATTACATATTCATGATATTTGTCATGGTATACATTTATCCAGCGGACATTTTGAGAAATTACATAGTAATTTCCTTGGTTGTCATTGAGACATATCAGGGTTCAATTAGAGAGGCAGTGGTGCTGCACTCACCACGATTTCCATACAACTAATTTATTTTCAGTAATCATAATTGTTTTTAAACGCAATTTTACACGTAAGCTGCTGAAATTATTGCACAAAAATCGTAATGTCACACATCAAACATATTGGTTCATTAATAAACTTATTGTAGCCTATATTTGATGTCATTCATTATTAGTGTGACTTAAGATGAGCAAACCAGGGGTGTTTCCCAAAATTACAAATGCTAACTTACATGGTTGGGCCCATTGACTGTGAATGGACGAACTACGTAGCAACTACGCTCTTGGGAAACGCCCCAGAGCAACTAAGATTTTAACCAACAGGATCAGTTTCTGTAACTAAAAATTATGTTCCTCAACAAAGTAAATACTGATTGAAAGCGCTTGTGATTACAAGTGTACAGTATTCTGACGCGAAAATGTATTTTCACTTAATCTATGTCACAATACTTTTTAAAACTTTGCTCTCTGTTAATCATGCTTCAACTCCTGTTTGTCACTGTCCATATACTGTGATATTTGTTTTCCCCATGGTGTTCTTCCCTGTTATGATGAGGTAACTTCAATAGTGCATTCATCACTCTTCTTATCTTTCTCTGTCCCTCTCTTTCTCTCTCTCCGCTAAGTGAGTAGGACCTAGGTGTAACAATTACCCTGGTCTTTACTGTTTCTACTCAAGCATGTCTACTCAAAGTTGGCTTTTAGATGGCTGTGCAACTGTCAGCTTTTTTAAATTTTCTGATTTTACAACTTTGCTTTGCATGCACTGGTATTTCCTTCAGGAAATGCAATTCTAGTTATTATTATTATTATTATTATTATTATAGTTTTCCTTTGTTCCAACCAAGCTATTGCGATTAATTCAGCCTCAACCGTTTAAATTAGAGACTGCAATCAAACTCCGTTGCGTAGGTTTTGGAAAGCACACTGATGCTATGTTATTTTCATTTTTCTATGATTTTTACTTTTTAAATATTTTTAAAATTAAATATCTTAAACTTTACAATGGGTTTCTATGGCACGGAATCTTGAGACTTTGAGTGTGTGAGCTAATCATTAGAGTGGAGGGGAGTTTGAAAATCAGCTAATATTTTTGTCTTTGATTTGCTATTTCTCCCACAAATTTTAGACTACCTACATAATATTCACATCAAAATGTAGATGAACTTGTGCTTGTTCCTCTCATGTATCAGTGGTCTGAATTGGACCTACACTTTTTGCCGTCTGAGCCTCAAACCAACAGCAAATCCAGACAGATCTCTCATCTAACCCCATGTAAAATGACAGCCTGGCTTTCCCCAGAAACCAGTTCGGGACAGTTTTTTTCAAACTGCTCTAATGCTACATTTTTTTCGACTTAAATGACACAAAATTTATATTGAAATTTTCAGCAAAAGCCTCAGCGTGCCTCCTGTGGCGTTATTTAAGTGATACAACCTACTACTTTCGAGAAATCTCGCATTTTATAGTGGGTTGCTCAAGAGGAAAATCATGTTCGAATGACCTACGTGATTCAGCCGTTAAGTGAGTCGTTAATTTTTAAAACCGTTACCGTGGCAACTTAACTGTCAGCAGCAATACTATCCAGCTGCAGCCCCGGAGCAGAAGCCCCTAACGTGACACAAGCCCCTGGCGTGACGGAATTGAAATAATGGCTATTCACTATTTTTATTCACTTGGCTAGCTCTTTAGCGAGGCTAGCGAACTAGCTAGCTAGCTATTTCGCGAGCCTAGCAAGTGATATTTATTGAATAGTCATGCTAGCTAGCCTGCTGAATCACGTAAGTGATGGTCAACTAACCATTTACTGTTTCTATCGGTTTAGCTATGAGCACAAGATGCAATTGGCTCACAAGCTGGCTAGCTAGGTGGTTCGCTAGCGGAAATATCACTAGCAAGGCTAGCGAAATAGCTAGTTTGCTAGCCTAGCTAGCGAGCTAGCTAAGTGAATAATGCTGCATTCGGTAACACTCGTAAACACGAGTCGTGTCGTGAATTAAAGTCGAAGGTATGAGGAAGTGAGGTCGTGAGCTCAAAAGAACGGAATTCACCGGTCGTGTCTTGAGAACACGGATCGTGGGGCTAGCGTTATCGAATGCAGCATTAAAAGCGGTGAATAGCCATTATTTCTCTTCCGTCGCGTCAGGGGCTTGTGTCACGTCCAGGGCTGCAGCTGGATGCTACTCGTCAGCAGAGGTGGCTCTGGCCTCACCTATGTTTCAAACCGTTGCAGTTCAAACGGCTCTCCCCATTAGACTGGGTGACAGTCAGTTCCAATGAAATACGTTTCTTACAGACAGTAAAAAAAGAGCCTATCCAGGCCAATTCTGCTAGTTCAAATTTTTGGGTTTCTACTGTAAACGAGCTTATTCCTTGCACTAATACCTGAATATTATAATTATTGGGTACGCATTAGTTAAAATGGTCCGATCAAGACGGAGGAACGTCTGCGCTAGCGAAGAGAAAGTGATTTCGGACCTCCGCAATTTTTTTGCGGAGTGGCCTAAATCAGAGTTGGCTGCTAGGCTACAGTCTCCGTCAGATGTATTAGTTGCATGAACACTGAGCTGGCTAAGAATAGTAATTATCCATCGTTTACAAATAGTGGTTGCTAAAGAGTTAAGCTGCTTTTCACACTGGACGCGACACGAATTCGCGTGCATTCGCGTCTTTGCATTGACTTTGAATGTAGTCTGTGTCGCGAAAAAATTCGTTTTCGCGTCCAGTGTGAAAGCGGCTTTATGGTGGCTGATAGTCTGCGTTTTCCGCTAATACAGTCGTCACCTTAGCCAATGTTGCAAAGGCCTCGGACTTCCTGGTTGATCGGGAGAAAAAAAGTAATTAAGTTGCTACATTCCGGGGCTATTTAAAATTTAATATAACGGTGAGCTTTGATGTATAAATTTGATTGCATTATCCAGCAATTTTATTCGTTTTTCACGCATTAAATTATCAATAAACATTATGGACAATTCGCAAATCGAGCAACAAAATGAAAGGGAGGTTTACCGAACTGGAAGCATGCGGTTTACGCGGTGAATGATTTGGAAGCTGCGCCCAAATATGAAGTTAAAGTAGCGGACAAACGCAGATCTCCACAATAACCTTTAATTTTGCTTGCTAAGTAGCTAGCAACTTAACTCGTTTCATTTAGACAGAATAATCAGACAATTAACCGAATTAATTGCTAATTTTCCTTGCATGGCCATCTCGGCCAGGGGTGTGTTTCCCAAAAATCACAGATGCTAACTTGCATGGTTGGGGCCATTGACTGTGAATGGACGAACTACGTAGCAACTACGCTTTTGGGAAATGCGCCCCAGAGCAACTAGACTGAAGCAAGTTTTTAATCAACAGCATGAGTTTCTGTAACTAAAAAATGATGTTCCTCACCAAAAGTAAATACAGATTGATAGCTTGTAATTTCAAATGTACCATATTCTGACGCGATAATGTATTTTCAATTAATCTATGTCACAATACTTTTGAAAAATTTGCTCTCTGTTAATCATGCTTCAACTCCTGTTTGTCACTATCCATATACTGTGATATTTGTTTTCCCCATGGTGTCCCTTAGGTGTGTTATGAGCTAACTTCAATAGTGCATTCATCACTCTTATCTCTCTCTGTCCTCTCTTTTCTCTCTCAGCTAAGTGAGTAGGGCCTAGGTGTAACAATTACCCTGGTCTTTACTGTTTCTACTCAAGCATACCTACTCAAAGTTGGCTCTTAGATGGCTGTGAAACTTTTAGCTTTTCAAAAAAAAAAAATCATTAACTGTGAATTGATTTTCTGATTTTACAACTTTGCTTTGCATGCACTGGTATTTCCTTCAGGAAATGCAATTCTAGTTATTATTATTATTCTTCTAACGCACTTAATGCTGCCTCAACCGTTTAACGTAGAAACTTCATTCAAACTTCGTTCGTGAGGTCATACTTAGGACACCCGTGCAATGTATTTTTTCATTTTGTAACTTTTATACTTTTTAAACTATGAATAAAAAACTACTAATTTTTTTCCCCATAGACTTAACATTGGGCTGATGACATCACAGTAGGGCCATTAAGCAAATGGAATCTTGTGCCAGATGTTCTGACCACCTGCAGCAACTGTCAGTTTCTCAGGCTTTCAGACTACAGTCTGGCTCTCTGAAGACTACAGATCCTGTTCAACTGTTTCCTCTGCCTACAACTGTTTCAAAATAAAAGTCCTCACTACAATTAATCACAATTAAATAATTTAACTATTTAAACTACTCAACCATCCAACTGTTCAACCATTCCAACTGTCAGTTGTCATCAACTATGACTCCTGCCAACTGTTTCACCTGTCCACAACTGTTTCAAAATAAAAGTCCTCACTGAAATAATTCACTGTTAAATAATTTAAATATTTAAACTAGTCAACTGTTCAACCGTTCAGCCATTCCAACTGCCCATTGTCATCAACTGTAACTCCCGTCAACGGTTTGCTCGGTCGAAAACTGTTTCAAAATAAGTCCTCATTGAAATAATTCACTGTTAAATAATATAACTTTTTAAACTACTCAACTATTTAACTGTTCATCTATTCCAACTGTCAGTTGTCATCAACTATGACACCCGCCAACTGTTTCACCGGTCCAAAACTGTTTCAAAATAAAAGTCCTCACTGAAATAATTCACTGTTAAATTATTTAACTATTTAAACTACTCAACTTTTCAACCACTCAGCCATTCCAGCAGCCCGTTGTCATCAACTATGACTACCGCCAACTGTTTCCTCTGTCCAAAACTGTTTCAAAATAAGTCCTTATTGAAATAATTCACTGTTAAATAATATAACTTTTTAAACTACTCAACTATTTAACTGTTCAGCCATTCCAACTGTCATCAACTATGACTCCCGCCAACTTGTTTCCTCTGCCCACATTCCACCTTAAGCAACTACAGTTTGCATTTTCATGCACTCGTAATTCCCTGGAATTTCTTCTTCTTCTTCTTCTTCTTCTTCTTCTAACGCACTTAATGCGGCCTCAACCGTTTAACGTAGAAACTTCATTCAAACTGCGTTGCGTAGGTCTTACTTAGGACACCTGTGCAATGTATTTTTCATCTTTGTAACTTTTATACTTTTTAAACTATGTATAAAAAACTAATTTTTTTCCCCATAGACTTAACATTGGGCTGATGACATCACAGTAGGGCCATTAAGCAAATGGAATCTTGTGCCAGATGTCCTGACCACCTGCAGCAACTGTCAGTTTCTCAGGCTTTCACACAGCAGTCTGGCTCTCTTAACACTACAGATCCTGTTCAACTGTTTCCTCTGCCTACAACTGTTTCAAAATAAAAGTCCTCATTACAATTGATCACAATCAAATAATATAACTATTTAAACTACTCAACTGTTCAACCGTTCAGCCATTCCAACTTCCCACTGTCATGAATTATGACTCCCGCCAACTGTTTCCTCTGTCCAAAACTGTTTCAAAATAAAAGTCCTCACTGAAATAATTCACTGTTAAATAATCTAACTACTTAAACTACTCAACCATTTAACTGTTCAGCCATTCCAACTCTCAGTTGTCATCAACCATGATGCCCGCCAAGTGTTTCCTCTGTGCAGAACTGTTTCAAAATAAAAGTACTCATTACAATGAATCACAATTAAATTTAACTATTTAAACGACTCAACTTTTCAACCGTTCAGCCATTCCAACTCTCCGTTGTCATCAACTTTGACTCCTGCCAACTGTTTCCTCCGTCCTTAACTATTTCAAAGTAAAAGTCCTCACTACAATAAATCATAATTAAATAATATAACTATTTAAACTACTCAACTTTTCAACTGTTCAGCCATTCCAACTGTCAGTTGTCATCAACTTTGACTCTCGCCAACTGTTTCCACCGTCCACAACTGTTTAAATATAAAAGTACTCACTACAAGAAATCACAATTAAATATTTTAACTATTTAAACTACTCAACTATTCAACAGTACAGCCATTTCAACTGCCAGTTGTCATCAACTGTGACTCCCGTCAACGGTTTGCTCGGTCCAAAACTGTTTCAAAATAAAAGTCCTCACTACAATAATTCACTATTAAGTAATTTAAACATTTAAACTACTCAAATATTTAACGATTCAGCCATTACAAATGTCAGTTGTCTTCAACTATGACTCCTGCCAACTGTTTCCTCTGTCCACAACTGTTTCAAAATAAAAGTACTCACTACCATAAATCACAATTAAGTAATTTAACTATTTAAACTACTCAACTATTCAACTGTTCAGCCATTCCAACTGTCAGTTGTCATCAATTTTGATTCCCGTCAACTGTTTCCTTGGTCCAAAACTGTTTCAAAATAAAAGTCCTCACTACAATAATTCACTGTTAAATAGACTAATTTAACTATTTAAACAACTCAACTATTTAATTGTTCAGCCATTCCAACTGTCAGTTGTTATCAACTATGACTCCCATCAACTGTTTCCTCGGTGCCAAACTGTTTCAAAATAAAAGTTCTCACTACAATAATTCACTGTTAAATAATTTAACTATTTAAACAACTCAACTATTTTACTGTTCAGCCATTCCAACTGTCAGTAGTCATCAACTATGACTTCTTCCAAATGTTTCCTCTGTCCACCACTGTTTCAAAATAAAAGCCCTCACTACAATAAATCACAATTACATATTTTAACTATTTAATCTACTCAACTTTTCAACTGTTCAGCCATTCCAACTGCCCGTTGTCATCAACTATGACTCCCGTCAACTGTTTCCTCGGTCCAAAACTGTTTCAAAATAAAAGACCTCACTGAAATAATTCACTGTTAAATTATATAACTTTTTAAACTACTCAACTATGACACCCGCCAACTGTTTCACTGGTCCAAAACTGTTTCAAAATAAAAGTCCTCACTGAAATAATTCACTGCTAAATAATTTAACTATTTAAACTACTCAACTTTTCAACCACTCAGCCATTCCAGCAGCCCGTTGTCATCAACTATGACTACCGCCAACTGTTTCCTCTGTCCAAAACTGTTTCAAAATAAGTCCTCATTGAAATAATTCACTGTTAAATAATATAACTTTTTAAACTACTCAACTATTTAACTGTTCAGCCATTCCAACTGTCATCAACTATGACTCCCGCCAACTTGTTTCCTCTGCCCACATTCCACCTTAAGCAACTACAGTTTGCATTTTCATGCACTCGTAATTCCCTGGAATTACATACTCTAGTTATTAGTGTGCATGAAAATGCACACTATTGTTATTCCAGTTCTTCTTCTTCTTCTTATTATTATTATTCTTCTATCGCACTTAATGCGGCTTCAACCGTTTAACGTAGAAACTTCGTTCAAACTGCGTTGCGTAGGTCTTACTTAGGACACCTGTGCAATGTATTTTTCATCTTTGTAACTTTTATACTTTTTGAGTTATTAATAAAAAACTATTAATTTTTTCCCCCATAGACTTAACATTGGGCTGATGACATCACAACTATTTAACTCTTCAGCCATTCCAACTGTCAGTTCTCATCAACTTTGACTCCCGCCAACTGTATTCTCTGTCTACAACTGATATAAAATGGAAGTCTTCTTTCTTTCTTTCTTTCTTCCATTCCCTTTTTCTTTCTTAATTTCTTTCCTTCCTTCCTTATTTATTTCCTTCCTTCTTGCCTTCATTGCTTTATTTCTTTCTTTCTGTCCTTCTTACTTTCTTTCCTTCCTTCCTTTTTTCTTTCTGTCTTCCTTGCTTCCCTTCCTTTCATTCCTTCTTTCCTTCCTTCCTTCCATCCTTCTTTCCTTCCTTCCTTTTTTCTTTCCTTTCATCCTTTCCTTCCTTTCTTTCCTTACTACCTTCCATCCTTACTTCTTTCCTTTCTTCTCTTTCCTTCCTTCTTTCCTTCTTTCCTACCTTCCTTACTGCTTTCCATCCTTCCTTCCATCTTTCTTTACTTCTTTCCTTCCTTCTTTTCTTCTATCCTTCCTTCTTTTATCCTTCTTTTTTTTCCTTCCTTTTCTTTACTTCCTTCCATTCATCTTTCCTTCCTTCATTCCTTCCTTCTTTCCTTCCTTATTTCTTCCTTCTTGCCTTCCTTCCTACCTTCCATCTTATTCCTTCTTTCCTTCATTCCTTTTTTCTTTCCTTCCTTCTTCCCTTCCTTTCTTTTCCTTCTTTCATTTCTTCCTTCTTTCTATCTCTCCTTCCTTTCTTCTTCCTTCCCTCCTTCCTTCCTTCTTTCCTTCCTTTCTCCCATATTTTCTTCCTTCCTTGTTTCCTTTCTTATTTCCTCCTTCCTACTATTTATCCTTCCTTCCTTCATTCCTTCTTTTTTGCCTTCCTTCCTCCCTTCCTTCCTTTTCTTCCTTTTTTGCTTCTTTCCTTCTTTCCTTCCCTCATTCTATCCTTCCTTCTTTTTCTCTTTCCTGCCAACTGTTCCTCCGTCCTTAACTATTTCAAAGTAAAAGTACTCACTACAAAAAATCAAAATTAAATATTTTAACTATTTAAACTACTCAACTTTTCAACCGTTCAGCCATTCCAACTGCCCATTGTCATCAACTGTGACTCCCGCCAACTGTTTCCTCTGTCCAAAACTGTTTCAAAATAAAAGTCCTCCCTGAAATAATTCACTGTTAAATAATTTAACTATTTAAACAACTCAACTATTGAACTGTTCAGCCATTCCAACTGTCAGTTGTCATCAACTTTGACTCTCGCCAACTGTTTCCTCTGTCCACAACTATTTCAAAATAAAAGTCCTCATGACAATAAATCAAATAATTTAACTATTTAAACAACTCAACTTTTCAACCGTTCAGCCATTCCAACTACCCGTTGTCATCAGCTATGACTCCAGCCAACTGTTTCCTCTGTCCAAAACGGTTTCAAAATAAAAGTCCTCACTGAAATAATTCACTGTTAAATAATACAACTTTTTAAACTATTCAACTATTTAACTGTTCAGCCATTCCAACTGTCATCAACTATGACTCCCGCCAACTTGTTTACTCTGCCCAAATTCCACCTAAAGCAACCGCAGTTTGCATTTTCATGCACTCGTAATTCCCTGGAATTACATTCTCTAGTTATTATTATTATTATTCTTCTAACACACTTAATGCAGCCTCAACCGTTTAACGTAGGAAGTTCTTTCAAACGGCGTTGCGTAGATCTTACTTATGACACCTGTGCAATGTATTTTTCATCTTTGTAACTTTTTATTTAATAGTTTAAAAAGTATAAAACTATTAATTTTTTCTCCATAGACTTAACTTTGGGCTGATGACATCACAGTAGGGCCATTAAGCAATTAGAATCATCTGCCATGTGTTCTGGCCACCTGCAGCAACTGTCAGTTTCTCAGGCTTTAAGACTACAATCTGGCTCTCTTAAGACAACAGATCCTGTTCAACTGTTTCCTCTACCTACAACTGTTTCAAAATAAAAGACCTCACTACAATTATTCACTATTAAGTAATTTAACTTTTTAAAGTACTAAAATATTTTACTGTTCCGCCATTCCAACTGTCAGTTGTCATCAGCTATGACTCCTGCCAACTGTTTCACCTGTCCACAACTGTTTCAAAATAAAAGTCCTCACTACAATAAATCACAATTAAATAATTTAACTTTTTAAACTACTCAGCTTTTCAACCGTTCAGCCATTCCAACTGCCACTTGTCATCAACTATGACTCCCGTCAACTGTTTCGTCTATCAACAACTGTTTAAAAAAAAGTCCTGCTTACAATAAAAAAACAATTAAATAATTTTACGATTCAAACTACTCATCTATTTAACTGTTCAGCCATTCCAACTGCCAGTTGCCATCAACTATGACTCCCACCAACTGTTCCTCTGTCCACAACTGTTTCAAAATAGAAGTCCTCACCACAATAATGAACTGTTAAATAATTTAACTATTTAAACAACTCCACTATTTAACTATTCAGCCATTCCAATTGTCAGTTGTAATCAACTATGACTCCCGCCAACTGTTTCCTCTGTCCACAACTGTTTCAAAATAAAAGTACTCACTACAATAAATCACAATTAAGTAATTTAACTATTTAAACTACTCAACTATTCAACTGTTCAGCCATTCCAACTGTCAGTTGTCATCAACTATGACTCCCGCCAACTGTTTCCTCTGTCCACTACTGTTTCAAAATAAAAGTACTCACTACAATAAATCACAATTAAGTAATTTAACTATTTATACTACTCAACTGTTTATCTGTTCAGCCAATCCAACTGTCAGTTGTCATCAACTATGACTCCCGCCAACTTGTTTCCTCTTCCCACATTCCACCTTAAGCAAGTACAGTTTGCATTTTCATGCACTCGTAATTCCCTGGAATTACATTCTCTAGTTATTATTATTATTATTATTATTATTCTTCTAACACACTTAATGCGGCCTCAACCGTTTAATGTAGAAACTTCATTCAAACTGCGTTGCGTAGGTCTTACTTAGGACACCTGTGCAATGTATTTTTCATCTTTGTTACTTTTAAACTTTTTAAACTATGAAGAAAAATCAATTAATTTTTTTCCTCATAGACTTAACATTGGGCTGATGACATCATTGTAGGGCCATTAAGCAAATGGAATCTTGTGCCAGATGTTCTGACCACCTGCAGCAACTGTCAGTTTATCAGGCTTTCAGACTATAGTCTGGCTCTCTAAACACTATAGATCCTGTTCAACTGTTTCCTTGATGACAACGGGCAGTTGGAATGGCTGAACAGTTGAAAAAGTGAGTAGTTAAAATAGTTATATTTAATTATGATTTATCGTAGTGAGGACTTTTATTTTGAAACAGTTGTGGACAGAGGAATCAGTTGGCAGGAGTCATAGTTGATGACAACTGACAGTTGAATTGGCTGAACAGTTAGGGTTAGGGTTAGGGTTAGGGTTAGGGTTAGGGTTAGGGTTTTAGGGTTAGGGTTAGGGGGGGTTAGGGTTAGGGTTAGGGTTAGGGTTGGGGTTAGGGTTAGGGTTAGGGTTGGGGGGGTTAGGGTTAGGGTTAGGTATGGGAAATTTTAAATTCTACCTGCATAAGCAAATAGAGTGCACAGGCACACAGACCTTTTATGTTTAAATCACTCCCTTCTCAGATTAACAACATGATTCATGAAATATATGTATTGACCCCCCACTAATAATTTTTTAAGTTGTAAAAACCTTTCCCAGCCCCAAACCCAAAGAATGTGATTTCAATCAGCAGAGTTAGCCTAAGCGGTTTACTTAGGGAGATGTCCTTAGATCTTTTTAGGAATTTTATGAATATTTTTCAAACCTCTTTTTTCAAAAAGTGTTTTTACACCTTTAGACAATCAGATCCTTTTTTTTTTTTTTTTTTTTTTTTTTTTTTTCGGGATATTAGCACACTCCCGCCCCTCCCCAACTAGACAAGCTCCCGCCTCTGTGCCAATCCAGCACCCATCACTCGAGAAACACAAGCTCTAATCAAGTTGCTAACTGAATCTGGTGCATTCAATTGGCATCTAAACGAAGAATTGCAGATGGCATACTCGCTCGAGGAAGAACGACGAAAAATCGGCCAAAAACCACCATCAAAGGATACATCTCCCCCATCCTTCCACGCTTTTAAATTTCATTTAGACCATTAGGAAAAATCGTTTTCAACTTTTCGATCCAATGTCTCTCTCTAGCCAATCTCTGCTTCTTTGACCAACACACCCCAGATTCCAGGCCTGAGATAAACAAGTTACCGCTGCCATGTAACCTAAAATGTAAATATAATAGAGTACGTTTATTAGTCCGGTCAATGAGGTAGAGATGTTGTTTTTAACCTTTGTAGACTGTTCTTTGTTTGTCCAATATACAATCTCCCACAGGTTCCACACTCAATTCCGTATACTAAATTGGACGATCTTAGTCCCAGGGTCTGTCCCACAGGAGCCCCCAAATTAGTATATTGATTATTAAAAAAACTTACCTTTCTATAATGTATCTCTAATTTGTCCTTTTTATCCCTATTTAGAGAGGCATGAACCAAAACATCTTTTAAATTTTTATTCCGTCTAAACGCTGCAATGATCTTAAAATCAACCCAAGATTCTAGCGTATCCTGTAACGTTTTAAAACTGGTTTTAATCTCCCTATTTAATTTTACTGAGGCCGGAGAGAAAGTTGAGACAAACGGGATAATCTTACGTTGATCTTTATCGTTTTATCCCAGATCACGACCTTTTCGAAAAGTCACGTTCCACCTCAGCCTTGATTGAACGGAGAAATGTCCTACTATATCCTCTAGGCCTCAAGGCCTTAAAGAGGATACTAGTCGCTGATTCGATATCCTCCATTACTGTGCAAATCCTATGAAACCGTATAAGCTGGGACTTGATAATCCCCTTATATGTATGTTTCGGATGGTAACTAGACTTATGCAACAGTGCGTGAGTATCGGTTGGCTTAAAATAAACTCTCGTTCCCAATCCCAACCCTCCATTCTCCCTCTGGCTATATAAACCTCAGTATCCAAAAATTCGATTTTCTGCGATTGCAAGTTATATTTTACGATATTATTGAAGCACTGTTCATTCAGGACTCACAATCTTTAAAATCAGGTTCAGAATAGCCCCAGACACGAAAATATCATCAGTACCGAACATACAAAGTCGGAAGTTTCCTGCATTTGGGGAAGACAGTTCGCTCCCAGTCCGCCATATAAATATTGGCATAAGCCGGAGCAAACTTCTTCCCCATTGCCGTGCCATGCACCTGGAGATAGTATCTGGAGTTAAACTCAAAATCATTCTTTGTTAAGCCCTAATTTCTAGTAGAGTTAAAAGGGCCTCATCCGGTCTAGCGGGGTCGGATATTTCTTGAATCTCTAACCGCTCGTAAGCCCAATTGGGTATCTATATTATAGAAATCCTATCATAGAAGAGCATCGCTTGGTGAGATTTTAACATTTTTAAGTTTTCAACAAACTCATATGTATCTTTAATATAGCTATCGTGTGAAACTGCGACAAGGATTCAAAAATAATCGATAAATTCGGCTATTCTGTAAGATTCACTACCGCAGTCGATACAATCGGTCTGCGGAAGGGATCTGGTGTGGAATAGATCCACGTTTCGGATCTTTATGAATCTTCGGTGGTAGATAAAATTTCCTTGGCCGTGGAGGGTCCTCACCAAACAGATAATGCATTTGTTTAGCACTAATGACCTTCTCTTCCACTTATTCTCTCACAATCTCACGTATCCGCCTCAGCGTTTCAACTGCAAGGAATGGTCCAAGAGGCAAATAGTGTTTTATATTATTTAATTGTCTATTAGCCTCTGTCAAGTATTGGTTTTTATCCATGATTACAATTTTTCGATCCCTTGTCCACTTGGGTTTGATAACTATGTCCTGGTTCTGTTTTGTCGTTTTAGCAGCTCTTCGCTTCCCCAGACAGGTTCTTCTCCTTTTCGCTTTTACATGAGAGATCCTTCGAGACAGCCTTCCGATATCCGTCTGATGAGTTCCTTAATGGGATCTGAAACGAATTCCCCACTCCGGTTCCCACAACGAGGAATCAATAAGCAGGTTCTCGATCTACATCCATCGTAAGTTGAAATGATCGGTAATTTTAAGCGTCTATGATATGGAAATATAAGTCACGGAAGTCCTGTCTGTCCACCGCTAGTGGAGTTGGAATAAAAAAGAGGCCCCTTTCTACAACAGCATTTCAGCCTCCGATAAAAGAAAAGTTAACGACAAATTCAAAATATATTCGAATGCGGAGGGGTGAGTGTCCCCAATTCCCCCATATCTAGTTTAATTGTTTCATCCATGAGTCCAAGATTTGTTTTCCAGTACATGGCTTCCAATGGACCGGATCATTATGCAAAACCCTAAATTCCCCTTCTTCCACCCCATTCAAAATCCTATAATTTGCCTTCAAAAAGAAAAGTCATTTGTCTGTTTTAAGAGGGCTTGTGCTCCCAATGGGAGCTGTGTAGAAAACTAATGTGAGTGGTATAAAACCTCTGCCTGTGGAAAGACCCTTTTACAAGCATCACTAGGGTCTGGAATTGCTTTTAATAGTATTGAGCAAGTTCTCCCTCAAGCAGTTATTTAACCCACTGAGAGCACCACCTTCTGTGTTGTCGGGACATGGGTCCAATTTCTCCAGGATGGCCTTTATATGATGTGGGCCCCGGAAAGCTATCTATTGCACCAGTGGGTGGTGTACTCTGGTATTCTAGCTAGATTTGAATCTCACCCACTAACAACAGGTTTATGGACCTCCATCGACCAACACACCACTTTCTGAAAGGTGTTCTTATGGCGAAACGGGTTTTGTAGGAAGCGATCGAATCCGTTATCCCCTTCCTCCTGCACCCTCTATGTCCGTGAATTACAGCCTACACCGGTAGATCCCCCCATCTGTATCCTCTCCCAAAGGATTTTCTAACCCACTGTTAATCAATGGGGATAGGTGGGGAAATATCAGTCTCCAAAACATACATTTGTCACCACGGTACCCGCTTCTCTGGTTTACAACAGGTACACCATCTAATAATACACCCCCACCACTCTGAGCCTAAATTATCTGTAAATTCGGATTAAAATTAGGGCCGAGATTCGAGCTCTCTTCCAAGCTATCAAGGAAGGTTGGCTGCATGCACCTGTGCAACAGCTATCTGTCTCCCTCCCATTCCAGATATTAGCTCTCTCTGCCGGATGTAGCTCCAGAGGGAAGACTTCGTTGGTGCCGATTGGGTGTAAGCGGTATCAGGGTTAGAAATAGGGGGTTATCAATGGAGTTTACACTCCAAATGGGATTAGGGTTAAGGTAAACATCAGGGTTCAGGCTGGGGTCATTCCCTTGGACAGAACTAGATTGGATTAACCACTGGGCTCGAGCCTGTCCTCCAAAATGAAGTTAAGTCGGAGGGTTAAGAATTAGGATTAGGGTTAAATTAGAAGGGTTATGATTAGAATCAAGGTTAGGGTTATGATTAGGATTTGCATTAGAATCAGGGTTAGTATTCGGAGTCAGAGCCAGAGGCCAGAAGTAAGTTTGGGATTAGGGTTAAAATTATGGTTAAGGTTTAAGTGGAGCCAAGGTTAGGGTTAAATTAAGGGCAGAATGCGTTTCGAGATTGGCGAATTCTAGCTGGAAGGCCCAGGGCTTGGCCTATTATTGGCGTTAGGATCCCTGCTAAAACTGGGCCTATGCTGGCCTGCTGGGTGTAAAGCCGGCCATTCACCATCATCCAGCCAATTTCCTGCTCTCTTCCACTATCGAAGATGAATTACCCTGTATTAGTGTTGAGAGGGTAGCCTGGCGTATTGGTAAGTCGTGTTTATACCTGGCCTTCCCATACGCTGTCGCTTTTCCATTGCCACTTGTTCAAAAGGGGAAGATCCTCAAGTGAGTGCAATCACTGAGTCATAGTGATCTTTGAGTATCCTCATGTTGTTCCTCATCCACTCATCAGTATTATCTCACCCTAGTTTGTGTGTCTTCATTGGGGGCGATGGCTTAATAAAAAGTTAATTTATTAACTTGTCTCGTCATCCACTGGAAATCTTCCGATTGCTTTCGGTTTCTTCCACTACCTCGGCATGATGGATTGCTTGGAGTAACTTAAAATATTTCTTCTCAATTTGATCTCAGGGGTTTGGTTAGAACCCTGTGGTCTACCACCTTCCAAATTCCTACTAGGACCAAGATTGTCACGGGGAGTTTGTCGTCTCTGTCTACCTCGAACGACTGTGGTCCATTCCCCCCTTCCCAAACTCATGTTGGACTCTATAAAGAAACTAATTGAATGAAAAATGACAAAATACCCACTAAATTGGTATCCTGTTATTTCTCTAGGCACAATTAAATAAATATTTAATTATTTCATCAAACAAAGGAACATTGGCTTATGAGGTTTAATTCATGTTATTCCCTCTTTTGTTCCAATGCTTATTTTTTGTAAAAAACATTTGGATTTTTAAACACAGGGGTCTAAATTGGCCCTTTTGGTGGCTAAATCCTCAAGCACACTCTAAAACTTATAACTGTGTACAAAGTAACACCCCACATCAGCGCAAGCCCCATATTCAAAAGTGGGTAATCCAAGCCACACACAACACACACTGTGAATAGGAGTGTTGCCACTCAGGGCCAATGCCCTCTACCATCTTCACCACTAAGCGTATAATTGTGCCGGATTGTTTATTCCAAGAGAAATAAATAGAATTTTGTAATTAAAAATAAGAACTTCACCGCGTCTCTGGCTCTAAAAAATTCAGTCGGTTTATGTCATAAAAGATTTTAAAACACATAAAATAGGCTTTAACGTTTCGGCAGCTTATTGCCTTCATCAGAGGATAGAAAAAGAAAAAACAAACTGAAAAGCTGAGCAATATGTATGAAAAAGGAAATAAATAGGAGGTCTCAACTAATTAGTTCACTCTCAGGTACCCAGGACAAATACAATCAACAGGCAGCTGTACCTCATTAAACTACTAACCACCATCCAAAGGCTGTTTGAGGGTCAATACATATATATAAGAAACAATCTGGAACCCCTAAAGTAATGTTATATTGCACCCTTATATTTCCCCATCAGGTGCAATCTATCTGGGACCCATTTATTTATTTTTCAGTTTCAGTAATCAAACCTTTAAGTTTCAGAATTCCCCAGACAGCAACTTGTTCAATTAGTTCGTTCCTATAATCTGTTGAGTTTTCAAGCAGAGAGTTGATCAAGTTTTGTGGCACAGGCTGGTTAGGTATGGGGAAATTTAGAAATTCTACTGCATAAGCAAATAGAATGCTGAGCACACAGACCTTTATGTTTAAATCACTCCCTTCTCAGATTCACAACATGATTCATGAAATATATGTATTGACCCCCCACTAATAATTTTAAGTTGTAAAAACCTTTCCCAGCCCCAAATCTAAAGAATGTGATTTCAATCAGCAGGGGGATTAGCCTAAGCGGTTTTACTTGAGGAAGTGTCATGCCGTCTTTTAAGAATTTTATGAATATTTTCAAACCTCTTTTTCAAAAAGTGTTTTTACACCTTTAGACAATCAGATCCTTTTTTTTTTTTTTTTTTTTTTTTGGGATAATTAGCACCCTCCGCCCCACCCTCCCCAACTAGACAAGCTCCGCCTCTGTGCCAATCCAGCACCCATCACTCGAAAACACAAGCTCTAATCAAGTTGCTAACTGAATCTGGTGCATTCAGGTGGCATCCTAAGCGAGAAAAATTGCAGATGGCATACTCGCTCGAGGAAGAACCCGGCGAAAATGGAAGCCAAAAACCACCATCAAAGGATACTCATCCCTTCACGCTTTTTTAAATTTCATTTAGACCATTAGAAAAAATGGTTTCAACTTTTTCGATCCATGTCTCTCTCTAGCCAATCTCTCTCTTCTTTGACCAACACACCCCCAGATTCCAGGCCTGAGATAAACAAGTTACCGCTGCCATATAACCTAAAATGTAAATATAATTGAATGCGTTTATTAGTCCGGTCAATGAGGTAGAGATGTTGTTTAACCTTTGTAGTAGACTGTTCTTTGTTTGTCCAATATACAATCTCCACAGGTTCCACACTCAATTCGTATACTAAATTGGGCGATCTTAGTCCCCAGGGTCTGTCCAGGAGCCCCCAAATTATTATATTGATTATTAAAAACTTACCTTTCTATAATGTATCTCTAATTTGTCCTTTTTATCCCTATTTAGAGGCATGAACAAAACATCTTTAAATTTTTATTCCGTCCTAAGCTGCAATGATCTTAAAAATCAACCCAAGATTCTAGCGTATCCTGTAACGTTTTAAAACTGGTTTTAATCTCCCTATTTAATTTTACTGAGGCCGGAGAGAAAGTTGAGACAAACGGGATAATCTTACGTTGGTCTTTATCGTTTATCCTTAGATCACGACCTTTTTCGAAAGAATCACGTTCCACCTCGCTTGATTGAGCGGAGAAATGTCTACTATATCCTCTAGGCCTCAAGGCCTTAAAAGAGATACCCCAAGTCGCTATTCGATATCCTCCATTACTGTGCAAATCCTATGAAACGTATAAGCTGGGACTTGATAATCCCTTATATGTTTCGGATGGTAACTAGACTTATGCAACAGTGCGTGAGTATCGGTTGGCTTAAAATAAACTCGTTCCCAATCCCAACCCTCCATTCTCCTCCCTCATTATATAAACCTCAGTATCCAAAAATTCGATTTTCTGCGATTGCAAGTTATATTTTACCGATATTGAAGCATGATGTTCATTCAGGATCGCTACGAAATCTTTAAAATCAGGTTCAGAATAGCCCCAGACACCGAAAATATCATGGTACCGAACATACAAAGTCGGAAGTTTCCTGCATTTGGGTTAGGGTTAGGGTTAGGGTTAGGGTTAGGGTTAGGGTTAGGGTTAGGGGTTAGGGTTAGGGTTAGGGGTTAGGGTTAGGGTTAGGGTTAGGGTTGGGGTTGGGGTTGGGGTTGGGGTTAGGGTTAGGGTTGGGGTTGGGGTGGGGTTAGGGTTAGGGTTAGGGTTAGGGTTAGGGTTAGGGTTAGGGGTTAGGGTTAGGGTTAGGGTTAGGGTTAGGGTTAGGGTTAGGGTTGGGGTTAGGGTTAGGGTTAGGGTTAGGGTTAGGGTTAGGGTTAGGGTTAGGGTTAGGGTTAGGGTTAGGGTTAGGGTTAGGGTTAGGGTTAGGGTTAGGGTTAGGGGTTAGGGTTAGGGTTAGGGTTAGGGTTAGGGTTGGGGTTAGGGTTAGGGTTAGGGTTAGGGTTAGGGTTAGGGTTAGGGTTAGGGTTAGGGTTAGGGTTGGGGTTAGGGTTGGGGTTAGGGTTAGGGTTAGGGTTAGGGTTAGGGTTAGGGTTAGGGTTAGGGTTAGGGTTAGGGTTAGGGTTGGGGTTAGGGTTAGGGTTGGGGTTAGGGTTAGGGTTAGGGTTAGGGTTAGGGTTAGGGTTAGGGTTAGGGTTAGGGTTAGGGTTAGGGTTAGGGTTAGGGTTAGGGTTAGGGTTAGGGTTAGGGTTAGGGTTAGGGTTAGGGTTAGGGTTAGGGGTTAGGGTTAGGGGTTAGGGTTAGGGTTAGGGTTAGGGTTAGGGTTAGGGGTTAGGGTTAGGGTTAGGGTTAGGGGTTAGGGTTAGGGTTGGGTAGGGTTAGGGTTAGGGTTAGGGTTAGGTGTTAGGGAATCATGTAAATCTGATTTACATCAGAAAATGCACTAACTTGCATAAGTAACTATTTAATGTTTTCTATTTTTCCTTTTTAGGTGTTTCGGACCTTTAAGAAGCTCACATACGATACTTTATTACTTTGTTTGTGTTGAAGGTGTCAAGGAGGAGGGGAGGTATCATTCGTTCATTAATCCAAATGGATGTAACGTTTGTATTTTACTATCCATTTTTTCTCTTCTCTCAACCTCCTTACATAGCTCCAATTCCTACCTTTTTCCAGGCCCACTATATATAAATGTTCCGAGACATTAGACGCGAAAAATGTTCATACAATATGTTGGGTTTTATTGATTGTTTTAGTAAATAGAAAGTGTTGTTTTAAGCTGACTCGTAGCTTAATTCTTTGTTTGACCTATGTACCATTTATTGCACCTGGTGCATTTGATGCCATAAATTAAATTCTTCGAGTCCAGGCTAAAATCCTGTGTAACGGGTAGATATCGTTGGTGTGTATGTTATTAATGATTTTGTGTGTCTTAAAATAAGGTAAGAGGGGATCGTTCTTTCTTTCAGATAAGGTTGCTCGTACTAGTATATCTTTTAGATTCTTATTTTTTTACGTAAGCTGCAATGATCCTGTAGTCTTGGAATTCTCTGGCCTTCTCCTGAAGCTTTAAAAAGTGGCCTTTAATCCTATTGTTAAGAACTGTGGCGGCAGGTGAATATGTGGTTATCATGGGGATCAACTGTTTGGTTTCTCTTTCTCCAGGGTCCGTATAGTTTTGTTGAAAGAGTTGTTTTACTTTCCATTTTTATACTTCTTAGGAAGCTTCTACTATATCCCCTGGGTCTAAGAGCCTGAAACAGAGTCTTTGTAGCCAACAAAATGTCTTCTTTTGCTGCACAAATTCGATGAAATCTTATTAGTTGGGATTTAATTATCCCCTTATATGTGTGTCGTGGATGATATGATGATTTGTGTAGCAAGGCATGTGTGTCGGTAGATTTAAAATAAACTCGAGTTCCAAGTCCCCATGTGCCGTCTCTGTTCTTTTTTACTAAAAACTTCGGTATCCAGGAAGTTTATTTTGTCAGGTTGTAGGTCATATTTTAAAGAAATGGATTCATGATGAGTATTTAAAGTTCTCATGAAAGCTATAAAGTCAGCTTCAGTATGTGGCCAAATCCCAAAAATATCATCCAAGTATCTAAGATATAGGGTAGGTTTTTTTTTGAGCATTTGGGGAAGACAGTTCGCTCCCACTCAGCCATGTAAATATTGGCATAAGCCGGGGCAAACTTCTTCCCCATTGCTGTGCCCTGCACCTGAAGATAATGTTTACCATTAAATTCAAAATCATTGCAGGTGAGTCCCAACTTTAATAACTTTAGGAGGTCTTCATCTGGTCTCAGAGGGTTAGGGTTAGGGGGTAGGGTTAGGGTTAGGGTTAGGGTTAGGGTTAGGGTTAGGGTTAGGGTTAGGGTTAGGGTTTTAGGGTTTTAGGGTTAGGGTTAGGGTTAGGGTTAGGGTTAGGGCTAGGGTTAGGTGTTAGGGAATCACGTAAATCTGATTTACATCAGAAAATGCACTGGCACGCAAGTAACTATTTAATGTTTTTCTATTTTTCCTTTTTTAGGTTTTTCGGACCTTTAAGAAGCTCACATACGATACTTTATTACTTTGTTTATTGGGTGAAGGTGTCAAAGGAGGAGAGGGAGGTATCATTCGTTTTCATTTAATCCAAATGGATGTAACGTTTGTAATTTTACTATCCATTTTTTTCTCTTCTCTCAACCTCCTTCTCAAGCTCCAATTCCTACCTTTTTCCAGGCCCACTATATATAAATGTTCAGGGCCGTGGGCACGAAAATGTTCATACAATATGGTGGGTTTTATTGGTGTTTTAATCAAATAGAGGTGTTGTTTAAGCCTGACTCGTAGCGAATTCTTTGTTTGACCTATGTACCATTTATTGCACCTGGTGCATTTGATGCCATAAATTAAATTCTTCGAGTCCAGGCTAAAATCCTGTGTAACGGGTAGATATCGGTTGGTGTGTATGTTATTAATGATTTTGTGTGTCTTAAAATAAGGTAAGAGGGGATCGTTCTTTCTTTCAGATAAGGTTGCTCGTACTAGTATATCTTTTAGATTCTTATTTTTACGGTAAGCTGCAATGATCCTGTAGTCTTGGAATTCTCTGGCCTTCTCCTGAAGCTTTAAAAAGTGGCCTTTAATCCTATTGTTAAGAACTGTGGCGGCAGGTGAATATGTGGTTATCATGGGGATCAACTGTTTGGTTTCTCTTTCTCCAGGGTCCGTATAGTTTTTTGTTGAAAGAGTTGTTTTACTTCCAATTTTATACTTTAGGAAGCTTCTACTATATCCCCTGGGTCTAAGAGCCTGAAAGAGAGTCTTTGTAGCCAACAAAATGTCTTCTTTTGCTGCACAAATTCGATGAAATCTTATTAGTTGGGATTTAATTATCCCCTTATATGTGTGTCGTGGATGATATGATGATTTGTGTAGCAAGGCATGTGTGTCGGTAGATTTAAAATAAACTCGAGTTCCAAGTCCCCATGTGCCGTCTCTGTTCTTTTTTTTAAAAAAACTTCGGTATCCAGGAAGTTTATTTTGTCAGGTTGTAGGTCATATTTTAAAGAAATGGATTCATGATGAGTATTTAAAGTTCTCATGAAAGCTATAAAGTCAGCTTCAGTATGTGGCCAAATCCCAAAAATATCATCCAAGTATCTAAGATATAGGGTAGGTTTTTTTTGAGCATTTGGGGAAGACAGTTCGCTCCCACTCAGCCATGTAAATATTGGCATAAGCCGGGGCAAACTTCTTCCCCATTGCTGTGCCCTGCACCTGAAGATAATGTTTACCATTAAATTCAAAATCATTGCAGGTGAGTCCCAACTTTAATAACTTTAGGAGGTCTTCATCTGGTCTCAGAGGGTTAGGGTTAGGGTTAGGGTTAGGGTTAGGGTTAGGGTTAGGGTTAGGGTTAGGGTTAGGGTTAGGGTTAGGGTTTTAGGGTTTTTAGGGTTTTAGGGTTTTAGGGTTTAGGGTTTTAGGGTTAGGGGGTTAGGGTTAGGGTTAGGGTTAGGTGTTAGGTTAGAATCATGTAAATCTGATTTACATCAGAAAATGCACTGGCACGCAAGTAACTATTTAATGTTTTTCTATTTTTCCTTTTTTTAGGTGTTTTCGGACCTTTAAGAAGCTCACATACGATACTTTATTACTTTGTTTATTGGGTGAAGGTGTCAAAGGAGGAGAGGGAGGTATCATTCGTTTTCATTTAATCCAAATGGATGTAACGTTTGTAATTTTACTATCCATTTTTTCTCTTCTCTCAACCTCCTTCTCAAGCTCCAATTCCTACCTTTTTCCAGGCCCACTATATATAAATGTTCAGGGCCGTGGGCACGAAAATGTTCATACAATATGGTGGGTTTTATTGGTGTTTTAATCAAATAGAGGTGTTGTTTTTAAGCCTGACTCGTAGCGCGATTCTTTGTTTGACCTATGTACCATTTATTGCACCTGGTGCATTTGATGCCATAAATTAAATTCTTCGAGTCCAGGCTAAAATCCTGTGTAACGGGTAGATATCGGTTGGTGTGTATGTTATTAATGATTTTGTGTGTCTTAAAATAAGGTAAGAGGGGATCGTTCTTTCTTTCAGATAAGGTTGCTCGTACTAGTATATCTTTTAGATTCTTATTTTTACGGTAAGCTGCAATGATCCTGTAGTCTTGGAATTCTCTGGCCTTCTCCTGAAGCTTTAAAAAGTGGCCTTTAATCCTATTGTTAAGAACTGTGGCGGCAGGTGAATATGTGGTTATCATGGGGATCAACTGTTTGGTTTCTCTTTCTCCAGGGTCCGTATAGTTTTGTTGAAAGAGTTGTTTTACTTCCAATTTTATACTTCTTAGGAAGCTTCTACTATATCCCCTGGGTCTAAGAGCCTGAAACAGAGTCTTTGTAGCCAACAAAATGTCTTCTTTTGCTGCACAAATTCGATGAAATCTTATTAGTTGGGATTTAATTATCCCCTTATATGTGTGTCGGGATGATATGATGATTTGTGTAGCAAGGCATGTGTGTCGGTAGATTTAAAATAAACTCGAGTTCCAAGTCCCCATGTGCCGTCTCTGTTCTTTTTTTTACTAAAAACTTCGGTATCCAGGAAGTTTATTTTGTCAGGTTGTAGGTCATATTTTAAAGAAATGGATTCATGATGAGTATTTAAAGTTCTCATGAAAGCTATAAAGTCAGCTTCAGTATGTGGCCAAATCCCAAAAATATCATCCAAGTATCTAAGATATAGGGTAGGTTTTTTTTCGAGCATTTGGGGAAGACAGTTCGCTCCCCACTCAGCCATGTAAATATTGGCATAAGCCGGGGCAAACTTCTTCCCCATTGCTGTGCCCTGCACCTGAAGATAATGTTTACCATTAAATTCAAAATCATTGCAGGTGAGTCCCAACTTTAATAACTTTAGGAGGTCTTCATCTGGTCTCAGAGGGTTAGGGTTAGGGTTAGGGTTAGGGGGTTAGGGGTTAGGGTTAGGGTTAGGGTTAGGGTTAGGGTTAGGGTTAGGGTTTTAGTTTTTAGGGTTTTAGGGTTTTAGGTTTTTTAGGGTTAGGGTTAGGGGTTAGGGTTAGGGTTAGGTGTTAGGGAATCATGTAAATCTGATTTACATCAGAAAATGCACTGGCACGCAAGTAACTATTTAATGTTTTTCTATTTTTCCTTTTTTAGGTTTTTCGGACCTTTAAGAAGCTCACATACGATACTTTATTACTTTGTTTATTGGGTGAAGGTGTCAAAGGAGGAGAGGGAGGTATCATTCGTTTTCATTTAATCCAAATGGATGTAACGTTTGTAATTTTACTATCCATTTTTTCTCTTCTCTCAACCTCCTTCTCAAGCTCCAATTCCTACCTTTTTTCCAGGCCCACTATATATAAATGTTCAGGGCCGTGGGCACGAAAATGTTCATACAATATGGTGGGTTTTATTGGTGTTTTAATCAAATAGAGGTGTTGTTTAAGCCTGACTCGTAGCGAATTCTTTGTTTGACCTATGTACCATTTATTGCACCTGGTGCATTTGATGCCATAAATTAAATTCTTCGAGTCCAGGCTAAAATCCTGTGTAACGGGTAGATATCGGTTGGTGTGTATGTTATTAATGATTTTGTGTGTCTTAAAATAAGGTAAGAGGGGATCGTTCTTTCTTTCAGATAAGGTTGCTCGTACTAGTATATCTTTTAGATTCTTATTTTTTTTACGGTAAGCTGCAATGATCCTGTAGTCTTGGAATTCTCTGGCCTTCTCCTGAAGCTTTAAAAAGTGGCCTTTAATCCTATTGTTAAGAACTGTGGCAGGTGAATATGTGGTTATCATGGGGATCAACTGTTTGGTTTCTCTTTCTCCAGGGTCCGTATAGTTTTGTTGAAAGAGTTGTTTTACTTCCAATTTTATACTTCTTAGGAAGCTTCTACTATATCCCCTGGGTCTAAGAGCCTGAAACAGAGTCTTTGTAGCCAACAAAATGTCTTCTTTTGCTGCACAAATTCGATGAAATCTTATTAGTTGGGATTTAATTATCCCCTATATGTGTGTCGTGGATGATATGATGATTTGTGTAGCAAGGCATGTGTGTCGGTAGATTTAAAATAAACTCGAGTTCCAAGTCCCCATGTGCCGTCTCTGTTCTTTTTTTTTTTAAAAACTTCGGTATCCAGGAAGTTTATTTTGTCAGGTTGTAGGTCATATTTTAAAGAAATGGATTCATGATGAGTATTTAAAGTTCTCATGAAAGCTATAAAGTCAGCTTCAGTATGTGGCCAAATCCCAAAAATATCATCCAAGTATCTAAGATATAGGGTAGGTTTTTTTTGAGCATTTGGGGAAGACAGTTCGCTCCCACTCAGCCATGTAAATATTGGCATAAGCCGGGGCAAACTTCTTCCCCATTGCTGTGCCCTGCACCTGAAGATAATGTTTACCATTAAATTCAAAATCATTGCAGGTGAGTCCCAACTTTAATAACTTTAGGAGGTCTTCATCTGGTCTCAGAGGGTTAGGGTTAGGGTTAGGGTTAGGGTTAGGGTTAGGGTTAGGGTTAGGGTTAGGGTTAGGGTTAGGGGTTAGGGTTAGGGTTAGGGTTTTTTAGGGTTTTAGGGTTAGGGTTAGGGTTAGGGTTAGGGTTAGGTGTTAGGGAATCATGTAAATCTGATTTACATCAGAAAATGCACTGGCACGCAAGTAACTATTTAATGTTTTTCTATTTTTCCTTTTTTTTTTTTTTTTTACCTTTAAGAAGCTCACATACGATACTTTATTACTTTGTTTATTGGGTGAAGGTGTCAAAGGAGGAGAGGGAGGTATCATTCGTTTTCATTTAATCCAAATGGATGTAACGTTTGTAATTTTACTATCCATTTTTTTTTTTTTTTTAACCTCCTTCTCAAGCTCCAATTCCTACCTTTTTCCAGGCCCACTATATATAAATGTTCAGGGCCGTGGGCACGAAAATGTTCATACAATATGGTGGGTTTTATTGGTGTTTTAATCAAATAGAGGTGTTGTTTAAGCCTGACTCGTAGCGAATTCTTTGTTTGACCTATGTACCATTTATTGCACCTGGTGCATTTGATGCCATAAATTAAATTCTTCGAGTCCAGGCTAAAATCCTGTGTAACGGGTAGATATCGGTTGGTGTGTATGTTATTAATGATTTTGTGTGTCTTAAAATAAGGTAAGAGGGGATCGTTCTTTCTTTCAGATAAGGTTGCTCGTACTAGTATATCTTTTAGATTCTTATTTTTACGGTAAGCTGCAATGATCCTGTAGTCTTGGAATTCTCTGGCCTTCTCCTGAAGCTTTAAAAAGTGGCCTTTAATCCTATTGTTAAGAACTGTGGCAGGTGAATATGTGGTTATCATGGGGATCAACTGTTTGGTTTCTCTTTCTCCAGGGTCCGTATAGTTTTGTTGAAAGAGTTGTTTTTTACTTCCAATTTTATACTTCTTAGGAAGCTTCTACTATATCCCCTGGGTCTAAGAGCCTGAAACAGAGTCTTTGTAGCCAACAAAATGTCTTCTTTTGCTGCACAAATTCGATGAAATCTTATTAGTTGGGATTTAATTATCCCCTTATATGTGTGTCGTGGATGATATGATGATTTGTGTAGCAAGGCATGTGTGTCGGTAGATTTAAAATAAACTCGAGTTCCAAGTCCCCATGTGCCGTCTCTGTTCTTTTTTTAAAAAAAACTTCGGTATCCAGGAAGTTTATTTTGTCAGGTTGTAGGTCATATTTTAAAGAAATGGATTCATGATGAGTATTTAAAGTTCTCATGAAAGCTATAAAGTCAGCTTCAGTATGTGGCCAAATCCCAAAAATATCATCCAAGTATCTAAGATATAGGGTAGGTTTTTTTTGAGCATTTGGGGAAGACAGTTCGCTCCCACTCAGCCATGTAAATATTGGCATAAGCCGGGGCAAACTTCTTCCCCATTGCTGTGCCCTGCACCTGAAGATAATGTTTACCATTAAATTCAAAATCATTGCAGGTGAGTCCCAACTTTAATAACTTTAGGAGGTCTTCATCTGGTCTCAGAGGGTTAGGGTTAGGGTTAGGGTTAGGGTTAGGGTTAGGGTTAGGGTTAGGGTTAGGGTTAGGGTTAGGGTTAGGGTTAGGGTTAGGGTTAGGGTTAGGGTTAGGGTTAGGGTTAGGGTTAGGGTTAGGGTTAGGTGTTAGGGAATCATGTAAATCTGATTTACATCAGAAAATGCACTGGCACGCAAGTAACTATTTAATGTTTTTCTATTTTTTTTTTTTTTTTTTTTTCGGACCTTTAAGAAGCTCACATACGATACTTTATTACTTTGTTTATTGGGTGAAGGTGTCAAAGGAGGAGAGGGAGGTATCATTCGTTTTCATTTAATCCAAATGGATGTAACGTTTGTAATTTTACTATCCATTTTTTCTCTTCTCTCAACCTCCTCCTCAAGCTCCAATTCCTACCTTTTTCCAGGCCCACTATATATAAATGTTCAGGGCCGTGGGCACGAAAATGTTCATACAATATGGTGGGTTTTATTGGTGTTTTAATCAAATAGAGGTGTTGTTTAAGCCTGACTCGTAGCGAATTCTTTGTTTGACCTATGTACCATTTATTGCACCTGGTGCATTTGATGCCATAAATTAAATTCTTCGAGTCCAGGCTAAAATCCTGTAACGGGTAGATATCGGTTGGTGTGTATGTTATTAATGATTTTGTGTGTCTTAAAATAAGGTAAGAGGGGATCGTTCTTTCTTTCAGATAAGGTTGCTCGTACTAGTATATCTTTTAGATTCTTATTTTTTTTAGTAAGCTGCAATGATCCTGTAGTCTTGGAATTCTCTGGCCTTCTCCTGAAGCTTTAAAAAGTGGCCTTTAATCCTATTGTTAAGAACTGTGGCGGCAGGTGAATATGTGGTTATCATGGGGATCAACTGTTTGGTTTCTCTTTCTCCAGGGTCCGTATAGTTTTGTTGAAAGAGTTGTTTTACTTCCAATTTTATACTTCTTAGGAAGCTTCTACTATATCCCCTGGGTCTAAGAGCCTGAAACAGAGTCTTTGTAGCCAACAAAATGTCTTCTTTTTGCTGCACAAATTCGATGAAATCTTATTAGTTGGGATTTAATTATCCCCTTATATGTGTGTCGTGGATGATATGATGATTTGTGTAGCAAGGCATGTGTGTCGGTAGATTTAAAATAAACTCGAGTTCCAAGTCCCCATGTGCCGTCTCTGTTCTTTTTTTTTACTAAAAACTTCGGTATCCAGGAAGTTTATTTTGTCAGGTTGTAGGTCATATTTTAAAGAAATGGATTCATGATGAGTATTTAAAGTTCTCATGAAAGCTATAAAGTCAGCTTCAGTATGTGGCCAAATCCCAAAAATATCATCCAAGTATCTAAGATATAGGGTAGGTTTTTTTTGAAGCATTTGGGGAAGACAGTTCGCTCCCACTCAGCCATGTAAATATTGGCATAAGCCGGGGCAAACTTCTTCCCCATTGCTGTGCCCTGCACCTGAAGATAATGTTTACCATTAAATTCAAAATCATTGCAGGTGAGTCCCAACTTTAATAACTTTAGGAGGTCTTCATCTGGTCTCAGAGGGTTAGGGGGTTAGGGTTAGGGTTAGGGTTAGGGGTTAGGGTTAGGGTTAGGGGGTTAGGGTTAGGGTTAGGGTTAGGGTTTTAGGGTTTTAGGTTTTAGGGTTTAGGGTTTTAGGGTTAGGGTTAGGGTTAGGGGTAGGTTAGGTTTAGGAATCATGTAAATCTGATTTACATCAGAAAATGCACTGGCACGCAAGTAACTATTTAATGTTTTTCTATTTTTCCTTTTTTAGGTTTTTCGGACCTTTAAGAAGCTCACATACGATACTTTATTACTTTGTTTATTGGGTGAAGGTGTCAAAGGAGGAGAGGGAGGTATCATTCGTTTTCATTTAATCCAAATGGATGTAACGTTTGTAATTTTACTATCCATTTTTTTCTTCTCAACCTCCTCCTCTCAAGCTCCAATTCCTACCTTTTTTCCAGCCCACTATATATAAATGTTCAGGGCCGTGGGCACGAAAATGTTCATACAATATGGTGGGTTTTATTGGTGTTTTAATCAAATAGAGGTGTTGTTTAAGCCTGACTCGTAGCGAATTCTTTGTTTGACCTATGTACCATTTATTGCACCTGGTGCATTTGATGCCATAAATTAAATTCTTCGAGTCCAGGCTAAAATCCTGTGTAACGGGTAGATATCGGTTGGTGTGTATGTTATTAATGATTTTGTGTGTCTTAAAATAAGGTAAGAGGGGATCGTTCTTTCTTTCAGATAAGGTTGCTCGTACTAGTATATCTTTTAGATTCTTATTTTTACGGTAAGCTGCAATGATCCTGTAGTCTTGGAATTCTCTGGCCTTCTCCTGAAGCTTTAAAAAGTGGCCTTTAATCCTATTGTTAAGAACTGTGGCGGCAGGTGAATATGTGGTTATCATGGGGATCAACTGTTTGGTTTCTCTTTCTCCAGGGTCCGTATAGTTTTGTTGAAAGAGTTGTTTTTTACTTCCAATTTTATACTTCTTAGGAAGCTTCTACTATATCCCCTGGGTCTAAGAGCCTGAAACAGAGTCTTTGTAGCCAACAAAATGTCTTCTTTTGCTGCACAAATTCGATGAAATCTTATTAGTTGGGATTTAATTATCCCTTATATGTGTGTCGTGGATGATATGATGATTTGTGTAGCAAGGCATGTGTGTCGGTAGATTTAAAATAAACTCGAGTTCCAAGTCCCCATGTGCCGTCTCTGTTCTTTTTTTTTACTAAAAACTTCGGTATCCAGGGAAGTTTATTTTGTCAGGTTGTAGGTCATATTTTAAAGAAATGGATTCATGATGAGTATTTAAAGTTCTCATGAAAGCTATAAAGTCAGCTTCAGTATGTGGCCAAATCCCAAAAATATCATCCAAGTATCTAAGATATAGGGTAGGTTTTTTTTCGAGCATTTGGGGAAGACAGTTCGCTCCCACTCAGCCATGTAAATATTGGCATAAGCCGGGGCAAACTTCTTCCCCATTGCTGTGCCCTGCACCTGAAGATAATGTTTACCATTAAATTCAAAATCATTGCAGGTGAGTCCCAACTTTAATAACTTTAGGAGGTCTTCATCTGGTCTCAGAGGGTTAGGGTTAGGGTTTAGGGTTAGGGTTAGGGTTAGGGTTAGGGTTAGGGTTAGGGTTAGGGTTAGGGTTAGGGTTTAGGGTTTTAGGGTTAGGGTTTTAGGGTTTTAGGGTTTTAGGTTAGGGTTAGGGTTAGGGTAGGGGTTAGGGTTAGGTGTTAGGGAATCATGTAAATCTGATTTACATCAGAAAATGCACTGGCACGCAAGTAACTATTTAATGTTTTTCTATTTTTCCTTTTTTAGTTTTTTCGACCTTTAAGAAGCTCACATACGATACTTTTATTACTTTGTTTATTGGGTGAAGGTGTCAAAGGAGGAGAGGGAGGTATCATTCGTTTTCATTTAATCCAAATGGATGTAACGTTTGTAATTTTACTATCCATTTTTTCTCTTCTCTCAACCTCCTTCTCAAGCTCCAATTCCTACCTTTTTTTCCAGGCCCACTATATATAAATGTTCAGGGCCGTGGGCACGAAAAATGTTCATACAATATGGTGGGTTTTATTGGTGTTTTAATCAAATAGAGGTGTTGTTTAAGCCTGACTCGTAGCGAATTTCTTTGTTTGACCTATGTACCATTTATTGCACCTGGTGCATTTGATGCCATAAATTAAATTCTTCGAGTCCAGGCTAAAATCCTGTGTAACGGGTAGATATCGGTTGGTGTGTATGTTATTAATGATTTTGTGTGTCTTAAAATAAGGTAAGAGGGGATCGTTCTTTCTTTCAGATAAGGTTGCTCGTACTAGTATATATTTAGATTCTTATTTTTACGGTAAGCTGCAATGATCCTGTAGTCTTGGAATTCTCTGGCCTTCTCCTGAAGCTTTAAAAAGTGGCCTTTAATCCTATTGTTAAGAACTGTGGCAGGTGAATATGTGGTTATCATGGGGGATCAACTGTTTGGTTTCTCTTTCTCCAGGGTCCGTATAGTTTTGTTGAAAGAGTTGTTTTACTTCCAATTTTATACTTCTTAGGAAGCTTCTACTATATCCCCTGGGTCTAAGAGCCTGAAACAGAGTCTTTGTAGCCAACAAAATGTCTTTTTTTTGCTGCACAAATTCGATGAAATCTTATTAGTTGGGATTTAATTATCCCCTATATGTGTGTGTCGATGATATGATGATTTGTGTAGCAAGGCATGTGTGTCGGTAGATTTAAAATAAACTCGAGTTCCAAGTCCCCATGTGCCGTCTCTGTTCTTTTTTTTTTTAAAAAAACTTCGGTATCCAGGAAGTTTATTTTGTCAGGTTGTAGGTCATATTTTAAAGAAATGGATTCATGATGAGTATTTAAAGTTCTCATGAAAGCTATAAAGTCAGCTTCAGTATGTGGCCAAATCCCAAAAATATCATCCAAGTATCTAAGATATAGGGTAGGTTTTTTCGAGCATTTGGGGAAGACAGTTCGCTCCCACTCAGCCATGTAAATATTGGCATAAGCCGGGCAAAAACTCTTCCCCATTGCTGTGCCCTGCACCTGAAGATAATGTTTACCATTAAATTCAAAATCATTGCAGGTGAGTCCCAACTTTAATAACTTTAGGAGGTCTTCATCTGGTCTCAGAGGGTTAGGGTTAGGGTTAGGGTTAGGGTTAGGGTTAGGGTTAGGGTTAGGGTTAGGGTTAGGGTTAGGGTTAGGGTTAGGGTTTTAGGGTTTTAGGGTTAGGGTTTTAGGGTTAGGGTTAGGGTTAGGGTTAGGGTTAGGGTTAGGTGTTAGGGAATCATGTAAATCTGATTTACATCAGAAAATGCACTGGCACGCAAGTAACTATTTAATGTTTTTCTATTTTTCCTTTTTTAGGTTTTTCGGACCTTTAAGAAGCTCACATACGATACTTTATTACTTTGTTTATTGGGTGAAGGTGTCAAAGGAGGAGAGGGAGGTATCATTCGTTTTCATTTAATCCAAATGGATGTAACGTTTGTAATTTTACTATCCATTTTTTCTCTTCTCTCAACCTCCTCCTCAAGCTCCAATTCCTACCTTTTTCCAGGCCCACTATATATAAATGTTCAGGGCCGTGGGCACGAAAAATGTTCATACAATATGGTGGGTTTTATTGGTGTTTTAATCAAATAGAGGTGTTGTTTAAGCCTGACTCAGCGAATTCTTTTGTTTGACCTATGTACCATTTATTGCACCTGGTGCATTTGATGCCATAAATTAAATTCTTCGAGTCCAGGCTAAAATCCTGTGTAACGGGTAGATATCGGTTGGTGTGTATGTTATTAATGATTTTGTGTGTCTTAAAATAAGGTAAGAGGGGATCGTTCTTTTTTTCAGATAAGGTTGCTCGTACTAGTATATCTTTTAGATTCTTATTTTTACGGTAAGCTGCAATGATCCTCCTGTAGTCTTGGAATTCTCTGGCCTTCTCCTGAAGCTTTAAAAAAGTGGCCTTTAATCCTATTGTTAAGAACTGTGGCGGCAGGTGAATATGTGGTTATCATGGGGATCAACTGTTTGGTTTCTCTTTCTCCAGGGTCCGTATAGTTTTGTTGAAAGAGTTGTTTTACTTCCAATTTTATACTTCTTAGGAAGCTTCTACTATATCCCCTGGGTCTAAGAGCCTGAAACAGAGTCTTTGTAGCCAACAAAATGTCTTCTTTTGCTGCACAAATTCGATGAAATCTTATTAGTTGGGATTTAATTATCCCCTATATGTGTGTCGTGGATGATATGATGATTTGTGTAGCAAGGCATGTGTGTCGGTAGATTTAAAATAAACTCGAGTTCCAAGTCCCCATGTGCCGTCTCTGTTCTTTTTTTTTTACTAAAAAACTTCGGTATCCAGGAAGTTTATTTTGTCAGGTTGTAGGTCATATTTTAAAGAAAAATGGATTCATGATGAGTATTTAAAGTTCTCATGAAAGCTATAAAGTCAGCTTCAGTATGTGGCCAAATCCCAAAAATATCATCCAAGTATCTAAGATATAGGGTAGGTTTTTTTTTCGAGCATTTGGGGAAGACAGTTCGCTCCCCACTCAGCCATGTAAATATTGGCATAAGCCGGGCAAACTTCTTCCCCATTGCTGTGCCCTGCACCTGAAGATAATGTTTACCATTAAATTCAAAATCATTGCAGGTGAGTCCCAACTTTAATAACTTTAGGAGGTCTTCATCTGGTCTCAGAGGGTTAGGGTTAGGGTTAGGGTTAGGGTTAGGGTTAGGTTAGGGGTTAGGGTTAGGGTTAGGGTTAGGGTTAGGGTTTAGGGTTTTAGGGTTTTTAGGGTTTTAGGGTTTTTAGTTAGGTTTAGGTTAGGGTTAGGGTTAGGGGTTAGGTTAGTGTTAGGGAATCATGTAAATCTGATTTACATCAGAAAATGCACTGGCACGCAAGTAACTATTTAATGTTTTTCTATTTTTCCTTTTTTTAGGTTTTTCGGACCTTTAAGAAGCTCACATACGATACTTTATTACTTTGTTTATTGGGTGAAGGTGTGTCAAAGGAGGAGAGGGAGGTATCATTCGTTTTCATTTAATCCAAATGGATGTAACGTTTGTAATTTTACTATCCATTTTTTCTTCTCTCAACCTCCTCCTCAAGCTCCAATTCCTACCTTTTTCCAGGCCCACTATATATAAATGTTCAGGGCCGTGGGCACGAAAATGTTCATACAATATGGTGGGTTTTATTGGTGTTTTAATCAAATAGAGGTGTTGTTTAAGCCTGACTCGTAGCGAATTCTTTGTTTGACCTATGTACCATTTATTGCACCTGGTGCATTTGATGCCATAAATTAAATTCTTCGAGTCCAGGCTAAAATCCTGTGTAACGGGTAGATATCGGTTGGTGTGTATGTTATTAATGATTTTGTGTGTCTTAAAATAAGGTAAGAGGGGATCGTTCTTTCTTTCAGATAAGGTTGCTCGTACTAGTATATCTTTTTTAGATTCTTATTTTTACGGTAAGCTGCAATGATCCTGTAGTCTTGGAATTCTCTGGCCTTCTCCTGAAGCTTTAAAA
>CM056210.1:1160991-1180708 GCA_029692085.1 Gymnothorax javanicus
TTTCTATTTTTCCTTTTTTTAGGTTTTTTTGGACCTTTAAGAAGCTCACATACGATACTTTATTACTTTGTTTATTGGGTGAAGGTGTCAAAGGAGGAGAGGGAGGTATCATTCGTTTTCATTTAATCCAAATGGATGTAACGTTTGTAATTTTACTATCCATTTTTTCTCTTCTCTCAACCTCCTTCTCAAGCTCCAATTCCTACCTTTTTCCAGGCCCACTATATATAAATGTTCAGGGCCGTGGGCACGAAAAATGTTCATACAATATGGTGGGTTTTATTGGTGTTTTAATCAAATAGAGGTGTTGTTTAAGCCTGACTCAGAGCGAATTCTTTTTTTTGACCTATGTACCATTTATTGCACCTGGTGCATTTGATGCCATAAATTAAATTCTTCGAGTCCAGGCTAAAATCCTGTGTAACGGGTAGATATCGGTTGGTGTGTATGTTATTAATGATTTTGTGTGTCTTAAAATAAGGTAAGAGGGGATCGTTCTTTCTTTCAGATAAGGTTGCTCGTACTAGTATATCTTTTAGATTCTTATTTTTACGGTAAGCTGCAATGATCCTGTAGTCTTGGAATTCTCTGGCCTTCTCCTGAAGCTTTAAAAAGTGGCCTTTAATCCTATTGTTAAGAACTGTGGCGGCAGGTGAATATGTGGTTATCATGGGGATCAACTGTTTGGTTTCTCTTTCTCCAGGGTCCGTATAGTTTTGTTGAAAGAGTTGTTTTACTTCCAATTTTATACTTCTTAGGAAGCTTCTACTATATCCCCTGGGTCTAAGAGCCTGAAACAGAGTCTTTGTAGCCAACAAAATGTCTTCTTTTGCTGCACAAATTCGATGAAATCTTATTAGTTGGGATTTAATTATCCCCTTATATGTGTGTCGTGGATGATATGATGATTTGTGTAGCAAGGCATGTGTGTCGGTAGATTTAAAATAAACTCGAGTTCCAAGTCCCCATGTGCCGTCTCTGTTCTTTTTTTACTAAAAACTTCGGTATCCAGGAAGTTTATTTTGTCAGGTTGTAGGTCATATTTTAAAGAAATGGATTCATGATGAGTATTTAAAGTTCTCATGAAAGCTATAAAGTCAGCTTCAGTATGTGGCCAAATCCCAAAAATATCATCCAAGTATCTAAGATATAGGGTAGGTTTTTTTTTCGAGCATTTGGGGAAGACAGTTCGCTCCCACCAGCCAGCCATGTAAATATTGGCATAAGCCGGGCAAACTTCTTCCCCATTGCTGTGCCCTGCACCTGAAGATAATGTTTACCATTAAATTCAAAATCATTGCAGGTGAGTCCCAACTTTAATAACTTTAGGAGGTCTTCATCTGGTCTCAGAGGGTTAGGGTTAGGGTTAGGGTTAGGGTTAGGGTTAGGGTTAGGGTTAGGGGGTTAGGGGGTTAGGGTTTAGGGTTTTAGGTTTTAGGGTTTTAGGGTTTTAGGGTTAGGGTTAGGGTTAGGGTTAGGGTTAGGGTTAGGTTAGGTGTTAGGGAATCACGTAAATCTGATTTACATCAGAAAATGCACTGGCACGCAAGTAACTATTTAATGTTTTTCTATTTTTCCTTTTTTTAGGTTTTTTCGGACCTTTAAGAAGCTCACATACGATACTTTTATTACTTTGTTTATTGGGTGAAGGTGTCAAAGGAGGAGAGGGAGGTATCATTCGTTTTCATTTAATCCAAATGGATGTAACGTTTGTAATTTTACTATCCATTTTTTCTCTTCTCTCAACCTCCTCCTCAAGCTCCAATTCCTACCTTTTTTTTTCAGGCCCACTATATATAAATGTTCAGGGCCGTGGGCACGAAAATGTTCATACAATATGGTGGGTTTTATTGGTGTTTTAATCAAATAGAGGTGTTGTTTAAGCCTGACTCAGAGCGAATTCTTTTGTTTGACCTATGTACCATTTATTGCACCTGGTGCATTTGATGCCATAAATTAAATTCTTCGAGTCCAGGCTAAAATCCTGTGTAACGGGTAGATATCGGTTGGTGTGTATGTTATTAATGATTTTGTGTGTCTTAAAATAAGGTAAGAGGGGATCGTTCTTTCTTTCAGATAAGGTTGCTCGTACTAGTATATCTTTTAGATTCTTATTTTTTTACGGTAAGCTGCAATGATCCTGTAGTCTTGGAATTCTCTGGCCTTCTCCTGAAGCTTTAAAAAGTGGCCTTTAATCCTATTGTTAAGAACTGTGGCGGCAGGTGAATATGTGGTTATCATGGGGATCAACTGTTTGGTTTCTCTTTCTCCAGGGTCCGTATAGTTTTGTTGAAAGAGTTGTTTTACTTCCAATTTTATACTTCTTAGGAAGCTTCTACTATATCCCCTGGGTCTAAGAGCCTGAAACAGAGTCTTTGTAGCCAACAAAATGTCTTCTTTTTGCTGCACAAATTCGATGAAATCTTATTAGTTGGGATTTAATTATCCCCTATATGTGTGTCGTGGATGATATGATGATTTGTGTAGCAAGGCATGTGTGTCGGTAGATTTAAAATAAACTCGAGTTCCAAGTCCCCATGTGCCGTCTCTGTTCTTTTTTTTACTAAAAACTTCGGTATCCAGGAAGTTTATTTTGTCAGGTTGTAGGTCATATTTTAAAGAAATGGATTCATGATGAGTATTTAAAGTTCTCATGAAAGCTATAAAGTCAGCTTCAGTATGTGGCCAAATCCCAAAAATATCATCCAAGTATCTAAGATATAGGGTAGGTTTTTTTTTTTTTTTTTGGAAGACAGTTCGCTCCCACTCAGCCATGTAAATATTGGCATAAGCCGGGGCAAACTTCTTCCCCATTGCTGTGCCCTGCACCTGAAGATAATGTTTACCATTAAATTCAAAATCATTGCAGGTGAGTCCCAACTTTAATAACTTTAGGAGGTCTTCATCTGGTCTCAGAGGGTTAGGGTTAGGGTTAGGGTTAGGGTTAGGGTTAGGGTTAGGGTTAGGGTTAGGGTTAGGGGGTTAGGGTTAGGGTTAGGGGTTTTAGGGTTTAGGGTTTTTAGGGTTTTAGGGTTAGGGTTAGGGTTAGGGGTTAGGGGTTAGGTGTTAGGGAATCATGTAAATCTGATTTACATCAGAAAATGCACTGGCACGCAAGTAACTATTTAATGTTTTTCTATTTTTCCTTTTTTAGGTTTTTCGACCTTTAAGAAGCTCACATACGATACTTTATTACTTTGTTTATTGGGTGAAGGTGTCAAAGGAGGAGAGGGAGGTATCATTCGTTTTCATTTAATCCAAATGGATGTAACGTTTGTAATTTTACTATCCATTTTTTCTCTTCTCTCACCCTCCTTCTCAAGCTCCAATTCCTACCTTTTTTTTCCAGGCCCACTATATATAAATGTTCAGGGCCGTGGGCACGAAAAATGTTCATACAATATGGTGGGTTTTATTGGTGTTTTAATCAAATAGAGGTGTTGTTTAAGCCTGACTCAGTAGCGAATTCTTTGTTTGACCTATGTACCATTTATTGCACCTGGTGCATTTGATGCCATAAATTAAATTCTTCGAGTCCAGGCTAAAATCCTGTGTAACGGGTAGATATCGGTTGGTGTGTATGTTATTAATGATTTTGTGTGTCTTAAAATAAGGTAAGAGGGGATCGTTCTTTTTTTCAGATAAGGTTGCTCGTACTAGTATATCTTTTAGATTCTTATTTTTACGGTAAGCTGCAATGATCCTGTAGTCTTGGAATTCTCTGGCCTTCTCCTGAAGCTTTAAAAAGTGGCCTTTAATCCTATTGTTAAGAACTGTGGCGGCAGGTGAATATGTGGTTATCATGGGGATCAACTGTTTGGTTTCTCTTTCTCCAGGGTCCGTATAGTTTTGTTGAAAGAGTTGTTTTACTTCCAATTTTATACTTCTTAGGAAGCTTCTACTATATCCCCTGGGTCTAAGAGCCTGAAACAGAGTCTTTGTAGCCAACAAAATGTCTTCTTTTGCTGCACAAATTCGATGAAATCTTATTAGTTGGGATTTAATTATCCCCTATATGTGTGTCGTGGATGATATGATGATTTGTGTAGCAAGGCATGTGTGTCGGTAGATTTAAAATAAACTCGAGTTCCAAGTCCCCATGTGCCGTCTCTGTTCTTTTTTTACTAAAAACTTCGGTATCCAGGAAGTTTATTTTGTCAGGTTGTAGGTCATATTTTAAAGAAATGGATTCATGATGAGTATTTAAAGTTCTCATGAAAGCTATAAAGTCAGCTTCAGTATGTGGCCAAATCCCAAAAATATCATCCAAGTATCTAAGATATAGGGTAGGTTTTTTTTCGAGCATTTGGGGAAGACAGTTCGCTCCCACTCAGCCATGTAAATATTGGCATAAGCCGGGCAAACTTCTTCCCCATTGCTGTGCCCTGCACCTGAAGATAATGTTTACCATTAAATTCAAAATCATTGCAGGTGAGTCCCAACTTTAATAACTTTAGGAGGTCTTCATCTGGTCTCAGAGGGTTAGGGTTAGGGTTAGGGTTAGGGGTTAGGGTTAGGGTTAGGGGGGTTAGGGGGGTTAGGGTTAGGGTTAGGGTTTTAGGGTTTTAGGGTTTTAGGTTTTAGGGTTAGGGTTAGGGTTTAGGTTAGGGTTAGGGGGTTAGGTGTTAGGGAATCATGTAAATCTGATTTACATCAGAAAATGCACTGGCACGCAAGTAACTATTTAATGTTTTTCTATTTTTCCTTTTTTAGGTTTTTTCGGACCTTTAAGAAGCTCACATACGATACTTTATTACTTTGTTTATTGGGTGAAGGTGTCAAAGGAGGAGAGGGAGGTATCATTCGTTTTCATTTAATCCAAATGGATGTAACGTTTGTAATTTTACTATCCATTTTTTCTTCTCTCAACCTCCTCCTCAAGCTCCAATTCCTACCTTTTTTCCAGGCCCACTATATATAAATGTTCAGGGCCGTGGGCACGAAAAATGTTCATACAATATGGTGGGTTTTATTGGTGTTTTAATCAAATAGAGGTGTTGTTTAAGCCTGACTCGTAGCGAATTCTTTGTTTGACCTATGTACCATTTATTGCACCTGGTGCATTTGATGCCATAAATTAAATTCTTCGAGTCCAGGCTAAAATCCTGTGTAACGGGTAGATATCGGTTGGTGTGTATGTTATTAATGATTTTGTGTGTCTTAAAAATAAGGTAAGAGGGGATCGTTCTTTCTTTCAGATAAGGTTGCTCGTACTAGTATATCTTTTAGATTCTTATTTTTACGGTAGCTGCAATGATCCTGTAGTCTTGGAATTCTCTGGCCTTCTCCTGAAGCTTTAAAAAGTGGCCTTTAATCCTATTGTTAAGAACTGTGGCGGCAGGTGAATATGTGGTTATCATGGGGATCAACTGTTTGGTTTCTCTTTCTCCAGGGTCCGTATAGTTTTGTTGAAAGAGTTGTTTTACTTCCAATTTTATACTTCTTAAGCTTCTACTATATCCCCTGGGTCTAAGAGCCTGAAACAGAGTCTTTGTAGCCAACAAAATGTCTTCTTTTTTTGCTGCACAAATTCGATGAAATCTTATTAGTTGGGATTTAATTATCCCCTTATATGTGTGTCGTGGATGATATGATGATTTGTGTAGCAAGGCATGTGTGTCGGTAGATTTAAAATAAACTCGAGTTCCAAGTCCCCATGTGCCGTCTCTGTTCTTTTTTTACTAAAAACTTCGGTATCCAGGAAGTTTATTTTGTCAGGTTGTAGGTCATATTTTAAAGAAATGGATTCATGATGAGTATTTAAAGTTCTCATGAAAGCTATAAAGTCAGCTTCAGTATGTGGCCAAATCCCAAAAATATCATCCAAGTATCTAAGATATAGGGTAGGTTTTTTTGAGCATTTGGGGAAGACAGTTCGCTCCACTCAGCCATGTAAATATTGGCATAAGCCGGGCAAACTTCTTCCCCATTGCTGTGCCCTGCACCTGAAGATAATGTTTACCATTAAATTCAAAATCATTGCAGGTGAGTCCCAACTTTAATAACTTTAGGAGGTCTTCATCTGGTCTCAGAGGGTTAGGGTTAGGGTTAGGGTTAGGGTTAGGGTTAGGGGTTAGGGTTAGGGTTAGGGTTAGGGTTAGGGTTAGGGTTAGGGTTAGGGTTTTAGGTTTTTTAGGGTTTTAGGGTTTTAGGGTTAGGGTTAGGTTAGGGTTAGGGTTAGGGGTTAGGTGTTAGGGAATCATGTAAATCTGATTTACATCAGAAAATGCACTGGCACGCAAGTAACTATTTAATGTTTTTCTATTTTTCCTTTTTTAGGTTTTTTCGGACCTTTAAGAAGCTCACATACGATACTTTATTACTTTGTTTATTGGGTGAAGGTGTCAAAGGAGGAGAGGGAGGTATCATTCGTTTTCATTTAATCCAAATGGATGTAACGTTTGTAATTTTACTATCCATTTTTTTTCTCTTCTCTCAACCTCCTTCTCAAGCTCCAATTCCTACCTTTTTCCAGGCCCACTATATATAAATGTTCAGGGCCGTGGGCACGAAAAATGTTCATACAATATGGTGGGTTTTATTGGTGTTTTAATCAAATAGAGGTTTGTTTAAGCCTGACTCAGGCGAATTCTTTGTTTTGACCTATGTACCATTTATTGCACCTGGTGCATTTGATGCCATAAATTAAATTCTTCGAGTCCAGGCTAAAATCCTGTGTAACGGTAGATATCGGTTGGTGTATGTTATTAATGATTTTGTGTGTCTTAAAATAAGGTAAGAGGGGATCGTTCTTTCTTTCAGATAAGGTTGCTCGTACTAGTATATCTTTTTAGATTCTTATTTTTACGGTAAGCTGCAATGATCCTGTAGTCTTGGAATTCTCTGGCCTTCTCCTGAAGCTTTAAAAAGTGGCCTTTAATCCTATTGTTAAGAACTGTGGCGGCAGGTGAATATGTGGTTATCATGGGGATCAACTGTTTGGTTTCTCTTTCTCCAGGGTCCGTATAGTTTTGTTGAAAGAGTTGTTTTACTTCCAATTTTATACTTCTTAGAAGCTTCTACTATATCCCCTGGGTCTAAGAGCCTGAAACAGAGTCTTTGTAGCCAACAAAATGTCTTCTTTTTTGCTGCACAAATTCGATGAAATCTTATTAGTTGGGATTTAATTATCCCCTTATATGTGTGTCGTGGATGATATGATGATTTGTGTAGCAAGGCATGTGTGTCGGTAGATTTAAAATAAACTCGAGTTCCAAGTCCCCATGTGCCGTCTCTGTTCTTTTTTTTTACTAAAAACTTCGGTATCCAGGAAGTTTATTTTGTCAGGTTGTAGGTCATATTTTAAAGAAATGGATTCATGATGAGTATTTAAAGTTCTCATGAAAGCTATAAAGTCAGCTTCAGTATGTGGCCAAATCCCAAAAATATCATCCAAGTATCTAAGATATAGGGTAGGTTTTTTTCGAGCATTTGGGGAAGACAGTTCGCTCCCACTCAGCCATGTAAATATTGGCATAAGCCGGGCAAACTTCTTCCCCATTGCTGTGCCCTGCACCTGAAGATAATGTTTACCATTAAATTCAAAATCATTGCAGGTGAGTCCCAACTTTAATAACTTTAGGAGGTCTTCATCTGGTCTCAGAGGGTTAGGGTTAGGGTTAGGGTTAGGGTTAGGGTTAGGGTTAGGGTTAGGGTAGGGTTAGGGTTTAGGGTTTTAGGTTTTAGGTTTTAGGGTTTTAGGGTTTTAGGGTTAGGGTTAGGGGTTAGGGTTAGGGTTAGGTGTTTAGGTGTTAAATCATGTAAATCTGATTTACATCAGAAAATGCACTGGCACGCAAGTAACTATTTAATGTTTTTCTATTTTTCCTTTTTTAGGTTTTTTCGGACCTTTAAGAAGCTCACATACGATACTTTATTACTTTGTTTATTGGGTGAAGGTGTCAAAGGAGGAGAGGGAGGTATCATTCGTTTTCATTTAATCCAAATGGATGTAACGTTTGTAATTTTACTATCCATTTTTTCTCTTCTCTCAACCTCCTTCTCAAGCTCCAATTCCTACCTTTTTTCCAGGCCCACTATATATAAATGTTCAGGGCCGTGGGCACGAAAAATGTTCATACAATATGGTGGGTTTTATTGGTGTTTTAATCAAATAGAGGTGTTGTTTAAGCCTGACTCAGAGCGAATTCTTTTGTTTGACCTATGTACCATTTATTGCACCTGGTGCATTTGATGCCATAAATTAAATTCTTCGAGTCCAGGCTAAAATCCTGTGTAACGGGTAGATATCGGTTGGTGTGTATGTTATTAATGATTTTGTGTGTCTTAAAATAAGGTAAGAGGGGATCGTTCTTTCTTTCAGATAAGGTTGCTCGTACTAGTATATCTTTTAGATTCTTATTTTTACGGTAAGCTGCAATGATCCTGTAGTCTTGGAATTCTCTGGCCTTCTCCTGAAGCTTTAAAAAGTGGCCTTTAATCCTATTGTTAAGAACTGTGGCGGCAGGTGAATATGTGGTTATCATGGGGATCAACTGTTTGGTTTCTCTTTCTCCAGGGTCCGTATAGTTTTGTTGAAAAGAGTTGTTTTTTACTTCCAATTTTATACTTCTTAGGAAGCTTCTACTATATCCCCTGGGTCTAAGAGCCTGAAACAGAGTCTTTGTAGCCAACAAAATGTCTTCTTTTTGCTGCACAAATTCGATGAAATCTTATTAGTTGGGATTTAATTATCCCTTATATGTGTGTCGGGATGATATGATGATTTGTGTAGCAAGGCATGTGTGTCGGTAGATTTAAAATAAACTCGAGTTCCAAGTCCCCATGTGCCGTCTCTGTTCTTTTTTTTACTAAAAACTTCGGTATCCAGGAAGTTTATTTTGTCAGGTTGTAGGTCATATTTTAAAAGAAATGGATTCATGATGAGTATTTAAAGTTCTCATGAAAGCTATAAAGTCAGCTTCAGTATGTGGCCAAATCCCAAAAATATCATCCAAGTATCTAAGATATAGGGTAGGTTTTTTTTGAGCATTTGGGGAGACAGTTCGCTCCCACTCAGCCATGTAAATATTGGCATAAGCCGGGGCAAACTTCTTCCCCATTGCTGTGCCCTGCACCTGAAGATAATGTTTACCATTAAATTCAAAATCATTGCAGGTGAGTCCCAACTTTAATAACTTTAGGAGGTCTTCATCTGGTCTCAGAGGGGGTTAGGGTTAGGGTTAGGGTTAGGGTTTAGGGTTAGGGTTAGGTTAGGGGTTAGGTTAGGGTTAGGGTTAGGGTTAGGGTTAGGGTTTTAGGGTTTTAGGGTTTTTTAGGGTTAGGGTTAGGTTAGGGTTAGGGGTTAGGGTTAGTGTTAGGGAATCATGTAAATCTGATTTACATCAGAAAATGCACTGGCACGCAAGTAACTATTTAATGTTTTTTATATTTTTCCTTTTTTAGTGTTTTTCGGACCTTTAAGAAGCTCACATACGATACTTTATTACTTTGTTTATTGGGTGAAGGTGTCAAAGGAGGAGAGGGAGGTATCATTCGTTTTCATTTAATCCAAATGGATGTAACGTTTGTAATTTTACTATCCATTTTTTCTTCTCTCAACCTCCTCCTCAAGCTCCAATTCCTACCTTTTTCCAGGCCCACTATATATAAATGTTCAGGGCCGTGGGCACGAAAATGTTCATACAATATGGTGGGTTTTATTGGTGTTTTAATCAAATAGAGGTGTTGTTTAAGCCTGACTCAGTAGCGAATTCTTTGTTTGACCTATGTACCATTTATTGCACCTGGTGCATTTGATGCCATAAATTAAATTCTTCGAGTCCAGGCTAAAATCCTGTGTAACGGGTAGATATCGGTTGGTGTGTATGTTATTAATGATTTTGTGTGTCTTAAAATAAGGTAAGAGGGGATCGTTCTTTCTTTCAGATAAGGTTGCTCGTACTAGTATATCTTTTAGATTCTTATTTTTACGGTAAGCTGCAATGATCCTGTAGTCTTGGAATTCTCTGGCCTTCTCCTGAAGCTTTAAAAAGTGGCCTTTAATCCTATTGTTAAGAACTGTGGCGGCAGGTGAATATGTGGTTATCATGGGGATCAACTGTTTGGTTTCTCTTTCTCCAGGGTCCGTATAGTTTTGTTGAAAGAGTTGTTTTACTTCCAATTTTATACTTCTTAGGAAGCTTCTACTATATCCCCTGGGTCTAAGAGCCTGAAACAGAGTCTTTGTAGCCAACAAAATGTCTTTTTTTGCTGCACAAATTCGATGAAATCTTATTAGTTGGGATTTAATTATCCCCTATATATGTGTGTCGTGGATGATATGATGATTTGTGTAGCAAGGCATGTGTGTCGGTAGATTTAAAATAAACTCGAGTTCCAAGTCCCCATGTGCCGTCTCTGTTCTTTTTACTAAAAACTTCGGTATCCAGGAAGTTTATTTTGTCAGGTTGTAGGTCATATTTTAAAGAAATGGATTCATGATGAGTATTTAAAGTTCTCATGAAAGCTATAAAGTCAGCTTCAGTATGTGGCCAAATCCCAAAAATATCATCCAAGTATCTAAGATATAGGGTAGGTTTTTTCGAGCATTTGGGGAAGACAGTTCGCTCCCACTCAGCCATGTAAATATTGGCATAAGCCGGGGCAAACTTCTTCCCCATTGCTGTGCCCTGCACCTGAAGATAATGTTTACCATTAAATTCAAAATCATTGCAGGTGAGTCCCAACTTTAATAACTTTAGGAGGTCTTCATCTGGTCTCAGAGGGTTAGGGTTAGGGTTAGGGTTAGGGTTAGGGTTAGGGTTAGGGTTAGGGTTAGGGTTAGGGTTAGGGTTAGGGTTAGGGTTTTTTTAGGGTTTTAGGGTTAGGGTTAGGGTTAGGGTTAGGGTTAGGGTTAGGGTTAGGGTTGGGTTAGGGTTAGGATCATGTAAATCTGATTTACATCAGAAAATGCACTGGCACGCAAGTAACTATTTAATGTTTTTCTATTTTTTTTCTTTTTTAGGTTTTTTTCGGACCTTTAAGAAGCTCACATACGATACTTTATTACTTTGTTTATTGGGTGAAGGTGTCAAAGGAGGAGAGGGAGGTATCATTCGTTTTCATTTAATCCAAATGGATGTAACGTTTGTAATTTTACTATCCATTTTTTCTCTTCTCTCAACCTCCTTCTCAAGCTCCAATTCCTACCTTTTTTCAGGCCCACTATATATAAATGTTCAGGGCCGTGGGCACGAAAAATGTTCATACAATATGGTGGGTTTTATTGGTGTTTTAATCAAATAGAGGTGTTGTTTAAGCCTGACTCAGAGCTTAATTCTTTGTTTGACCTATGTACCATTTATTGCACCTGGTGCATTTGATGCCATAATTAAATTCTTCGAGTCCAGGCTAAAATCCTGTGTAACGGTAGATATCGGTTGGTGTGTATGTTATTAATGATTTTGTGTGTCTTAAAATAAGGTAAGAGGGGATCGTTCTTTCTTTCAGATAAGGTTGCTCGTACTAGTATATCTTTTAGATTCTTATTTTTTTACGGTAAGCTGCAATGATCCTGTAGTCTTGGAATTCTCTGGCCTTCTCCTGAAGCTTTAAAAAGTGGCCTTTAATCCTATTGTTAAGAACTGTGGCGGCAGGTGAATATGTGGTTATCATGGGGATCAACTGTTTGGTTTCTCTTTCTCCAGGGTCCGTATAGTTTTGTTGAAAGAGTTGTTTTACTTCCAATTTTATACTTCTTAGGAAGCTTCTACTATATCCCCTGGGTCTAAGAGCCTGAAACAGAGTCTTTGTAGCCAACAAAATGTCTTCTTTTGCTGCACAAATTCGATGAAATCTTATTAGTTGGGATTTAATTATCCCCTTATATGTGTGTCGTGGATGATATGATGATTTGTGTAGCAAGGCATGTGTGTCGGTAGATTTAAAATAAACTCGAGTTCCAAGTCCCCATGTGCCGTCTCTGTTCTTTTTACTAAAAACTTCGGTATCCAGGAAGTTTATTTTGTCAGGTTGTAGGTCATATTTTAAAGAAATGGATTCATGATGAGTATTTAAAGTTCTCATGAAAGCTATAAAGTCAGCTTCAGTATGTGGCCAAATCCCAAAAATATCATCCAAGTATCTAAGATATAGGGTAGGTTTTTTCGAGCATTTGGGGAAGACAGTTCGCTCCCACTCAGCCATGTAAATATTGGCATAAGCCGGGGCAAACTTCTTCCCCATTGCTGTGCCCTGCACCTGAAGATAATGTTTACCATTAAATTCAAAATCATTGCAGGTGAGTCCCAACTTTAATAACTTTAGGAGGTCTTCATCTGGTCTCAGAGGGTTAGGGTTAGGGTTAGGGTTAGGGTTAGGGTTAGGGTTAGGGTTAGGGTGTTAGGGTTAGGGTTAGGGTTAGGGTTTTAGGGTTTTAGGGTTAGGGTTTTAGGGTTAGGGTTAGGGTTAGGGTTAGGGCTAGGGTTAGGTGTTAGGGAATCACGTAAATCTGATTTACATCAGAAAATGCACTACCATAAATTAAATTCTTGAGTCAAGCTAAAATCCTGTGTAACCTATGTACCAATGTCAAAATGGTGTGTATGTTATTAATGATTTTGTGTGTCTAAAATCCTGGTAACGGGGATCGTTATTCTTTCAGATAAGGTTGGTGTATATCTTTTAGATTCTTATTTTTTGTGTCTTAAAAATAAGGTAAGTAGTCTTGGAATTCTCTTTCTCCTCCTGAAGCTTTAAAGTGGCCTATAATTTAGATGTTAAGAACTGTGGCGGCAGGTGAATATGTGGTTATCATGATCCTGTAACTGTTTGGTTTCTTTCTCCAGGGTCCGTATAGTTTGTTGAAAGAGTTGTTTTTAATTTTATACTTCTTAGGGAACTACTATATCCCCTGGGTCTAAGAGCCTGAAACAGAGTTATTGTAGCCAACAACTGTTTGGTTTCTTTGTCTTCTGATGAGTTTTATTATTGGATTTGTTTTATCCCCTATTTTATACTTCGTTGAGATGAATTTTTCTACTATATCCCTGGATTTAAAATAAACAGAGTCTTTGTAATTATGCCCACTCTTTATTTAAAAAAACTTGATCTTATTAGTTGATTTTATTATCCCCTTATATGTGTAGGCGTGGGATGATATGATGATGTTTTATAATGCATGTGTTTAAATTTAAAATAAACTATAAAGTCAAGTCCCATGTGGCCCGTCTCTGTTCTTTTTTCCTAAAAACTTCATATCCAGGAAGTTTTTTTTTTGTCCATTTTGGAAGATCATATTTTTCCCCTGGATTCATGATGAGTGTTTAAATATCTCATAAGCTATAAAGTCTTCTTCAGTATGTGGCCTCTGCCCAAAAATATCATCCATTAAATTAAAATATTGGGGTGGTTTTTTGCATTTTTGGGGGGTTAGGACATTGGGGTCCCAGGGTTAGGGTTAAATTATTGGGTTAAGCTGGGGGTTTTTCTTCCCCATTGGAAGACAGTTAGGGTTGGGGTTTAGGTTAAAATAATGGGGTTTAAATTCAAAATTCATTGCACCTGAAGATAATGTCCCAACACGCAATAACTATTTAATGGTTTTCATCTGGTCTCCAGAGGGTTTCGACCTAGGGTTCAGGGGTTAGTACTTATTACTTTGTTTATTTAGGGTTAGGGTTAGGGTTAGGGTTAGGTTATCATTTGGGTTTTTTTTAATTGAAATGGTTTTTGTAATTTTAGGAGTTTTCTCTTCTCTCAACCTCCTGGGGAATCATGTAAATCCTTTACATCAGAAAATGCACTATATATAAATGTTTTAATGTTTTTCTATTTTTTCTTTTTTTAGGTTTTTTTGGACCTTTAAGAAGCTTTAAGCCTGACCTAAAACATATCCCTGATGCTTTTATTTTTGTTTATTGGGTGAAATTCTTGGTGTTCAAAAGGAAGAGGATCCATTCGTTTTTTTTTAATCCAAATGGATGTAACGTTTGTAATTTTACTATCCATTTTCTCTTCTCTCAACCTCCTTCCTCAAGCTCCAATTCCTACCTTTTTCAGGCCTAAGGTATATAAATGTTCAGGGCATTAGATTCTTATTTTGTTCATACAATGATCCTGGGTTTTTTGGTTTTTTAATCAAATAGAGGTTCTCCTGAAGCTTTAAAACTCATGCTTTAATTCTTTGTTTGACCTATGTGGTCTCTTATTGCACCTGTGGTGCATTTGATGCCATAAATTAAATTCTTTTTTCTCCAGGCTAAAATCCTGTTTTGTTGAAAGATGTCGGTTGGTGTGTATGTTATTAATGATTTTGTGTGTCTTAAAAATAAGGTAGGTCCTGAAACAGAGCCTGATAAAAGTTGCTTTTGCTAGCAAATTCGATAGATTCTTTAGATTTTTTAGATTCTTATTTTAATCCTGTAGTCTTGGATTTCTCTGGCCTTCTCCTGAAGCTTTAAAAGTAGCCTTTAATCCTATTAGCAAGAATGTGTCGGCAGGTTTTAATATAAACTGGTTATCATGGGATCAACTGTTTGGTTTCTCTTTTTTCCAGGGTCCATCCATAGTTTTGTTGGTCAAAGAGTTGGTCATATTTTAAAATTTTGGACTTCTTGAGGAAGCTTCTACTATATCCCATCTAAGAGCCTGAAACAGAGTCTTTGTAGCCAACAAAATGTCTTCTTTGCTGCACAAATATCGGGGAAATTTTATTATTTGGGGAAGACAGTAATTATCCCCTTAGCCATGTAAATCCAGGATGATATGATGATTTGTGTATGCAAGGCATGTGTGTCGATTAATTTAAAATAAAATTCGAGTTCCAAGTCCCCATGTGCCCAACTCTTTCTTTTTACTAAAACTTGGTATCCAGGAAGTTTTAGGGTGTCAGGTTGTAGGTCATATTTTAAAGGAAATGGATTCATGATGGTATTTAAAAGTTCTCATGAAAGCTGATAAAGTCAGCTTCAGTATGTGGCCAAATCCCAAAAATATCATCAACTGTTCTCTAAGATATAGGGTAGGTTTTTCGAGCATTTGGGAAGACAGTTCGCTCACTCAGCCATGTAAATATTGGCATAAGCCGGGGCAAACTTCTTCCCCATTGCTGTCATTTGCACCTGAAGATAATGTTTACCATTAAATTCAAAATCATTGCAGGTGAGTCTTTAACTTTTCCTACTTTAGGAGGTCTTCATCTGGTCTCAGAGGGTTAGGCAGGTTAGGGTTAGGGTTAGGGTTAGGGTTAGGGGTTAGGGTTAGGGTTAGGGTTAGGGGTAGGTTTAGGGTTCTTAGTTAGGGTTAGGTTAGGTTTTGGGTTTTAGGGGTAGGTTTTTTTTAGGGGGGTTAAATTAGGTTTGGGTGTTGGGGAATCATGTAAATCTGATTTACATCAGAAAATGCACTAATGTTAGTAACTATTTAATGTTTTCTATTTTTCCTTTTAGGTTTTGGGACCTTTAAAAATCTTTTAGACATTATTTTGATGCTTTATTACTTTGTTTATTGGGTGAAGGTGTCAAAGGAGGAACTGGCGGCAGGTGAATATCATTCGTTTTCATTTAATCAAATGGATGTAACGTTTGTAATTTTACTATCCATTTTTTTCTTCTCTCAACCTCCTCCTCAAGCTCCATTCCTACCTTTTTTCCAGGCCCACTATATATAAATGTTCAGGGCCGTGGGCACCTTTTGCTATCAAAATGTTCATACAATATGGTGGGTTTTATTTTTCCCTTTTTAATCAAATAGAGGTGTTTTTAGTTTAAGCCTGACTCATGCATGTTATTTCTTTGTTTTTGGGTATGTACCATTTATTGCACCTGTGCATTTGATGCCATTTAATCCAAATTAAAACGCTTGTAATTTCAGGCTAAAAATTTTGTCTAACAACCTCCTTTCGTTGGTGTTCATGTTATTAATTTTTTTGTGTCCACTAAAATAAGGTAAGAGGGATCGTTCTTTCATTCAATAAGGTTGGTTTTATTGTAGTTTATCTTTTTAGATTCTTATTTTTTTAATATACTAAGCTAGCAATGATCCTGTAGTCTTGGAATTCTCTGGCCTTCTCCTTGATGCCATTAAATTAAAAATAAAAAGGCTAAAACCTTTAGATCTTATTGTTAAGAACTGTTATTAACAGGTGAATATGTAAAGAGGATCGTTATCTTTCAGGATCAACTTAGAACTATATTTTAGATTTTATCTTTCGGTCAGGGTCCGTATAGTTTTGTTGAAAAAGTTGTTTTACTTCCAATTTTAAGAACTTATGTAGGTGAATATCTACTATATATCCCTGGGTCCCAAGAGCCTGAAACAGAGTCTTTGTAGCCAACAAAATGTCTTTTTTGCCTGAACAAGTCTTGTAGCCAATAAATCTTATTAGTTGGGAAATTTAATTATCCCCTTTATATGTGTGTGGATGATATGATGATTTGTAGCAAGGCATGTGTGTCAGTAGATTTAAAAATAAACTCGAGTTCCAAGTCCCCATGTGCCGTCTCTGTTCTTTTTACTAAAAACTTGGTATCCAGGGAAGTTTATTTTGTCAGGTTGTAGGTCATATTTTAAAGAAAATGGATTCATGATGAGTATTTAAAGTTCTCATAAGAAAAGCTATAAAGTCAGCTTCAGTATGTGGCCAAATCCCAAAATATCATCCAAGTATCTAAGATATAGGGTAGGTTTTTTTGAGCATTTGGGAAGACAGTTAAGCTCCCACTCAGCCATGTAAATATTGGCATAAGTCAAGCAAACTTCTTCCCCCATTGCTGTGCCCTACCTGAAGATAATGTTTACCATTAAATTCAAAATCATTGCAGGTGAGTCCCAACTTTAATAACTTTAGGAGGTCTTCATCTGGTCTCAGAGGGTTAGGGTTAGGGTTAGGGGGGTTAGGGTTAGGGGTTAGGGTTAGGGTTAGGTTAGGGTTTTAGGGTTTTTTTGGGGGGTTTAGGGTTTTAGGGTTAGGGTTTTAGGGTTGGGGTTAGGGTTGCTAGGGTGTGTTAGGAATCCGTAAATCTGATTTACATCAGAAAATGCACTGTACAAGTAACTATTTAATGTTTTTTCTATTTTTCCTTTTTTTTTTTAGGTTTTTCGGACCTTTAAGAAGCTCACATACGATACTTTATTACTTTGTTTATTGGGTGAAGGTGTCAAAGGAGGAGAGGGAGTATCATTCGTTTTCATTTAATCCAAATGGATGTAACGTTTGTAATTTTACTATCCATTTTTTCTCTTCTCTCAACCTCCTCCTCAAGCTCCAATTCCTACCTTTTTTGAGGCCCACTATATATAAATGTTCGGGGCCGTGGGCACGAAAATGTTCATACAATATGGTGGGTTTTATTGGTGTTTTTTAATCAAATAGAGGTGTTGTTTAAGCCTGACTCAGAGAGTTAATTCTTTGTTTGACCTATGTACCATTTTATTGCACCTGGTGCATTTGATGCCATAAATTAAATTCTTCGAGTCCAGGCTAAAATCCTGTGTAACGGGTAGATATCGGTTGGTGTGTATGTTATTAATGATTTTGTGTGTCTTAAAATAAGGTAAGAGGATCGTTCTTTCTTTCAGATAAGGTTGTTTCGTACTAGTATATCTTTTAGATTCTTATTTTTTTACGGTAAGCTGCAATGATCCTGTAGTCTTGAATTCTCTGGCCTTCTCCTGAAGCTTTAAAAAGTGGCCTTTAATCCTATTGTTAAGAACTGTGGCGGCAGGTGAATATGTGGTTATCATGGGGATCAACTGTTTGGTTTCTCTTTCTCCAGGGTCCGTATAGTTTTGTTGAAAGAGTTGTTTTACTTCCAATTTTATACTTCTTAAGGCTTCTACTATATCCCTGGGTCTAAGAGCCTGAAACAGAGTCTTTGTAGCCAACAAAATGTCTTCTTTTTTGCTGCACAAATTCGATGAAATCTTATTAGTTGGATTTAATTATCCTTTATATGTGTGTCGTGGATGATATGATGATTTGTGTAGCAAGGCATGTGTGTCGGTAGATTTAAAATAAACTCGAGTTCCAAGTCCCTATGTGCCGTCTGTTCTTTTTACTAAAAACTTCGGTATCCAGGAAGTTTATTTTGTCAGTTGTAGGTCATATTTTAAAGAAATGGATTCATGATGAGTATTTAAAGTTCTCATGAAAGCTATAAAGTCAGCTTCAGTATGTGGCCAAATCCCAAAAATATCATCCAAGTATCTAAGATATAGGGTAGGTTTTTTTTGAGCATTTGGGGGAAGACAGTTAAGCTCCCACTCAGCCATGTAAATATTGGCATAAGCCGGACAAACTTCTTCCCCATTGCTGTGCCCTGCACCTGAAGATAATGTTTACCATTAAATTCAAAATCATTGCAGGTGAGTCCCAACTTTAATAACTTTTTAGGAGGTCTTCATCTGGTCTCAGAGGGGTTAGTTAGGGTTAGGGTTAGGGTTAGGGTTAGGGTTAGGGTTAGGAGGGTTGGGGTTTTTAGGGTTTGGGGTTAGGGGTTGGGGTTAGGGGGTTAGGGGTTTTGGGGTTTTGGTTGGGGTTTTTGGGGTTGGGGTTAGGGTTAGGGTTGGGTGTTGGGAATCACGTAAATCTGATTTACATCAGAAAATGCACTGCACGCAAGTAACTATTTAATGTTTTCTATTTTCCTTTTTTAGGTGTTTCGGACCTTTAAGAAGCTCACATACGATACTTTATTACTTTGTTTATTGGGTGAAGGTGTCAAAGGAGGAGAGGAGGTATCATTCGTTTTCATTTAATCCAAAATGGATGTAACGTTTGTAATTTTACTATCCATTTTTTCTTCTCTCAACCTCCTTCCTCAAGCTCCAATTCCTACCTTTTTCCAGGCCCACTATATATAAATGTTCAGGGTCGTGGGCACGAAAATGTTCATACAATATGGTGGGTTTTATTGGTGTTTTAATCAAATAGAGGTGTTGCTTAAGCCTGACTCGTAGCGAATTCTTTTGTTTGACCTATGTACCATTTATTGCACCTGGTGCATTTGATGCCATAAATTAAATTCTTGAGTCCAGGCTAAAATCTTGTAACGGGTAGATATCGGTTGGTGTGTATGTTATTAATGATTTTTGTGTGTCTTAAAATAAGGTAAGAGGGGATCGTTCTTTCTTTCAGATAAGGTTGCTCGTACTAGTATATCTTTTAGATTCTTATTTTTACGATAAGCTGCAATGATCCTGTAGTCTTGGAATTCTCTGGCCTTCTCCTGAAGCTTTAAAAAGTGGCCTTTAATCCTATTGTTAAGAACTGTGGCGGCAGGTGAATATGGTTATCATGGGGATCAACTGTTTGGTTTCTCTTTCTCCAGGGTCCGTATAGTTTTGTTGAAAGAGTTGTTTTACTTCCAATTTTATACTTCTTAGGAAGCTTCTACTATATCCCCTGGGTCTAAGAGCCTGAAACAGAGTCTTTGTAGCCAACAAATGTCTTCTTTTGCTGCACAAATTCGATGAAATCTTATTAGTTGGGATTTAATTATCCTTATATGTGTGTCGTGGATGATATGATGATTTGTGTAGCAAGGCATGTGTGTCGGTAGATTTAAAAATAAACTCTAGTTCCAAGTCCCCCATGTGCCGTCTCTGTTCTTTTTACTAAAAACTTCGTATCCAGGAAGTTTGTTTTGTCAGGTTGTGATCATATTTTAAAGAAATGGATTCATGATGAGTATTTAAAGTTCTCATGAAAGCTATAAAGTCAGCTTCAGTATGTGGCCAAATCCCAAAAATATCATCCAAGTATCTAAGATATAGG
>CM056210.1:1180808-1217975 GCA_029692085.1 Gymnothorax javanicus
AGGAAATGTGACCATATGACTGAATGAGTTTGATTTTTGTTCCTATCTCCAGAAGGAAGCCGAAGCTAGAGCTCTGAAACTGTGGCTATACGCACTTTCATGAGAACACGCTTCTTTTAGCTTTTAAGCTCAGAACTTGAATCTGTGCATGTATCTAGACTGGGAAGTCATTCAGATCACTATGCAATGCATATATGGCATCGATTGGTCCAATGTGCATGTATGGCCATTTGCAAGTGAATATGAGCTTCTGAAGTGAAAATATCGACTTTTTAAAAAATTGCTTTTTTAGGTCTGCATGTCAAAACTTTTCATTCTGTGTATAACTCAGTTGGAAAATGACAAACATGAATGAAATGTGACCATATGACTGAATGAGAGTGAATTTGTTTTATCTCCGTAAGAAAGCGAGCTAGAGCTCTGAAACTGTGGCTATCGCACTTTCATAAAAAACACTCTTCTTTTGAGCTTTTAAGCTCAGAACTTCTATCTGTGCGTGTATATAGCTTGGGAAGTCGTTCAGATCACTGTGCAATGCATATATATCGATTGGTCCAATGTACATCTATGGCCATTTGCAAGTGAATATGAGCTTCTGAAGTTAAAATATGCACTTTTCAAAAAACTTTTTTTTTTTTTCATTCTGCATGTCAAAACTTTTCATTCTGTGTAAAACTCAGTGGGAAAGTGACAAACATGAGTGAAATGTGACTATATGACTGAATGAGAGTAAATTTGTTCCGATCTCCGTAAGGAAGCGAGCTAGAGCTCTGAAACTGTCGCTATAATGACTTTCAAGAAAACACACTTCTTTGACCTTTTAAGCTCAGAACTTGAATCTGTGCATGTATCTAGCTTGGGAAGTCCTTCAGATCACATCGTTTAATGCATATATGGCATCGATTGGTCCAATGTACATGTATGGCCATTTGCAAGTGAATATGAGCTTCTGAAGTGAAAAATATGCACTTTTTAAAAAATTACTTTTTTTTTTTTTCGTCTGCATTTCAAAACTTTTCTTTCTGTGTATAACTAAGTGGAAAGTCACAAACATAAGTGAAATGTGACTACATGACTGAATGAGAGTGAATTTGTTCCCTATCTCCGTAAGAAGCGAGCTAGAGCTCTGAAACTGTCGTATTATCTATCGCTCACTTTCATGAAAACACGCTTCTTTGAGCTTTTAAGCTCAGAACTTGAATCTGTGCCTGTATCTAGCTTGGGAGTCCTTCAGATCACTGTGCACTGCATATATGGCATCGATTGGTCCAATGTACATGTATGGCCATTTGCAGGAGTTAATATGTGCTTCTGAAGTGAAAATATGCACTTTTTTAAAACTTGTTTTTTTTCATTCTGCATGTCAAAACTTCTCATTCTGTGTATAACTCAGTGGGAAAGTGACAAACATGAGTGAAATGTGACTATATGACTGAATGAGAGTGAATTTGTTCCTATCTCCGTAAGAAGCGAGCTAGAGCTCTGAAACTGTCGCTATCGCACTTTCATGAAAACCGCTTCTTTGAGCTTTTAAGCTCAGAACTTGAATCTGTGCGTGTATCCAGTTTGGGAAGTCCTTCAGATCACTGTGCAATGCATATATGGCATCGATTGGTCCAATGTACATGTATGGCCATTTGCAAGTGAATATTAGCTTCTGAAGTGAATATATGCACTTTTTAAAAAAATACTTTTTTTCATTCTGTATGTCAAACTTTTCATTCTGTGTATAACTAAGTGGGAAAGTCACAAAAATGATTGAAATGTGACTATATGACTGAATGAGAGTGAATTTGTTCCTATCTCCGTAAGGAAGCGAGCTAGAGCTCTGAAACTTTAAACTATAATGCACTTTCATGAAAACACGCTTCTTTGAGCTTTTAAGCTCAGAACTTGAATCTGTTCGTATCTAGCTTGGGAAGTCTTTCAGATCACTGTGCAATGCATATATGGCATCGATTGGTCCAATGTACATGTATGGCCATTTGCAAGTGAATATGAGCTTCTGAAGTTAAAATATGCACTTTTTTAAAAATTGCTTTTTTTATTCTGCATGTCAAAACTTTTCATTCTGTGTATAACTCCAGTGGGAATGTGACAAACATGATTGAAATGTGACTATATGACTGAATGAGAGTGAATTTGTTTATCTCCGTAAGGAAGCCGAGCTAGAGCTCTCAAACTGTGGCTATCGCACTTTCATGAAAACACGCTTCTTTGAGCTTTTAAGCTCAGAACTTGAATCTGTGCGTGTATCTAGCTTGGGAAGTCCTTCAGATCACTGTGCAATGCATATATGGCATCGATTGGTCCAATGTACATCTATGGCCATTTGCAAGTGAATATGAGCTTCTGAAGTTAAAATATGCACTTTTTTTAAAAAATTGATTTTTTTCATCTGCATGTCAAAACTTTTCATTCTGTGTATAACTAAGTGGGAAAGTGACAAACATGATTGAAATGTGACTATATGACTGAATGAGAGTAAATTTGTTCCTATCTCCGTAGGGAAGCGAGCTAGAGCTCTGAAACTGTCGCTATATCGCACTTTCATGAAAACACGCTTCTTTGAGCTTTTAAGCTCAGAACTTGAATCTGTGCGTGTATCTTGCTTGGGAAGTCCTTCAGATCACTGTGCAATGCATATATGGCATCGATTGGTCCAATGTACATGTATGGCCATTTGCAAGTGAATATGAGCTTCTGAAGTGAAAATATGCACTTTTTAAAAAAATGCTTTTTTTTTTCGGTCTGCATGTCAAAACTTTTCATTCTGTGTATAACTAAGTGAAAGTCACAAACATGATTGAAATGTGACTACATGACTGAATGAGAGTGAATTTGTTCCTATCTCCGTAAGGAAGCGAGCTAGAACTCTGAAACTGTCGCGATACGCACTTTCATGAAAACACGCTTCTTTGAGCTTTTAAGCTCAGAACTTGAATCTGTGCGTGTATCTAGCTTGGGAAGTCCTTCAGATCACTGTGCAATGCATATATGGCATCGATTGGTCCAATGTACATCTATGTCCATTTGCAAGTGAATATGAGCTTCTGAAGTTAAAATATGGACTTTTTTAAAAATTGTTTTTTTTCAGGTCTGCATTTCAAAACTTTTCATTCTGTGTATAACTCAGTTTGGAAAATGACAAACATGAATGAAATGTGACCATATGACTGAATGAGAGTGAATTTGTTTCTATCTCCGTGGAAGCGAGCTAGAGCTCTGAAACTATGGCTATCTCGACTTTCATGAAAACACGCTTCTTTGAGCTTTTAAGCTCAGAACTTGAATCTGTGCGTGTATCTAGCTTGGGAAGTCCTTCAGATCACTGTGCAATGCATATATGGCATCGATTGGTCCAATGTACATGTATGGCCATTTGCAAGTGAATATGAGCTTCTGAAGTTAAAATATGCACTTTTTAAAAAACTTTTTTTTTTTCATTCTGCATGTCAAAACTTTTCATTCTGTGTATAACTCAGTGGGAAAGTGACAAACATGAGTGAAATGTGACTATATGACTGAATGAGAGTGAATTTGTTCCTATCTCCGTAAGGAAGCGAGCTAGAGCTCTGAAACTGTCGCTATACGCACTTTCATGAAAACACGCTTCTTTCAGCTTTTAAGCTCAGAACTTGAATCTGTGCGTGTATCTAGCTTGGGAAGTCCTTCAGATCACTGTGCAATGCATATATGGCATCGATTGGTCCAATGTACATGTATGGCCATTTGCAAGTGAATATGAGCTTCTGAAGTGAAAATATGGACTTTTTTAAAAAATTGCCTTTTTTTAGGTCTGCATGTCAAAACTTTTCATTCTGTGTATAATTAAGTGGGAAAGTCACAAACATGATTGAAATGTGACTGTATGACTGAATGAGAGTGAATTTGTTCCTATCTCCGTAAGGAAGCGAGCTAGAGCTCTGAAACTTTCGCTATCGCACTTTCATGAAAACAAGCTTCTTTGAGCTTTTAAGCTCAGAACTTGAATCTGTCGTGTATCTAGACTAGGAAGTCATTCAGATCACTGTGCAATGCATATATGGCATCGATTGGTCCAATGTACATGTATGACCATTTGCAAGTGAATATGAGCTTCTGAAGTGAAAATATGCACTTTTTAAAAAAAATTGCTTTTTTTTAGGTCTGCATGTCAAAACTTTTCATTCTGTGTATAACTCAGTGGGAAAAGACAAACATGATTGAAATGTGACTATATGACTGAATGAGAGTGAATTTGTTTCTATCTCCGTAGGGAAGGGAGCTAGAGCTCTGAAACTGTGGCTATACACTTTCATGAAAACCACGCTTCTTTGAGCTTTTAAGCTCAGAACTTGAATCTGTGCGTGTATCTAGCTTGGGAAGTCCTTCAGATCACTGTGCAATGCATATATGGCATCGATTGGTCCAATGTACATGTATGGCCATTTGCAAGTGCATATGAGCTTCTGAAGTGAAAATATGCACTTTTTTAAAAAACTTGTTTTTTTTTTTATTCTGCATGTCAAAACTTCTCATTCTGTGTATAACTCAGTGGGAAAGTGACAAACATGATTGAAATGTGACTATATGACTGAATGAGAGTGAATTTGTTTTCTATCTCCGTAAGGAAGCGAGCTAGAGCTCTGAAACTGTGGCTATCCAGCACTTTCATGAAAACACGCTTCTTTGAGCTTTTAAGCTCAGAACTTGAATCTGTGCGTGTATCTAGCTTGGGAAGTCCTTCAGATCACTGTGCAATGCATATATGGCATCGATTGGTCCAATGTACATGTATGGCCATTTGCAAGTGAATATGAGCTTCTGAAGTGAAAATATGCACTTTTTAAAAAACTTGTTTTTTTTTTTCATTCTGCATGTCAAAACTTCTCATTCTGTGTATAACTCAGTGGGAAAGTGACAAACATGAGTGAAATGTGACTATATGACTGAATGAGAGTGAATTTGTTCCTATCTCCGTAAGGAAGCGAGCTAGAGCTCTGAAACTGTCGCTATACGCACTTTCATGAAAACACGCTTCTTTGACCTTTTAAGCTCAGAACTTGAATCTGTGCGTGTATCTAGCTTGGGAAGTCCTTCAGATCACTGTGCAATGCATATATGGCATCGATTGGTCCAATGTACATGTATGGCCATTTGCAAGTGAATATGAGCTTCTGAAGTGAAAATATGCACTTTTTAAAAACTTGTTTTTTAATTCTGCATGTCAAAACTTTTCATTCTGTGTATAATTCAGTGGAAAAGTCACAAACATGATTGAAATGTGACTATATGACTGAATGAGATTGAATCTCCGTAGGAAAGTCAGCTAACTTTATGATTGAAAACACGCTTCTTTGACTTTTAAGCTCAGAACTTGAATCTGTCGTGTATCTAGCTTGAATTTCAGATCACTGTGCATCATATATGGCATCGATTGGTCCAATGCACATGTATGGCCATTTGCAAGTGAATATGAGCTTCTGAAGTGAAAATATGCTTTTTTTAAAAAAATTGATTTTTTTTCACTAGGTCTGCATGTCAAAACTTTTCATTCAGTGTATAACTCAGTGGGAAAGTCACAAACATTTCATTCTGTATAAACTCAGTGACTATATGACTGAATGAGATTGAATTTGTTCCTATGAATGAGTAAGGAATTTGTTCTATCCCTGTAGAGGAAGGGGCTAGAGCTCTGAAACTGTAAGCTATCACGCATCTTTCATGAAAACACGCTTTTTGAGCTTTTTAAGCTCAGAACTTGAATCTGTGCGTGTATCTATTGGGAAGTCCTTCAGATCACTGTGCAATGCATATATGCATCGATTGGTCCAATGTACATGTATGGCCATTTTTGCAAGTGAATATGAGCTTCTGAAGTGAAAATATGCACTTTTTAAAAAATTGCTTTTTTTATTCTGCATGTCAAAACTTTTCATTCTGTGTATAACTCAGTGGGAAAGTGACAAACATGATTGAAATGTGACTATATGACTGAATGAGAGTGAATTTGTTTTTATCTCCGTAAGGAAGCGGAAGCTAGAGCTCTGAAACTGTGGCTATATCACACTTTCATGAAAAACACGCTTCTTTTGAGCTTTTAAGCTCAGAACTTGAATCTGTGCGTGTATCTAGCTTAGGAAGTCCTTCAGATCACTGTGCAATGCATATATGCCATCGATTGGTCCAATGTACATGTATGGCCATTTGCAAGTGAATATGAGCTTCTGAAGTGAAAATATGCACTTTTTTAAAAATTGTTTTTTTTTCATTCTGCATGTCAAAACTTTTCATTCTGTGTATAACTCAGTGGGAATAGTCACAAACATGATTGAAATGTGACTGATATGACTGAATGAGAGTAGAATTTGTTCCGATATCTCCGAAATGCATATATAGCTCTCGAAACTTGGTATCTAGCACTTTCATGAAAAACACGCTTCATTTTAGCCATTTGCAGAACTTGAATCTGTGAATATGAGGAAATCCTTCAGATCACTGAAAATATGGCATTTTTGAAAATGTATTGGCCATTTTATTTCTGAAACTCTATGCATGTTTAAAAATTTTCATTTATTCTGCATGTCAAAAGTTTCATTCTGTGTATAACTAAGTGGGAAAGTCATGAGTGAAATGTGACTATATGACTGAATGAGATTGAATTTGTTCCTATCTCCGTAAGAAGCGAGCTAGAGCTCTGAAACTGTCGCTATCGCACTTTCATGAAAACACGCTTCTTTGAGCTTTTAAGCTCAGAACTTGAATCTGTGCCTGTATCTAGTTTGGGAAGTCCTTCAGATCACTGTGCAATGCATATATGGCATCGATTGGTCCAATGTACATGTATGGCCATTTGCAAGTGAATATGAGCTTCTGAAGTGAAAATATGCACTTTTTAAAAAATTGCTTTTTTTTAGGTCTGCATGTCAAAACTTTTCATTCTGTGTATAACTCAGTGGGAAAGTGACAAACATGATTGAAATGTGACTATATGACTGAATGAGAGTGAATTTGTTCCTATCTCCGTAAGGAAGCGAGCTAGAGCTCTGAAACTGTCGCTATACGCACTTTCATGAAAACACGCTTCTTTGAGCTTTTAAGCTCAGAACTTGAATCTGTGCGTGTATCTAGCTTGGGAAGTCCTTCAGATCACTGTGCAATGCATATATGGCATCGATTGGTCCAATGTACATGTATGGCCATTTGCAAGTGAATATGAGCTTCTGAAGTTAAAATATGCACTTTTTTAAAAATTGCTTTTTTTAGGTCTGCATGTCAAAACTTTTCATTCTGTGTATAACTCAGTGGGAAAGTGACAAACATGAGTGAAATGTGACTATATGACTGAATGAGAGTAAATTTGTTCCTATCTCCGTAAGGAAGCGAGCTAGAGCTCTGAAACTGTCGCTATACGCACTTTCATGAAAAACACGCTTCTTTGAGTTTTTAAGCTCAGAACTTGAATCTGTGCGTGTATCTTGCTTGGAAGTCCTTCAGATCACTGTGCAATGCATATATGGCATCGATTGGTCCAATGTACATGTATGGCCATTTGCAAGTGAATATGAGCTTCTGAAGTGAAAATATGCACTTTTTTAAAAATTACTTTTTTTTTTCGTCTGCATGTCAAAACTTTTTATTCTGTGTATAACTAAGTGGGAAAGTCACAAACATGATTGAAATGTGACTATATGACTGAATGAGAGTGAATTTGTTCCTATCTCCGTAAGGAAGCGAGCTAGAACTCTGAAACTGTCGCTATCGCACTTTCATGAAAACACGCTTCTTTGAGCTTTTAAGCTCAGAACTTGAATCTGTCCGTGTATCTAGCTTGGGAAGTCCTTCAGATCACTGTGCAATGCATATATGGCATCGATTGGTCCAATGTACATCTATGGCCATTTGCAAGTGAATATGAGCTTCTGAAGTTAAAATATGGACTTTTTAAAAAATTGCTTTTTTTATTCTGCATTTCAAAACTTTTCATTCTGTGTATAACTCAGTTGGAAAATGACAAACATGAATGAAATGTGACCATATGACTGAATGAGAGTGAATTTGTTTCTATCTCCGTAAGCAAGCGAGCTAGAGCTCTGAAACTATGGCTATACGCACTTTCATGAAAACACGCTTCTTTGAGCTTTTAAGCTCAGAACTTGAATCTGTGTCGTGTATCTAGCTTGGGAAGTCGTTCAGATCACTGTGCAATGCATATATGGCATCGATTGGTCCAATGTACATGTATGGCCATTTGCAAGTGAATATGAGCTTCTGAAGTTAAAATATGCACTTTTTTAAAAACTTTTTTTTTTCATTCTGCATGTCAAAACTTTTCATTCTGTGTATAACTCAGTGGGAAAGTGACAAACATGAGTGAAATGTGACTATATGACTGAATGAGAGTGAATTTGTTCCTATCTCCGTAAGGAAGCAAGCTAGAGCTCTGAAACTGTCGCTATCTCGCACTTTCATGAAAACACGCTTCTTTGAGCTTTTAAGCTCAGAACTTGAATCTGTGCGTGTATCTAGCTTGGGAAGTCCTTCAGATCACTGTGCAATGCATATATGGCATCGATTGGTCCAATGTACATGTATGGCCATTTGCAAGTGAATATGAGCTTCTGAAGTGAAAATATGGACTTTTTAAAAATTATTTTTTTTTTCAGGTCTGCATGTCAAAACTTTTCATTCTGTGTATAACTAGTGGGAAAGTCACAAACATGATTGAAATGTGACTATATGACTGAATGAGAGTGAATTTGTTCCTATCTCCGTAAGGAAGCGAGCTAGAGCTCTGAAACTTTCGACACGCACTTTCATGAAAACAAGCTTCTTTGAGCTTTTAAGCTCAGAACTTGAATCTGTGCGTGTATCTAGCTTAGGAAGTCCTTCAGATCACTGTGCAATGCATATATGGCATCGATTGGTCCAATGTACATCTAAGGCCATTTGCAAGTGAATATGAGCTTCTGAAGTGAAAATATGCACTTTTTAAAAACTTTTTTTTTCATTCTGCATGTCAAAACTTTTCATTCTGTGTATAACTCAGTGGGAAAGTGACAAACATGAGTGAAATGTGACTATATGACTGAATGAGAGTGAATTTGTTCCTATCTCCGTAAGGAAGCGAGCTAGAGCTCTGAAACTGTGGCTATATATGCACTTTCATGAAAACACGCTTCTTTGAGCTTTTAAGCTCAGAACTTGAATCTGTGCGTGTATCTAGACTGGGAAGTCATTCAGATCACCATGCAATGCATATATGGTATCGATTGGTCCAATGTGCATGTATGGCCATTTGCAAGTGAATATGAGCTTCTGAAGTGAAAATATGCACTTTTTTTTTAAAATTGCTTTTTTTTATTCTGCATGTCAAAACTTTTCATTCTGTGTATAACTCAGTGGGAAAATGACAAAATGATTGAAATGTGACTATATGACTGAATGAGAGTGAATTTGTTCCTATCCCTGTAGGAAGGGAGCTAGAGCTCTGAAACTGTGGCTATACGCACTTTCATGAAAACCACGCTTCTTTGAGCTTTTAAGCTCAGAACTTGAATCTGTGCGTGTATCTAGCTTGGGAAGTCCTTCAGATCACTGTGCAATGCATATATGTCATCGATTGGTCCAATGTACATCTATGGCCATTTGCAAGTGAATATGAGCTTCTGAAGTGAAAATATGCACTTTTTAAAAAACTTGTTTTTTTTTTTCTGCATGTCAAAACTTTCATTCTGTGTATAACTCAGTGGGAAAGTGACAAACATGAGTTGAAATGTGACTATATGACTGAATGAGAGTGAATTTGTTCCTATCTCCGTGAAGGAAGCGAGCTAGAGCTCTGAAACTGTCGCTATCGCACTTTCATGAAAACACGCTTCTTTGAGCTTTTAAGCTCAGAACTTGAATCTGTGCCTGTATCTAGTTTGGGAAGTCCTTCAGATCACTGTGCAATGCATATATGGCATCGATTGGTCCAATGTACATGTATGGCCATTTGCAAGTGAATATGAGCTTCTGAAGTGAAAATATGCACTTTTTTAAAAAAATTACTTTTTTTTCGGGTCTGCATGTCAAAAACTTTTCATTCTGTGTATAACTAAGGGGAAAGTCACAAACATGATTGAAATGTGACTATATGACTGAATGAGAGTGAATTTGTTCCTATCTCCGTAAGGAAGCGAGCTAGAGCTCTGAAACTGTCGCTATCGCACTTTCATGAAAACACGCTTCTTTGAGCTTTTAAGCTCAGAACTTGAATCTGTGCGTGTATCTAGCTTGGGAAGTCCTTCAGATCACTGTGCAATGCATATATGGCATCGATTGGTCCAATGTACATGTATGGCCATTTGCAAGTGAATATCAGCTTCTGAAGTGAAAATATGCACTTTTTAAAAAACTTTTTTTTTTCATTCTGCATGTCAAAACTTTTCATTCTGTGTATAACTCAGTGGGAAAGTGACAAACATGAGTGAAATGTGACTATATGACTGAATGAGAGTGAATTTGTTTCTATCTCCGTAAGGAAGCGAGCTAGAGCTCTGAAACTGTCGCTATATCGCACTTTCATGAAAACAAGCTTCTTTGAGCTTTTAAGCTCAGAACTTGAATCTGTGCGTGTATCTAGCTTGGGAAGTCCTTCAGATCACTGTGCAATGCATATATGGCATCGATTGGTCCAATGTACATGTATGGCCATTTGCAAGTGAATATGAGCTTCTGAAGTTAAAATATGCACTTTTTAAAAAACTTTTTTTTCATTCTGCATGTCAAAACTTTTCATTCTGTGTATAACTCAGTGGGAAAAGTGACAAACATGAGTGAAATGTGACTATATGACTGAATGAGAGTTGATTTGTTCCTATCTCCGTAAGGAAGCGAGCTAGAGCTCTGAAACTGTCAGCTATCGCACTTTCATGAAAACACACGCTTCTTTGAGCTTTTAAGCTCAGAACTTGAATCTGTGCATGTATCTAGACTGGCTTCACTATGCAGTCCTTCAGATCACTGTGCAAAATGCATATATGGCATTCTGTGTTTAACTTGGTCCAATGTACATGTATGGCCATTTGCAGAACTGAATATGAGCTTCTGAAGTTAAAATATGCACTTTTTAAAAAAATATGCACTTTTTTTTTTTTTCGGTCTGCATGTCAAAACTTTTCATTCTGTGTATAACTCAGTGGGAAAGTGACAAACATGAGTGAAATGTGACTATATGACTGAATGAGAGTGAATTTGTTCCGATCTCCGTAAGGAAGCAAGCTAGAGCTCTGAAACTGTCGCTATATACACTTTTTCATGAAAACACGCTTCTTTGAGCTTTTAAGCTCAGAACTTGAATCTGTGCGTGTATCTAGCTTTAAGTCCTTCAGATCACTGTGCAATGCATATATGGCATCGATTGGTCCAATGTACATGTATGGCCATTTGCAAGTGAATATGAGCTTCTGAAGTGAAAATATGCACTTTTTTAAAAAATTGCTTTTTTTTTAGGTCTGCATGTCAAAACTTTTCATTCTGTGTATAACTAAGTGGGAAAGTCACAAACATGAGTGAAATGTGACTATATGACTGAATGAGAGTGAATTTGTTCCTATCTCCGTAAGGAAGCGAGCTAGAGCTCTGAAACTGTCGCTATACGCACTTTCATGAAAACACGCTTCTTTGAGCTTTTAAGCTCAGAACTTGAATCTGTGCGTGTATCTAGCTTGGGAAGTCCTTCAGATCACTGTGCAATGCATATATGGCATCGATTGGTCCAATGTACATGTATGGCCATTTGCAAGTGAATATGAGCTTCTGAAGTGAAAATATGCACTTTTTTAAAAAATTGCTTTTTTTTCATTCTGCATGTCAAAACTTTTCATTCTGTGTATAACTAAGTGGGAAAGTGACAAACATGAGTGAAATGTGACTATATGACTGAATGAGAGTGAATTTGTTCCTATCTCCGTAAGGAAGCGAGCTAGAGCTCTGAAACTGTCGCTATCGCACTTTCATGAAAAAACACTTTTTGAGCTTTTAAGCTCAGAACTTGAATCTGTGCGTGTATCTAGCTTGGGAAGTCCTTCAGATCACTGTGCAATGCATATATGGCATCGATTGGTCCAATGTACATGTATGGCCATTTGCAAGTGAATATGAGCTTCTGAAGTGAAAATATGCACTTTTTTAAAATTTTTTTTTTTTTCATTCTGCATGTCAAAACTTTTCATTCTGTGTATAACTAAGTGGGAAAGTGACAAACATGATTGAAATGTGACTATATGACTGAATGAGAGTGAATTTGTTCCTATCTCCGTAAGGAAGCGAAGCTAGAGCTCTGAAACTTTAAGCTATACGCACTTTCATGAAAACACGCTTCTTTGAGCTTTTAAGCTCAGAACTTGAATCTGTGTGTGTATCTAGCTTGGGAAGTCCTTCAGATCACTGTGCAATGCATATATGGCATCGATTGGTCCAATGTACATGTATGGCCATTTGCAAGTGAATATGAGCTTCTGAAGTGAAAATATGCACTTTTTAAAAATTACTTTTTTTTCATTCTGCATGTCAAAACTTTTCATTCTGTGTATAACTAAGTGGGAAAGTGACAAACATGATTGAAATGTGACTATATGACTGAATGAGAGTGAATTTGTTCCTATCTCCGTAAGGAAGCGAGCTAGAGCTCTGAAACTGTCGCTATACGCACTTTCATGAAAACACGCTTCTTTGAGCTTTTAAGCTCAGAACTTGAATCTGTGTGTGTATCTAGCTTGGGAAGTCCTTCAGATCACTGTGCAATGCATATATGGCATCGATTGGTCCAATGTACATGTATGGCCATTTGCAAGTGAATATGAGCTTCTGAAGTGAAAATATGCACTTTTTTAAAAAATTACTTTTTTTTTTTTCATTCTGCATGTCAAAACTTTTCATTCTGTGTATAACTAAGTGGGAAAGTGACAAACATGATTGAAATGTGACTATATGACTGAATGAGAGTGAATTTGTTCCTATCTCCGTAAGGAAGCGAGCTAGAGCTCTGAAACTGTCGCTATAATGCACTTTCATGAAAAACACGCTTCTTTGACCTTTTAAGCTCAGAACTTGAATCTGTGCGTGTATCTAGCTTGGGAAGTCCTTCAGATCACTGTGCAATGCATATATGGCATCGATTGGTCCAATGTACATGTATGGCCATTTGCAAGTGAATATGAGCTTCTGAAGTGAAAATATGCACTTTTTAAAAAATTTTTTTTTTTTCTGTATGTCAAAACTTTTCATTCTGTGTATAACTAAGTGGGAAAGTGACAAACATGAGTGAAATGTGACTATATGACTGAATGAGAGTGAATTTGTTCCTATCTCCGTAAGGAAGCGAGCTAGAGCTCTGAAACTGTCGCTATCACGCACTTTCATGAAAAACACGCTTCTTTGAGCTTTTAAGCTCAGAACTTGAATCTGTGCGTGTATCTAGCTTAGGAAGTCCTTCAGATCACTGTGCAATGCATATATGGCATCGATTGGTCCAATGTACATGTATGGCCATTTGCAAGTGAATATGAGCTTCTGAAGTGAAAATATGCACTTTTTAAAAAAATTTCTTTTTTTTTTCATCTGCTTGTCAAAACTTTTCATTCTGTGTATAACTAAGTGGGAAAGTCACAAACATGATTGAAATGTGACTATATGACTGAATGAGAGTGAATTTGTTCCTATCTCCGTAGGAAGCGAGCTAGAGCTCTGAAACTGTCGCTATAATGCACTTTCATGAAAACACGCTTCTTTGAGCTTTTAAGCTCAGAACTTGAATCTTTGCGTATATCTAGCTTGGGAAGTCCTTCAGATTACTTTGCAATGCATATATGGCATCGATTGGTCCAATGTACATGTATTGCCATTTGCAAGTGCATATGAGCTTCTGAAGTGAAAATATGCACTTTTTTAAAAACTTTTTTTTTTTCATTTCTGCATGTCAAAACTTCTCATTCTTTGTATAACTCAGTGGGAAAGTGACAAACATGAGTGAAATGTGACTATGTGACTGAATGAGAGTGAATTTGTTCCTATCTCCGTAAGGAAGCGAAGCTAGAGCTCTGAAACTGTTAAGCTATACGCACTTTCATGAAAACACGCTTCTTTGACCTTTTAAGCTCAGAACTTGAATCTGTGCGTGTATCTAGCTTGGGAAGTCCTTCAGATCACTGTGCAATGCATATATGGCATCGATTGGTCCAATGTACATGTATGGCCATTTGCAAGTGAATATGAGCTTCTGAAGTGAAAATATGCACTTTTTAAAAATTACTTTTTTTTTTTAGGTCTGCTTGTCAAAACTTTTCATTCTGTGAACAACTAAGTGGGAAAGTGACAAACATGAGTGAAATGTGACTATAGACTGAATGAGAGTGAATTTGTCCCTATCTCCGTAAGGAAGCGAGCTAGAGCTCTGAAACTGTCGCTATATCGCACTTTCATGAAAAACACGCATCTTTGAGCTTTTAAGCTCAGAACTTGAATCTGTGCGTGTATCTAGCTTGGGAAGTCCTTCAGATCACTGTGCAATGCATATATGGCATCGATTGGTCCAATGTACATGTTTGGCCATTTGCAAGTGAATATGAGCTTCTGAAGTGAAAATATGCACTTTTTTTAAAAACTTGTTTTTTTTTCATTCTGCATGTCAAAACTTCTCATTCTGTGTATAACTCAGTGGGAAAGTGACAAACATGAGTGAAATGTGACTATATGACTGAATGAGAGTGAATTTGTCCCTATCTCCGTAAGGAAGCGAGCTAGAGCTCTGAAACTGTCGCTATACGCACTTTCATGAAAAACACGCTTTGAGCTTTTAAGCTCAGAACTTGAATCTGTGCGTGTATCTAGCTTGGGAAGTCCTTCAGATCACTGTGCAATGCATATAATGGCATCGATTGGTCCAATGTACATGTATGGCCATTTGCAAGTTAATATAAGCTTCTGAAGTAAAAATATGCACTTTTTAAAAACTTGTTTTTTTTCATTCTGCATGTCAAAACTTCTCATTCTGTGTATAACTCAGTGGGAAAGTGACAAACATGAGTGAAATGTGACCATATGACTGAATGAGAGTGAATTTGTTCCTATCTCCGTAAGGAAGCGAGCTAGAGCTCTGAAACTGTCGCTATACGCACTTTCATGAAAACACGCATCTTTTAGCTTTTAAGCTCAGAACTTGAATCTCTGCGTGTATCCAGTTTGGGAAGTCCTTCAGATCACTGTGCAATGCATATATGGCATCGATTGGTCCAATGTACATGTATGGCCATTTGCAAGTGAATATGAGCTTCTGAAGTAAAAAATATGCACTTTTTTAAAAATTACTTTTTTTTTCGGTCTGCATGTCAAAACTTTTCATTCTGTGTATAACTAAGTGGGAAAGTCACAAACATGATTGAAATGTGACTATATGACTGAATGAGAGTGAATTTGTTCCTATCTCCGTAAGGAAGCGAGCTAGAGCTCTGAAACTGTCGCTATACGCACTTTCATGAAAACACGCTTCTTTGAGCTTTTAAGCTCAGAACTTGAATCTGTGCGTGTATCTAGCTTGGGAAGTCCTTCAGATCACTGTGCAATGCATATATGGCATCGATTGGTCCAATGTACATGTTTGGCCATTTGCAAGTGAATATGAGCTTCTGAAGTGAAAATATGCACTTTTTTAAAAAATTGCTTTTTTTTAGGTCTGCATGTCAAAACTTTTCATTCTGTGTATAACTAAGTGGGAAAGTGACAAACATGAGTGAAATGTGACTATATGACTGAATGAGAGTGAATTTGTTCCTATCTCCGTAAGGAAGCGAGCTAGAGCTCTGAAACTGTCGCTATACGCACTTTCATGAAAACACGCTTCTTTGAGCTTTTAAGCTCAGAACTTGAATCTGTGCGTGTATCTAGCTTGGGAAGTCCTTCAGATCACTGTGCAATGCATATATGGCATCGATTGGTCCAATGTACATGTATGGCCATTTGCAAGTGAATATGAGCTTCTGAAGTGAAAATATGCACTTTTTTAAAAAATTACTTTTTTTTCGGTCTGCATGTCAAAACTTTTCATTCTGTGTATAACTAAGTGGGAAAGTCACAAACATGATTGAAATGTGACTATATGACTGAATGAGAGTGAATTTGTTCCTATCTCCGTAAGGAAGCGAGCTAGAGCTCTGAAACTGTCGCTATACGCACTTTCATGAAAACACGCTTCTTTGAGCTTTTAAGCTCAGAACTTGAATCTGTGCGTGTATCTAGCTTGGGAAGTCCTTCAGATCACTGTGCAATGCATATATGGCATCGATTGGTCCAATGTACATGTATGGCCATTTGCAAGTGCATATGAGCTTCTGAAGTGAAAATATGCACTTTTTTAAAAACTTGTTTTTTTTCATTCTGCATGTCAAAACTTCTCATTCTTTGTATATCTCAGTGGGAAAGTGACAAACATGAGTGAAATGTGACTATATGACTGAATGAGAGTGAATTTGTTCCTATCTCCGTAAGGAAGCGAGCTAGAGCTCTGAAACTGTCGCTATACGCAGTTTCATGAAAACACGCTTCTTTGAGCTTTTAAGCTCAGAACTTGAATCTGTGCGTGTATCTAGCTTGGGAAGTCCTTCAGATCACTGTGCAATGCATATATGGCATCGATTGGTCAAATGTACATGTATGGCCATTTGCAAGTGAATATAAGCTTCTGAAGTAAAAATATGCACTTTTTTAAAAAATTACTTTTTTTTCGGTCTGCATGTCAAAACTTTTCATTCTGTGTATTACTAAGTGGGAAAGTCACAAACATGATTGAAATGTGACTATATGACTGAATGAGAGTGAATTTGTTCCTATCTCCGTAAGGAAGCGAGCTAGAGCTCTGAAACTTTCGCTATACGCACTTTCATGAAAAACACGCTTCTTTGACCTTTTAAGCTCAGAACTTGAATCTGTGTGTATATCTAGCTTGGGAAGTCCTTCAGATCACTGTGCAATGCATATATGGCATCGATTGGTCCAATGTACATGTATGGCCATTTGCAAGTGAATATGAGCTTCTGAAGTGAAAATATGCACTTTTTAAAAAATTACTTTTTTTTTCATTCTGCATGTCAAAACTTTTCATTCTGTGTATAACTCAGTGGGAAAGTGACAAACATGAGTGAAATGTGACTATATGACTGAATGAGAGTGAATTTGTTCCTATCTCCGTACGGAAGCGAGCTAGAGCTCTGAAACTGTCGCTATACGCACTTTCATGAAAACACGCTTCTTTGAGCTTTTAAGCTCAGAACTTGAATCTGTGCGTATATCTAGCTTGGGAAGTCCTTCAGATCACTGTGCAATGCATATAATGGCATCGATTGGTCCAATGTACATGTATGGCCATTTGCAAGTTAATATAAGCTTCTGAAGTAAAAATATGCACTTTTTAAAAAAATTACTTTTTTTTTTTCTGCTTGTCAAAACTTTTCATTCTCTGTATTACTAAGTGGGAAAGTCACAAACATGATTGAAATGTGACTATATGACTGAATGAGAGTGAATTTGTTCCTATCTCCGTAAGGAAGCGAGCTAGAGCTCTGAAACTGTCGCTATACGCACTTTCAGGAAAACACGCTTCTTTGAGCTTTTAAGCTCAGAACTTGAATCTGTGTGTATATCTAGCTTGGGAAGTCCTTCAGATCACTGTGCAATGCATATATGGAATCGATTTTTCCAATGTTAATGTATTGCCATTTGCAAGTGAATATGAGCTTCTGAAGTGAAAATATGCACTTTTTTAAAAACTTGTTTTTTTTCATTCTGCATGTCAAAACTTCTCATTCTTTGTATATCGCAGTGGGAAAGTGACAAACATGATTGAAATGTGACTATATGACTGAATGAGAGTGAATTTGTCCCTATCTCCGTAAGGAAGCGAGCTAGAGCTCTGAAACTGTCGCTATACGCAGTTTCATGACAACACGCTTCTTTGAGCTTTTAAGCTCAGAACATGAATCTGTCGTGTATCTAGCTTGGGAAGTCCTTCAGATCACTGTGCAATGCATATATGGCATCGATTGGTCAAATGTACATGTATGGCCATTTGCAAGTGAATATAAGCTTCTGAAGTAAAAATATGCACTTTTTAAAAAAATTACTTTTTTTTTTTCATCTGCATGTCAAAACTTTTCATTCTGTGTATTACTAAGTGGGAAAGTCACAAACATGATTGAAATGTGACTATATGACTGAATGAGAGTGAATTTGTTCCTATCTCCGTAAGGAAGCGAGCTAGAGCTCTGAAACTGTCGCTATACGCACTTTCATGAAAACACGCTTCTTTGACCTTTTAAGCTCAGAACTTGAATCTGTGCGTGTATCTAGCTTGGGAAGTCCTTCAGATCACTGTGCAATGCATATATGGCATCGATTGGTCCAATGTACATGTATGGCCATTTGCAAGTGAATATGAGCTTCTGAAGTGAATATATGCACTTTTTTAAAAAAATGCTGTTTTTTAGGTCTGTATGTCAAAACTTTTCATTCTGTGTATAACTAAGTGGGAAAGTCACAAACATGATTGAAATGTAACTGTATGACTGAATGAGAGTGAATTTGTTCCTATCTCCGTAAGGAAGCGAGCTAGAGCTCTGAAACTTTCGCTTTCCGCACTTTCATGAAAACACGCTTCTTTGAGCTTTTAAGCTCAGAACTTGAATCTGTGCGTGTATCTAGCTTGGGAAGTCCTTCAGATCACTGTGCAATGCATATATGGCATCGATTGGTCCAATGTACATGTATGGCCATTTGCAAGTGAATATGAGCTTCTGAAGTAAAAATATGCACTTTTAAAAAAATGCCTTTTTTTTAGGTCTGCATGTCAAAACTTCTCATTCTGTGTATAACTCAGTGGGAAAGTGACAAACATGAGTGAAATGTGACTATATGACTGAATGAGAGTGAATTTGTTCCTATCTCCGTAAGGAAGCGAGCTAGAGCTCTGAAACTGTCGCTATAATGCATTTCATGAAAACACGCTTCTTTGAGCTTTTAAGCTCAGAACTTGAATCTGTGCGTGTATCTAGCTTGGGAAGTCCTTCAGATCACTGTGCAATGCATATATGGCATCGATTGGTCCAATGTACATGTATGGCCATTTGCAAGTGAATATGAGCTTCTGAAGTGAAAATATGCACTTTTTTTAAAAAAATTGTTTTTTTTTTTTTCTGCATGTCAAAACTTTCTTTCTGTGTATAACTCAGTGGGAAAGTGACAAACATGATTGAAAATGTGACTATATGACTGAATGAGAGTGAATTTGTTCCTATCTCCGTGAGGAAGCGAGCTAGAGCTCTGAAACTGTCGCTATACGCACTTTCATGAAAACACGCTTCTTTGAGCTTTTAAGCTCAGAACTTGAATCTGTGCGTGTATCTAGCTTGGGAAGTCCTTCAGATCACTGTGCAATGCATATATGGCATCGATTGGTCCAATGTACATGTATGGCCATTTGCAAGTGAATATGAGCTTCTGAAGTGAAAATATGCACTTTTTAAAAAATGTTTTTTTTCATTCTGCATGTCAAAACTTTTCATTCTGTGTATAACTAAGTGGGAAAAGTCACAAACATGATTGAAATGTGACTATATGACTGAATGAGAGTGAATTTGTTCCTATCTCCGTAAGGAAGCGAGCTAGAGCTCTGAAACTGTCGCTATATCGCACTTTCATGAAAAACACGCTTCTTTGAGCTTTTTAAGCTCAGAACTTGAATCTGTCGCGCGTGTATCTAGTTTGGGAAGTCATTCAGATCACTGTGCAATGCATATATGGCATCGATTGGTCCAATGTACATGTATGGCCATTTGCAAGTGAATATGAGCTTCTGAAGTGAAAAAATGCACTTTTTAAAAAATTGTTTTTAGGTCTGCATGTCAAAACTTTTCATTCTGTGTATAACTCAGTGGGAAAGTCACAAACATGATTGAAATGTGACTATATGACTGAATGAGAGTGAATTTGTTCCCTATCTCCTGTGAAGCGAGCTGGAGCTCTGAAACTGTCGCTATATTTGAATTTCATGTCATTTGAGCTTTTAAGCTCAGAACTTGAATTTATCTTTGGGAAGTCCTTCAGATCACTGTGCAATGCATATATGGCGTATTGGTCCAATGTACATGTATGGCTTTCAAGATATGACTGAAGTGAAAAATATGCACTTTTTGGCAAACTTTTTTTTTCATTCTGCATGTCAAAACTTTTCATTCTTTGTATAACTCAGTGAAAAGTATGAAACATGAGAAATTGAAATATGACTTTTTGAAAAATTTGTTTTTCTCCGTTCTGCTTTTCAAAACTTTAAAAGAGACTTTCATGAAAACACGCTTTTTGAGCTTTTAAGCTCAGAACTTGAATCTGTGCGTGTATCTAGCTTGGGAAGTCCTTCAGATCACTGTGCAATGCATATATGGCATCGATTGGTCCAATGTACATCTATGGCCATTTGCAAGTGAATATGAATATGAAAATTGCACTTTTTTAAAACTTGAATCTTTTTCTGCAAAATCAAAACTTTTCATTCATTCTGCATAACTCAAAACTTTTCAAACTGTGTATGAGTGAAATGGGAAAATATGACAAATGAGAGTGAATTTGACCTTATGACTGAAGCCATGAAGTGAATATGACTTTGTTGCCTTTTTAAAAATTACTTTTTTTTTTATTGAAAACTTTTCATTCTGTGTGTGGCTAATGCAAACATGATTCATGAAAAAACACATCTTGAGCTTTTAAGCTCAGAACTTGAATCTGTGCGTGTATCTAGACTGGGAAGTCCTTCAGATCACTGTGCAATGCATATATGGCATCGATTGGTCCAATGTACATGTATGGCCATTTGCAAGTGAATATGAGTTCTGAAGTGAAAATATGCATGCACTTTTTAAAAAATTTTTTTTTTAGGTCTGCATGTCAAAAACTTTTCATTCTGTGTATAACTAAGTGGGAAAGTGACAAACATGATTGAAATGTGACTATATGACTGAATGAGAGTGAATTTGTTCCTATCTCCGTAGTAAGCGGAGGCTAGAGCTCTGAAACTGTCGCTATATCGCACTTTCATGAAAACACCTTTTGAGCTTTTTAAGCTCAGAACTTGAATCTGTGCGTGTATCTAGCTTTGGGAAGTCCTTCAGATCACTGTGCAATGCATATATGGCATCGATTGGTCCAATGTACATGTATGGCCATTTGCAAGAGAATATGAGCTTCTGAAGTGAAAATATGCACTTTTTTTAAAAAATTGCTTTTTTTTTCATTCTGTATATCAAAACTTTTCATTCTGTGTATAACTCAGTGGGAAAGTGACAAACATGAGTGAAATGTGACTATATGACTGAATGAGAGTGAATTTGTTCCTATCTCCGTAGAAGCCGAGCTAGAGCTCTGAAACTGTCGCTATACGCACTTTTCATGAAAACACGCTTCTTTGAGCTTTTAAGCTCAGAACTTGAATCTGTGCGTATCTAGCTTGGGAAGTCCTTCAGATCACTGTGCAATGCATATATGGCATCGATTGGTCCAATGTACATGTATGGCCATTTGCAAGTGAATATGAGCTTCTGAAAAAATATGCACTTTTTAAAAAAATTTTTTTTTTTCATCTGCATGTCAAAACTTTTCATTCTGTGTATAACTAAGTGGGAAAGTCACAAACATGATTGAAATGTGACTATATGACTGAATGAGAGTGAATTTGTTCCTATCTCCGTAAGGAAGCGAGCTAGAGCTCTGAAACTGTCGCTATATACGCATTTTCATGAAAACACGCTTTTTGAGCTTTTAAGCTCAGAACTTGAATCTGTGCGTGTATCTAGCTTGGGAAGTCATTCAGATCACTGTGCAATGCATATATGGCATCGATTGGTCCAATGTACATGTATGGCCATTTGCAAGTGAATATGAGCTTCTGAAGTGAAAATATGGACTTTTTTAAAAAATTACTTTTTTTCATTCTGCATGTCAAAACTTTTCATTCTGTGTATAACTAAGTGGGAAAGTCACAAACATGATTGAAATGTGACTATATGACTGAATGAGAGTGAATTTGTTCCTTTGGAAGCGACCTATCTCCGTGAGCTCTGAAACTGTCGCTATATGCATGTTTCATGAAAACACGCTTTTTGAGCTTTTAAGCTCAGAACTTGAATCTGTGCGTGTATCTAGCTTGGGAAGTCATTCAGATCACTGTGCAATGCATATATGGCATCGATTGGTCCAATGTACATGTATGGCCATTTGCAAGTGAATATGAGCTTCTGAAGTTGAAAAATATGGACTTTTTAAAAAAAACTTTTTTCTGTGTATCTGTATGTCAAAAATTTTCATTCTGTGTATAACTTTGTTCCTATGGGAAAAGTCACAAACATGATTGAAATGTTTCACTGTATGACTGAATGAGAACTTGAATTTTGTTCTAGCTATCTTCCGATCACTGTGCAATGCATATATGGCATCGATTGGTCCAATGTACATGATGGCCATTTGCAACTGAATATGATACGAAGTGAAAAATATCAGGAAAAAAAAAACTGCATTCAAAAACTTTTCATTCTGATTTAACTAAGTCAGAACTTGAATCTGTGCGTGACTATCTAGCTTGGGAAGTCATTCAGATCACCATGCAATTGATATATGGCATCACTGTGGTCCAATGTACATGTATGGCCATTTTGCAAGTGAATATGAGCTTCTGAAGTGAAAATATGCACTTTTTTAAAAAAATTGTTTTTTTTTTCATTCTGCATGTCAAAACTTTTCATTCTGTGTATAACTCAGTGGGAAAATGACAAACATGATTGAAATGTGACTATATGACTGAATGAGAGTGAATTTGTTCCTATCTCCGTAAGGAAGCGGGAGCTAGAGCTCTGAAACTGTGGCTATAAAATGAAAACACGCTTCTTTGAGCTTTTAAGCTCAGAACTTGAATCTGTGCGTGTATCTAGCTTGGGAAGTCATTCAGATCACTGTGCAATGCATATATGGCATCGATTGGTCCAATGTACATGTATGGCCATTTGCAAGTGAATATGAGCTTCTGAAGTGAATATATGCACTTTTTTAAAAAATTGCTTTTTTTTAGGTCTGCATGTCAAAACTTTTCATTCTGTGTATAACTAAGTGGGAAAGTGACAAACATGATTGAAATGTGACTATATGACTGAATGAGAGTGAATTTGTTTATATCTCCGTAGGAAAGGGAGCTAGAGCTCTGAAACTGTGGCTATAATGCACTTTCATGAAAAAACACGCTTTTTGAGCTTTTAAGCTCAGAACTTGAATCTGTAATTGTATCTAGCTTGGGAAGTCCTTCAGATCACTGTGCAATGCATATATGGCATCGATTGGTCCAATGTACATGTATGGCCATTTGCAAGTGAATATGAGCTTCTGAAGTGAAAATATGCACTTTTTAAAAAATTACTTTTTTTTTTCGGTTCTGCATGTCAAAACTTTTCATTCTGTGTATAACTCAGTGGGAAAGTGACAAACATGAGTGAAATGTGACTATATGACTGAATGAGAGTGAATTTGTTCCTATCTCCGTAAAGGAAGCAGCTAGAGCTCTGAAACTGTCGCTATACGCACTTTCATGAAAACACGCTTCTTTGAGCTTTTAAGCTCAGAACTTGAATCTGTGCGTGTATCTAGCTTGGGAAGTCCTTCAGATCACTGTGCAATGCATATATGGCATCGATTGGTCCAATGTACATGTATGGCCATTTGCAAGTGAATATGAGCTTCTGAAGTGAAAATATGCACTTTTTAAAAAAATACTTTTTTTAGGTCTGCATGTCAAAACTTTTCATTCTGTGTATAACTAAGTGGAAAGTCACAAACATGATTGAAATGTGACTATATGACTGAATGAGAGTGAATTTGTTCCTATCTCCGTAAGGAAGCGAGCTAGAGCTCTGAAACTTTCGCTATAGGCACTTTCATGAAAAACACGCTTCTTTGAGCTTTTAAGCTCAGAACTTGAATCTGTGCGTATCTCTAGCTTGGAAGTCCTTCAGATCACTGTGCAATGCATATATGGCATCGATTGGTCCAATGTACATGTATGGCCATTTGCAAGTGAATATGAGCTTCTGAAGTGAAAATATGCACTTTTTTAAAAAATGCTTTTTTTTTAGGTCTGTATGTCAAAACTTTTCATTCTGTGTATAACTAAGTGGGAAAGTCACAAACATGATTGAAATGTGACTATATGACTGAATGAGAGTGAATTTGTTCCTATCTCCGTAAGGAAGCGAGCTAGAGCTCTGAAACTGTCGCTATACGCACTTTCATGAAAACACGCTTCTTTGAGCTTTTAAGCTCAGAACTTGAATCTGTGCGTATATCTAGCTTGGGAAGTCCTTCAGATCACTGTGCAATGCATATATGGCATCGATTGGTCCAATGTACATGTATGGCCATTTGCAAGTGAATATGAGCTTCTGAAGTGAAAATATGCACTTTTTTAAAAAATTTTTTTTTTCATTCTGCATGTCAAAACTTTTCATTCTGTGTATAACTCAGTGGGAAAGTCACAAACATGATTGAAATGTGACTATATGACTGAATGAGAGTGAATTTGTCCTATCTCCGTAAGGAAGCGAAACTGTAGAGCACTTTTAAGCTCAGAAATCTTTTTCGGTCTCCACTGTAAATGGAGCTCTGAAAACTTATACGCACTTTCATGAAAACACGCTTCTTTGAGCTTTTAAGCTCAGAACTTGAATCTGTGCGTGTATCTAGCTTGGGAAGTCCTTTCAGATCACTGTGCAATGCATATATGGCATCGATTGGTCCAATGTACATGTATGGCCATTTGCAAGTGAATATGAGCTTCTGAAGTGAATATGCACTTTTTTTAAAAAACTTTTTTTTTCATTCTGCATGTCAAAACTTTTCATTCTGTGTATACTAAGTGGGAAAGTCACAAACATGATTGAAATGTGACTATATGACTGAATGAGAGTGAATTTGTTCCTATCTCCGTAAGGAAGCGAGCTAGAGCTCTGAAACTGTCGCTATAATGCACTTTCATGAAAAACACGCTTCTTTGACCTTTTAAGCTCAGAACTTGAATCTGTGCGTGTATCTAGCTTGGGAAGTCCTTCAGATCACTGTGCAATGCATATATGGCATCGATTGGTCCAATGTACATGTATGGCCATTTGCAAGTGAATATGAGCTTCTGAAGTGAAAATATGCACTTTTTTAAAAAATTACTTTTTTTTCAGTCTGCATGTCAAAACTTTTCATTCTGTGTATAACTCAGTGGGAAAGTGACAAACATGATTGAAATGTGACTATATGACTGAATGAGAGTGAATTTGTTCCTATCTCCGTAAGGAAGCGAGCTAGAGCTCTGAAACTGTCGCTATACGCACTTTCATGAAAACACGCTTCTTTGACCTTTTAAGCTCAGAACTTGAATCTGTGCGTGTATCTAGCTTGGGAAGTCCTTCAGATCACTGTGCAATGCATATATGGCATCGATTGGTCCAATGTACATGTATGGCCATTTGCAAGTGAATATGAGCTTCTGAAGTGAAAATATGCACTTTTTTAAAAAATTACTTTTTTTTTCGGTCTGCATGTCAAAACTTTTCATTCTGTGTATAACTAAGTGGGAAAGTCACAAACATGATTGAAATGTGACTATATGACTGAATGAGAGTGAATTTGTTCCTATCTCCGTAAGGAAGCGAGCTAGAGCTCTGAAACTGTCGCTATACGCACTTTCATGAAAACACGCTTCTTTGAGCTTTTAAGCTCAGAACTTGAATCTGTGCGTGTATCTAGCTTGGGAAGTCCTTCAGATCACTGTGCAATGCATATATGGCATCGATTGGTCCAATGTACATGTATGGCCATTTGCAAGTGAATATGAGCTTCTGAAGTGAAAATATGCACTTTTTTTAAAAAATTTTTTTTTTTCATCTGCATGTCAAAACTTTTCATTCTGTGTATAACTCAGTGGGAAAGTGACAAACATGATTGAAATGTGACTATATGACTGAATGAGAGTGAATTTGTTCCTATCTCCGTAAAGGAAGCGAGCTAGAGCTCTGAAACTGTCGCTATATCGCACTTTCATGAAAACACACTTCTTTTGAGCTTTTTAAGCTCAGAACTTGAATCTGTGGTGTATCTAGCTTGGGAAGTCCTTCAGATCACTGTGCAATGCATATATGGCATCGATTGGTCCAATGTACATGTATGGCCATTTGCAAGTGAATATGAGCTTCTGAAGTGAAAATATGCACTTTTTTAAAAAATTACTTTTTTTTTCGGTCTGCATGTCAAAACTTTTCATTCTGTGTATAACTCAGTGGGAAAGTCACAAACATGAGTGAAATGTGACTATATGACTGAATGAGAGTGAATTTGTTCCTATCTCCGTAAGGAAGCGAGCTAGAGCTCTGAAACTGTCGCTATCACGCACTTTCATGAAAAACACGCTTCTTTGAGCTTTTAAGCTCAGAACTTGAATCTGTGCGTGTATCTAGCTTGGGAAGTCCTTCAGATCACTGTGCAATGCATATATGGCATCGATTGGTCCAATGTACATGTATGGCCATTTGCAAGTGAATATGAGCTTCTGAAGTGAAAATATGCACTTTTTAAAAAATTACTTTTTTTCATTCTGCATGTCAAAACTTTTCATTCTGTGTATAACTAAGTGGGAAAGTGACAAACATGATGAAATGTGACTATATGACTGAATGAGAGTGAATTTGTTCCTATCTCCGTAAGGAAGCGAGCTAGAGCTCTGAAACTGTCGCTATAATGACTTTCATGAAAACACGAACTTCTTTGAGCTTTTTGGGAAGCTCAGAACTTGAATCTTCTGAGCTTTGTATCTAGCTTTAAAGTCCTTCAGATCACTGTGCAATGCATATATGGCATCGATTGGTCCAATGTACATGTATGGCCATTTGCAAGTGAATATGAGCTTCTGAAGTGAAAATATGCACTTTTTTAAAAAATTACTTTTTTTCGGTCTGCATGTCAAAACTTTTCATTCTGTGTATAACTAAGTGGGAAAGTGACAAACATGATTGAAATGTGACTATATGACTGAATGAGAGTGAATTTGTCCCTATCTCCGTGAAGGAAGCGAGCTAGAGCTCTGAAACTGTCGCTATACGCACTTTCATGAAAACACGCTTCTTTGAGCTTTTAAGCTCAGAACTTGAATCTGTGCGTGTATCTAGCTTGGGAAGTCCTTCAGATCACTGTGCAATGCATATATGGCATCGATTGGTCCAATGTACATGTATGGCCATTTGCAAGTGAATATGAGCTTCTGAAGTGAAAATATGCACTTTTTAAAAAACTTGTTTTTTTCATTCTGCATGTCAAAACTTCTCATTCTGTGTATAACTCAGTGGGAAAGTGACAAACATGAGTGAAATGTGACTATATGACTGAATGAGAGTGAATTTGTTCCTATCTCCGTAAGGAAGCGAGCTAGAGCTCTGAAACTGTCGCTATACGCACTTTCATGAAAAACACGCTTCTTTTTAGCTTTTAAGCTCAGAACTTGAATCTGTGCGTGTATCTAGCTTGGGAAGTCCTTCAGATCACTGTGCAATGCATATATGGCATCGATTGGTCCAATGTACATGTATGGCCATTTGCAAGTGAATATAAGCTTCTGAAGTAAAAAATATGCACTTTTTTAAAAAAAATTTGTTTTTTTTTAGGTCTGCATGTCAAAAACTTTTCATTCTGTGTATAACTAAGTGGGAAAGTCACAAACATGATTGAAATGTGACTGTATGACTGAATGAGAGTGAATTTGTTCCTCTATCTCCGTAAGGAAGCGAGCTAGAGCTCTGAAACTGTCGCTATAATGCACTTTCATGAAAACACGCTTTTTGAGCTTTTAAGCTCAGAACTTGAATCTGTGCGTGTATCCAGTTTGGGAAGTCATTCAGATCACTGTGCAATGCATATATGGCATCGATTGGTCCAATGTACATGTATGGCCATTTGCAAGTGAATATGAGCTTCTGAAGTGAAAATATGCACTTTTTTAAAAAATTTCTTTTTTATTCTGCATGTCAAAACTTTTCATTCTGTGTATAACTAAGTTGGAAAGTGACAAACATGATTGAAATGTGACTATATGACTGAATGAGATTGAATTTTTTCCTTATCTCCGTAAGGAAGCGAAGCTAGAGCTCTGAAACTGTCGCTATATCGCATTTTCATGAAAACACGCTTCTTTGAGCTTTTAAGCTCAGAACTTGAATCTGTCGCGTGTATCTAGCTTGGGAAGTCCTTCAGATCACTGTGCAATGCATATATGGCATCTATTGGTCCAATGTACATGTATGGCCATTTGCAAGTGAATATGATTCTGATGTGAAAAATATGCACTTTTTTAAAAAATTTTTTTTCATTCTGCATGTGAAAAACTTTTCATTCTGTGTATAACTAAGTGGGAAAGTGAAAACATGAGTGAAATTGACTATATGACTGAATGAAAACTTGAATTTGTTCCTATCTCCGTAAGGAAGCCGAAACAGAGTCTGAAACTGTCGCTATATGACTTTCATGAAAACACGCTTGAGCTTTTTCCTCAGAACTCCTTAAGGAAGCTTGGGAAGTCCTTCAGATCACTGTGCAAATATATGGCTCTATTGGTCCAATGTACATGTATGGCCATTTGCAAGTGAATATGAGCTCAAGTGAAAATATGCACTTTTTTAAAAAATTACTTTTTTTTTTTTCGGTCTGCATGAAAAAACTTTTCATTCTGTGTATAACTAAGTGGGAAAAGTCACAAACATGATTGGAAATGTGACTATATGACTGAATGAGAGTGAATTTGTTCCTATCTCCGTAAGGAAGCAAGCAGAGCTCTGAAACTGTCGCTATCACGACTTTCATGAAAACATGTTTTTAAGCTCAGAACTTGAATCTGTGCGTATAGCTTCTGAAGAAGTCCTTCAATTATTTGCAATGCATATATGCATTTGGTCCAAAATTGGCCATTTGCAAGTTTTTCAAGTGAAAATATGCACTTTTTAAAAACTTTTTTTTTTTTTCATTCTGCATGTCAAAACTTCTCATTCTGTGTATATCTCAGTGGGAAAGTGACAAACATGAGTGAAATGTGACTATGTGACTGAATGAGAGTGAATTTGTTCCTATCTCCGTATGAAGCTGAGCTAGAGCTCTGAAACTGTCGCTATACGCAGTTTCATGAAAAACACGCTTCTTTGAGCTTTTAAGCTCAGAACTTGAATCTGTGCGTATCCAGTTTGGGAAGTCCTTCAGATCACTGTGCAATGCATATATGGCATCGATTGGTCCAATGTACATGTATGGCCATTTGCAAGTGAATATGAGCTTCTGAAGTGAAAATATGCACTTTTTAAAAAAAAAATGCTTTTTTTAGGTCTGCATGTCAAAACTTTTTCATTCTGTGTATTACTAAGTGGGAAAGTCACAAACATGATTGAAATGTGACTATATGACTGAATGAGAGTGAATTTGTTCCTATCTCCGTAAGGAAGCTCTAGCTAGAGTTCTGAAAACTTTCGCTATACGCACTTTCATGAAAACACGCTTTTTGACCTTTTAAGCTCAGAACTTGAATCTGTGTGTGTATCTAGCTTGGAAGTCCTTCAGATCACTGTGCAATGCATATATGGCATCGATTGGTCCAATGTACATGTATGGCCATTTGCAAGTGAATATGAGCTTCTGAAGTGAAAATATGCACTTTTTTTAAAAAATTACTTTTTTTTGTCAAAACTTCTCATTCTGTGTATAACTCAAAAAGTTCAAACATGAGTGAAATGTGACTATATGACTGAATGAGAGTGAATTTGTTCCATCTCCGACTGAAGCGATAGAGCTCTGAAACTGTCGCTTAGCGCTAGACTTTCAAACTGAAAAACACGCTTTTCATGAAAACACGCTTAAGCTCAGAACTTGAATCTGTGCGTGTATCTAGCTTGGGAAGTCCTTCAGATCACTGTGCAATGCATATAATGGCATCGATTGGTCCAATGTACATGTATGGCCATTTGCAAGTGAATATGAGCTTCTGAAGTAAAAATATGCACTTTTTTTAAAAATTACTTTTTTTTTCGGTCTGCTTGTCAAAAATTTTTCATTCTGTGTATAACTAAGTGGGAAAGTCACAAACATGATTGAAATGTGACTATATGACTGAATGAGAGGAATTTGTTCCTATCTCCGTAAGGAAGCGAGCTAGAGCTCTGAAACTGTCGCTATACGCACTTTCAGGAAAAACACGCTTCTTTGAGCTTTTAAGCTCAGAACTTGAATCTGTGCGTGTATCTATTTGGGAAGTCATTCAGATCACAGTGCAATGCATATATGGAATCGATTTTTCCAATGTTAATGTATGGCCATTTGCAAGTGAATATGAGCTTCTGAAGTGAAAATATGCACTTTTTTAAAAACTTGTTTTTTTTTTATTCTGCATGTCAAAACTTCTCATTCTTTGTATATCGCAGTGGGAAAGTGACAAACATGATTGAAATGTGACTGTATGACTGAATGAGAGTGAATTTGTCCCTATCTCCGTAGGAAGCGAGCTAGAGTTCTGAAACTGTCGCTATAGGCACTTTCATGAAAACACGCTTCTTTGAGCTTTTTAAGCTCAGAACTTGAATCTGTGCGTGTATCTAGCTTGGGAAGTCATTCAGATCACTGTGCAATGCATATATGGAATCGATTTTCCAATGTACATGTATGGCCATTTGCAAGTGAATATGAGCTTCTGAAGTGAAAATATGCACTTTTTAAAAAATTGTTTTTTTTTTTCATTCTGCATGTCAAAACTTCTCATTCTGTGTATAACTCAGTGGGAAAGTGACAAACATGATTGAAATGTGACTATATGACTGAATGAGAGTGAATTTGTTCCTATCTCCGTAAGGAAGCGAGCTAGAGCTCTGAAACTGTCGCTATAGGCACTTTCATGAAAACACGCTTCTTTGAGCTTTTAAGCTCAGAACTTGAATCTGTGCGTGTATCTAGCTTGGGAAGTCCTTCAGATCACTGTGCAATGCATATATGGCATCGATTGGTCCAATGTACATGTATGGCCATTTGCAAGTGAATATGAGCTTCTGAAGTGAAAATATGCACTTTTTTAAAAAAACTTTTTTTTTTTTCATTCTGCATGTCAAAACTTTTCATTCTGTGTATAACTAAGGGAAAAGTCACAAACATGATTGAAATGTGACTATATGACTGAATGAGAGTGAATTTGTTCCTATCTCCGTAAGGAAGCGAAGCTAGAGCTCTGAAACTTTCGCTATAACGCACTTTCATGAAAAACACTTTTTGAGCTTTTAAGCTCAGAACTTGAATCTGTGCGTGTATCTAGCTTGGGAAGTCCTTCAGATCACTGTGCAATGCATATATGGCATCGATTGGTCCAATGTACATGTATGGCCATTTGCAAGTGAATATGAGCTTGAAGTGAAAATATGCACTTTTTAAAAAATTGTTGTTTTTTCATTCTGATGTCAAAACTTTTCATTCTGTGTATAACTCAGTGGGAAAGTGACAAACATGATTGAAATGTGACTGTATGACTGAATGAGAGTGAATTTGTTCCTATCTCCGTAAGGAAGCGAAGCTAGAGCTCTGAAACTTTCGCTATACGCACTTTCATGAAAAACACGCTTTTTGAGCTTTTAAGCTCAGAACTTGAATCTGTGCGTATCTAGCTTGGGAAGTCCTTCAGATCACTGTGCAATGCATATATGGCATCGATTGGTCCAATGTACATGTATGGCCATTTGCAAGTGAATATGAGCTTCTGAAGTAAAAATATGCACTTTTTAAAAAATTGCCTTTTTTTTATCTGCATGTCAAAACATTTCATTCTGTGTATAACTCAGTGGGAAAGTGACAAACATGATTGAAAAATGTGACGATATGACTGAATGAGAGTGAATTTGTCCCTATCTCCGTGGCGAAGCGAGCAAGAGCTCTGAAACTGTCGCTATACGCACTTTCATGAAAAACAGGCATCTTTGAGCTTTTTAAGCTCAGAACTTGAATCTGTGCGTGTATCTAGCTTGGGAAGTCCTTCAGATCACTGTGCAATGCATATATGGCATCTATTGGTCCAATGTACATGTATGGCCATTTGCAAGTGAATATGAGCTTCTGAAGTAAAAATATGCACTTTTTTTAAAAAATTACTTTTTTTAGGTCTGCATGTCAAAACTTTTCATTCTGTGTATAACTAAGTGGGAAAGTCACAAACATGATTGAAATGTGACTGTATGACTGAATGAGAGTGAATTTGTTCCTATCTCCGTAAGGAAGCGAGCTAGAGCTCTGAAACTGTCGCTATATCGCACTTTTTGAGCATGAAAACACGAAAACTTCTTTGAGCTTTTTAAGCTCAGAACTTGAATCTGTGCGTGTATCCAGTTTGGGAAGTCATTCAGATCACTGTGCAATGCATATATGGCATCGATTGGTCCAATGTACATGTATGGCCATTTGCAAGTGAATATGAGCTTCTGAAGTGAATATATGCACTTTTTTAAAAAAATGCTGTTTTTTAGGTCTGTATATCAAAACTTTTTCATTCTGTGTATAACTAAGGGGAAAGTCACAAACATGATTGAAATGTAACTGTATGACTGAATGAGAGTGAATTTGTTCCTATCTCCGTAAGGAAGCGAAGCAGAGCTCTGAAACTGTCGCTTATCCACTTTCATGAAAAACACGCTTCTTTTTGAGCTTTTAAGCTCAGAACTTGAATCTGTGCGTGTATCTAGCTTGGGAAGTCCTTCAGATCACTGTGCAATGCATATATGGCATCGATTGGTCCAATGTACATGTATGGCCATTTGCAAGTGAATATGAGCTTCTGAAGTGAAAATATGCACTTTTTTAAAAACTTGTTTTTTTTTTTTCATTCTGCATGTCAAAACTTCTCATTCTGTGTATAACTCAGTGGGAAAAGTGACAAACATGATTGAAATGTGACTATATGACTGAATGAGAGTGAATTTGTCCCTATCTCCGTAAGGAAGCGAGCTAGAGCTCTGAAACTGTCGCTATACGCACTTTCATGAAAAACACGCTTTTGAGCTTTTAAGCTCAGAACTTGAATCTGTGCGTATCCAGTTTGGGAAGTCCTTCAGATCACTGTGCAATGCATATATGGCATCGATTGGTCCAATGTACATGTATGGCCATTTGCAAGTGAATATGAGCTTCTGAAGTGAAAAAATGCACTTTTTAAAAAAAAAATTTTTTTTTTAGGTCTGTATATCAAAAACTTTTCATTCTGTGTATAACTAAGTGGAAAGTCACAAACATGATTGAAATGTAACTGTATGACTGAATGAGAGTGAATTTGTTTTCTTATATCTCCGTAAGGAAGTTTAGCTAGAGCTCTGAAACTTTCGCTTCCGGGCACTTTCATGAAAAACACGCTTTTTGAGCTTTTAAGCTCAGAACTTGAATCTGTGCGTGTATCTAGCTTGGGAAGTCATTCAGATCACTGTGCAATGCATATATGGCATCGATTGGTCCAATGTACATGTATGGCCATTTGCAAGTGAATATGAGCTTCTGGAAGTGAAAATATGCACTTTTTTAAAAAAACTTTTTTTTTATTCTGCATGTCAAAACTTCTCATTCTGTGTATAACTCAGTTGGAAAGTGACAAACATGAGTGAAATGTGACTATATGACTGAATGAGATTTAATTTTTCCTATCTCCTTAAGAAAGCGAGCTAGAGCTCTGAAACTGTCGCTATACGCACTTTCATGAAAACACGATCTTTGAGCTTTTAAGCTCAGAACTTGAATCTGTGCGTGTATCCAGTTGGGAAGTCCTTCAGATCACTGTGCAATGCATATATGGCATCTATTGGTCCAATGTACATGTATGGCCATTTGCAAGTGAATATGAGCTTCTGAAGTGAAAATATGCACTTTTTTTAAAAATTTTTTTTTTCATTCTGCATGTCAAAACTTCTCATTCTGTGTATAACTAAGTTGGAAAGTCACAAACATGATTGAAATGTGACTATATGACTGAATGAGATTTTTTTTTTCCTATCTCCGTATGAAGGAGCTAGAGCTCTGAAACTGTTGCTATCGGCACTTTCATGAAAACACGCTTCTTGAGCTTTTTAAGCTCCAGAACTTGAATCTGTGCGTGTATCTAGCTTGGGAAGTCCTTCAGATCACTGTGCAATGCATATATGGCATCGATTGGTCCAATGTACATGTGGCCATTTGCAAGTGAATATGAGCTTCTGAAAGTGAAAAATATGCACTTTTTAAAAAAATACTTTTTTTAGGTCTGCATGTCAAAACTTTTTCATTCTGTGTATAACTAAGTGGGAAAAGTCACAAACATGATTGAAATGTGACTATATGACTGAATGAGAGTGAATATGTTCCTATCTCCGTAAGGAAGCAAGCTAGAGCTCTGAAACTGTCGCTATATCAAAGACTTTCATGAAAAATGACGCTTCTTTTGAGCTTTTAAGCTCAGAACTTGAATCTGTGCGTGTATCTAGCTTGGGAAGTCATTCAGATCACTGTGCAATGCATATATGGCATCGATTGGTCCAATGTACATGTATGGCCATTTGCAAGTGAATATGAGCTTCTGAAGTGAAAATATGCACTTTTTTAAAAATTGTTTTTTTTTTTCATTCTGTATGTCAAAAAATTTTCATTCTGTGTATAACTCCAGTGGGAAAGTGACAAACATGATTGAAATGTGACTGTATATGACTGAATGAGAGTGAATTTGTTCCTATTTCCGTAAGGAAGGCTAGAGCTCTGAAACTGTCGCTATACGCACTTTCATGAAAAAACACGCTTCTTTTAGCTTTTAAGCTCAGAACTTGAATCTCTGTGCGTATCCAGTTTGGGAAGTCCTTCAGATCACTGTGCAATGCATATATGGCATCGATTGGTCCAATGTACATGTATGGCCATTTGCAAGTGAATATGAGCTTGAAGTGAATATATGCACTTTTTTTTTTTTTAAAAAATGCTGTTTTTTAGGTCAGTATGTCAAAACTTTTCATTCTGTGTATAACTAAGTGGAAAGTCACAAACATGATTGAAAATGTGACCATATGACTGAATGAGAGTGAATTTGTTCCTATCTCCGTAAGGAAGCGAGGCTAGAGTTCTGAAACTGTCGCTATAGGCACTTTCAGGAAAACTTCTTTTGAGCTTTTAAGCTCAGAACTTGAATCTGTGCGTGTATCTAGCTTGAGAAGTCCTTCAGATCACTGTGCAATGCATATATGGCATCGATTGGTCCAATGTACATGTATGGCCATTTGCAAGTGAATATGAGCTTCTGAAGTGAAAATATGCACTTTTTTAAAAAATTGCTTTTTTTAGGTCTGCATGTCAAAACTTTTCATTCTGTGTATAACTAAGTGGGAAAGTCACAAACATGATTGAAATGTGACTATATGACTGAATGAGAGTGAATTTGTTCCTATCTCCGTAAGGAAGCGAGCTAGAGCTCTGAAACTGTCGCTATCTCCACTTTCAGGAAAACACGCTTCTTTGAGCTTTTAAGCTCAGAACTTGAATCTGTCGTGTATCTAGCTTGAGAAGTCCTTCAGATCACTGTGCAATGCATATATGGCATCGATTGGTCCAATGTACATGTATGGCCATTTGCAAGTGAATATGAGCTTCTGAAGTGAAAATATGCACTTTTTTAAAAACTTGTTTTTTTTTCATTCTGCATGTCAAAACTTCTCATTCTGTGTATAACTCAGTGGGAAAGTGACAAACATGATTGAAATGTGACTATATGACTGAATGAGAGTGAATTTGTTCCTATCTCCGTAAGGAAGCGAGCTAGAGCTCTGAAACTTTCGCTATACGCACTTTCATGAAAAAACACATCTTTGAGCTTTTAAGCTCAGAACTTGAATCTGTGCGTGTATCTAGCTTAGGGAAGTCATTCAGATCACTGTGCAATGCATATATGGCATCGATTGGTCCAATGTACATGTATGGCCATTTGCAAGTGAATATGAGCTTCTGAAGTGAAAATATGCACTTTTTTAAAAACTTGTTTTTTTTTTATTCTGCATGTCAAAACTTTTCATTCTGTGTATAACCAGTGGGAAAGTGACAAACATGATTGAAATGTGACCTATGACTGAATGAGAGTGAATTTGTTCCTATCTCCGTAAGGAAGCGAGCTAGAGCTCTGAAACTTTCGCTATACGCACTTTCATGAAAACACGCTTTTTGAGTTTTTAAGCTCAGAACTTGAATCTGTGCGTGTATCACAGCTTGGGAAGTCCTTCAGATCACTGTGCAATGCATATATGGCATCGATTGGTCCAATGTACATGTATGGCCAAAGTGAATATAAGCTTCTAAAGTAAAAATATGCACTTTTTTAAAAATTACTTTTTTTCGGTCTCCATGTCAAAACTTTTCATTCTGTGTATAACTAAGTGGGAAGAGTCACAAACATGATTGAAATGTGACTATATCACTGGATAAAAGTCGTTGTTCTATCTCCGTAAGGAAGCGGAGCTAGAGCTCTGAAACTGTAAGCTATCGCACTTTCAGGAAGCTCGCAGCTCTTTGAGCTTTTCAGCTCAGAACTTGAATCTGTGCGTATTAGCTTGGGAAGTCATTCAGATCACTGTGCAATGCATATATGGCATCGATTGTCCAATGTACATGTATGGCCATTTGCAAGTGAATATGAGCTTCTGAAGTGAAAATATGCACTTTTTTAAAAACTTGTTTTTTTTCATTCTGCATGTCAAAACTTCTCATTCTGTGTATAACCAGTGGGAAAGTGACAAACATGATTGAAATGTGACTGTATGACTGAATGGGGTGAATTTTGTTCCTATCTCCGTATGGAAGCAAAGCTAGAGCTCTGAAACTTTCGCTATACGATCTTTCATGAAAAACACGCTTTTGAGCTTTTAAGCTCAGAACTTGAATCTGCGCAGTTCTAGCTTGGGAAGTCCTTCAGATCACTGTGCAATGTATATATGGAATCGATTGGTCCAATGTACATGTATGGCCATTTGCAAGTGAATATAAGCTTGAAGTAAAAATATGCACTTTTTAAAAAATTATTTTTTT
>CM056210.1:1218075-1236451 GCA_029692085.1 Gymnothorax javanicus
CTGCATTTTCAAAACTTTTCATTCTGTGTATAACTCAGTGGGAAAGTGACAAACATGATTGAAATGTGACCAAATGAATGAATGAGAGTGAATTTGTTCCTATCTCCGTAAGGAAGCGAGCTAGAGCTCTGAAACTGTGGCAGTACGCAATTTCATGAAACACGCGTCTTTGAGCATTTAAGCTTAGAACTTGAATCTGTGCGTTTATCTAGCCTGGAAAGTCCTTCAGAATACTGTTCAATGCATATATGGCATCGATTGGTCCAATGTGCATGTATGGCCATTTGAAAGTGAATATGAGCTTCTGAAGTGAAAATATGCACTTTTTTAAAAAATTGCTTTTTTTTAGGTCTGCATGTCAAAACTTTTCATTCTGTGTATAACTCAGTGGCAAAGCGACAAACATGATTGAAATGTGACCATATGACTGAATGGGAGTGAATTTGTTTCTATCTCCGTAAGGAAGCGAGCTAGAGTTCTGAAACTGTGGCTATACGCAATTTCATGAAAACCGCATCTTTGAGCTTTAAAGCTCAGAACTTGAATCTGTGCGTGTATCTAGCTTGGGAAGTCCTTCAGATCACTGTGCAATGCATATATGGCATCGATTGGTCCAATGTATATTTATGGCCATTTGCAAGTGACTATGAGCTTCTGAAGTGACAATATGCACTTTGTTATAAAATTGCTTTTTTTTAGGTCTGCATATCAAAACTTTTCATTCTGTGTATAACTCAGTGGGAAAGTGACAAAAATGATTGAAATGTGACCATATTACTGAATGAGTGTGAATTTGTTCCTATCTCCGTAAGGAAGCGAGCTAGAGCTCTGAAACTGTGGCTATACGCAATTTCATGAAAACACGCTTCTTTGAGCTTTTTAAGCTCAGAACTTGAATCTGTCGTGTATCTAGCCTGGGAAGTCCTTAAGATCACTGTGCAATGCATATATGGCATCGATTGGTCCAATGTGCATGTATGGCCATTTGCAAGTGAATATGAGCTTCTGAAGTGAAAATATGCTGTTTTTTAAAAACTTTTTTTTTTTTTCATTCTGCATGTCAAAACTTTTCATTCTGTGAATATTTAATGGGAAAGTGACAAACATGAGTGAAATGTGACTAAATGACTGAATGAGATTGAATTTGTTCCTATCTCCGTGAGGAAGCGAGCTAGAGCTCTGAAACTGTGGAAATCGCACTTTCATGAAAACCACGCTTCTTTGAGCTTTTAAGCTCAGAACTTGAATCTGTGCGTGTATCTAGCTTGGGAAGTCCTTCAGATCACTGTGCAATGCATATTTGGCATCGATTGGTCCAATGTGCATATATGGCCATTTGCAAGTGAATATGAGCTTCTGAAGTGAAAATATGCACTGTTTTTAAAAATTTTTTTTTTCATTCTGCATTTCAAAACTTTTCATTCTGTGTATAACTCAGTGGGAAAGTGACAAACATGAGTGAAATGTGACTATATGACTGAATGAGATTGAATTTGTTCCTATCTCCGTAAGGAAGCGAGCAAGAGCTCGGAAACTGTCGCTATACGCACTTTCATGAAAACACGCTTCTTTGAGCTTTTAAGCTCAGAACTTGAATCTGTGGCTGTATCTAGCTTGGGAAGTCCTTCAGATCACTGTGCAAAGCATATATGGCATCGATTGGTCCAATGTACATGTATTGCCATTTGCAAGTGAATATGAGCTTCTGAACTGAAAATATGCACTTTTTTTAAAAATTGCTTTTTTTTCATTCTGCATTTTCAAACTTTTCATTCTGTGTATAACTCAGTGGGAAAGTGACAAACATGATTGAAATGTGACCATATGACTGAATGAGATTGAATTTGTTCCTATCTCCGTAAGGAAGCGAGCTAGAGCTCTGAAACTGTGGCTATCGCAATTTCATGAAAACACGCTTCTTTGAGCTTTTAAAGCTCAGAACTTGAATCTGTGCGTGTATCTAGCCTGGGAAGTCCTTCAGATCACTGTGCAATGCAAATATGGCATCGATTGGTCCAATGTATATGTATAGCCATTTGCAAGTGAATATGAGCTTCTGAAGTGAAAATATGCACTTTTAAAAAATTGCTTTTTTTTAGTTCTGCATGTCTACACTTTTCATTCTGTGTATAACTCAGTGGGAAAGTGACAAACATGCGTGAAATGTGACTATATGACTGAATGAGATTGAATTTGTTCCTATCTCCATAAGGAAGCGAGCAGAGCTCTGAAACTGTGGCTATACGCACTTTCATGAAAACACGCTTCTTTGAGCTTTTAAGCTCAGAACTTGAATCTGTGCGTGTATCTAGCCTGGGAAGTCCTTCAGATCACTGTGCAATGCATATATGGCATCGATTAGTCCAATGTGCATGTATGGCCATTTGCAAGTGAATATGAGCTTCTGAAGTGAAAATATGCACTTTTAAAAACTTTTTTTTTTTTTTCATTCTGCATGTCAAAACTTTTCATTCTGTAATTAACTCATTGGGAAAGTGACAAACATGATTGAAATGTGACTAAATGACTGAATGAGATTGAATTTGTTCCTATCTCCGTGAGGAAGCGAGCTAGAGCTCTGAAACTGTGGAAATCGCACTTTCATGAAAACACGCTTCTTTGAGCTTTTAAGCTCAGAACTTGAATCTGTGCGTGTATCTAGTTTGGGAAGTCCTTCAGATCACTGTGCAATGCATATATGGCATCGATTGGTACAATGTACATGTATGGCCATTTGCAAGTGAATATGAGCTTCTGAAGTGAAAATATGCACTTTTAAAAATTTTTTTTTTTCATTCTGCATGTCAAAACTTTTCATTCTGTGTATAACTCAGTGGAAAAGGACAAACATGATTGAAATGTGACCATATGACTGAATGTGATTGAATTTGTTTCTATCTCCGTAGGAAGCGGGCTAGAGTTCTGAAACTGTGCTATCGCACTTTCATCAAAACACGCTTCTTTGACTTTAAAGCTCAGAACTTGAATCTGTGTGTATCTAGCCTTGGGAAGTCCTTCAGATCACTGAGCAATGCATATATGGCATCGATTGGTCCAATGTGCATATAGCCATTTGCAAGTGAATATGAGCTTCTGAAGTGACAATATGCACTTTTTTATAAATTGTTTTTTTCAGGTCTGCAAATGTCAAAACTTTTCATTCTGTGTATAACTCAGTGGGAAAGTGACAAACATGATTGAAATGTGACCATATGACTGAAGTTTGAATTAGTTCCTATCTCCGTAAGGAAGCGAGCTAGAGCTCTGAAACTGTCACTACGACTTTCATGAAAACACGCTTCTTTGAGCTTTTAAGCTCAGAACTTGAATCTGTGCGTGTATCTAGCTTAGGAAGTCCTTCAGATCACTGTGCAATGCATTTTGGCATCGATTGGTCCAATGTACATGTATGGCCATTTGCAAGTGAATATGAGCTTCTGAAGTGAAAATAGGCACTTTTTAAAAATTGCTTTTTTAGGTCTGCATTTTCAAAACTTTTCATTCTGTGTATAACTCAGTGGGAAAGTGACAAACATGAGTGAAATGTGACTATATGACTGAAAGAGATTGAATTTGTTCCTATCTCCGTCAGGAAAGGGAGCTAGAGCTCTGAAACTGTGGCTATAATGCAATTTCATGAAAACACGCGTCTTTGACCTTTTAAGCTCAGAACTTGAATCTGTGCGTGTATCTAGCTTGGGAAGTCCTTCAGATCACTGTGCAAAGCATATATGGCATCGATTGGTCCAATGTGCATGTATGGCCATTTGCAAGTGAATTTGAGCTTCTGAAGTGAAAATATGCACTTTTTTAAAAACTTGTTTTTTTTTCATTCTGCATGTCAAAACTTTTCATTCTGTGTATAACTCAGTGGGACAGTGACAAACATGAGTGAAATGTGACTATATGACTGAATAAGATTGAATTTGTTCCTATCTCCGTAAGGAAGCGAGCAAGAGCTCGGAAACTGTCGCTATACGCACTTTCATGAAAACACGCTTCTTTGAGCTTTTAAGCTCAGAACTTGAATCTGTGCCTGTATCTAGCTTGGGAAGTCCTTCAGATCACTGTGCAAAGCATATATGGAATCGATTGGTCCAATGTACATGTATGGCCATTTGCAAGTGAATATGAGCTTCTGAAGTGAAAATATGCACTTTTTTAAAAATTGCTTTTTTTTCATTCTGCATTTCAAAACTTTTCATTCTGTGTATAACTCAGTGGGAAAGTGACAAACATGATTAAAATGTGACCATATGACTGAATGAGATTGAATTTGTTCCTATCTCCGTAAGAAGGAGCTAAAGCTCTGAAACTGTGAAATCACGCATTTTCATGAAAACACGCTTCTTTGAGCTATTAAGCTCAGAACTTGAATCTGTCGTGTATCTAGTTTGGGGAAGTCCTTCAGATCACACTGTGCAAAGAATATATGGCATCGATTGGTCCAATGTGCATGTATGGCCATTTGAAAGTGAATATGAGCTTCTGAAGTGAAAATATGCACTTTTTGAAAAACTTGTTTTTTTTTCATTCTGCATGTCTACACTTTTCATTCTGTGTATAACTCAGTGGGAAAGTGACAAACATGCGTGAAATGTGACTATATGACTGAATGAGATTGAATTTGTTCCTATCTCCGTAAGGAAGCGAGCTAGAGCTCTGAAACTGTGGCTATACGCACTTTCATGAAAACACGCTTCTTTGAGCTTTAAAGCTCTGAACTTGAATCTGTGCGTGTATCTAGCCTGGGAAGTCCTTCAGATCACTGTGCAATGCATATATGCCATCGATTAGTCCAATGTGCATATATGGCCATTTGCAAGTGAATATGAGCTTCTGAAGTGAAAATATGCTGTTTTTTAAAAACTTTTTTTTTTTTTTCATTCTGCATGTCAAAACTTTTCATTGTGTGATTATTTAATTGTGAAAGTGACAAACATGAGTTTAACGTTACTAAATGACTGAATGAGATTGAATTTGTTCCTTTCTACGTGAGGAAGCGAGCTAGAGCTCTGAAACTGTGGAAATACGCACTTTCATGAAAACACGCTTCTTTGAGCTTCTAAGCTCAGAACTTGAATCTGTGCGTGTATCTAGCTTGGGAAGTCCTTCAGATCACTTTGCAATGCATTTTTGGCATCGATTGGTACAATGTACATGTATGGCCATTTGCAAGTGAATATGAGCTTCTGAAGTGATAATATGCACTTTTTTAAAAATTGCTTTTTTTTCATTCTGCATGTCTCCACTTTTCATTCTGTGTATAACTCAGGGAGAAAGTGACATACATGACTGAAATGTGACTATATGACTGATAGAGATTGAAGTTGTTCCTATCTCCGTCATCAAAGGAGCTAGAGCTCTGAAACTGTGGAAATACGCACTTTCATGAAAACACGCTTCTTTGAGCAATTAATCTCAGAACTTGAATCTGTGCGTGTATCTAGCCTGGGAAGTCCTTCAGATCACTGTGCAAAGCATATATGGCATCGATTGTTCCAATGTGCATGTACGGCCATTTGCAAGTGAATTTGAGCTTCTGCAGTGAAAATATGCACTTTTTTAAAAACTTGTTTTTTTTTCATTCTGCATATCAAAACTTTTCATTCTGTGTATAACTCAGTGGGACAGTGACAAACATGAGTGAAATGTGACTATATGACTTAATGAGATTGAATTTGTTCCTATCTCCGTAAGGAAGCGAGCAAGAGCTCGGAAACTGTCGCTATACGCACTTTCATGAAAACACGCTTCTTTGAGCTTTTAAGCTCAGAACTTGAATCTGTGGCTGTATCTAGCTAGGGTAGTCCTTCAGATCACTGTGCAAAGCATATATGGCATCGATTGGTCCAATGTACATGTATGGCCATTTGCAAGTGAATATGAGCTTCTGAAGTGAAAATATGCAGTTTTTAAAAACTTTTTTTTTTTCATTCTGCATGTCAAAAATTTTCATTCTGTTTATAACTCCGTGGGAAAGTGACAAACATGAGTGAAATGTGACTATATCACTGAAAGAGATTGAATTTGTTCCTATCTCCGTCTGGAAGGGAGCTAGAGCTCTGAAACTGTGGCAATACGCAATTTCATGAAAACACGCTTCTTTGAGCTATTAAGCTCAGAACTTGAATCTGTGCCTGTATCAAGCTTGGGAAGTCCTTCAGATCACTGTGGAATGCATATATGGAATCGATTGCTCCAATGTACATGTATGGCGATTTGCAAGTGAATATGAGCTTCTGAAGTGAAAATAGGCACTTTTTTAAAAAATTGTTTTTTTTTAGGTCTGCATTTTCAAAACTTTTCATTCTGTGTATAACTCAGTGGGAAAGTGAAAAAACATGATTGAAATGTGACCATATGACTGAATGAGAGTGAATTTGTTCCTATCTCCGTAAGGAAGCGAGCTAGAGCTCTGAAACTGTGGCAATACGCAATTTCATGAAAACACGCGTCTTTGAGCTTTTAAGCTTAGAACTTGAATCTGTGGCTGTATCTAGCCAGGAAAGTCCTTCAGAATACTTTGCAATGCATATATGGCATCGATTGGTCCAATGTGCATGTATGGCCATTTGAAAGTGAATATGAGCTTCTGAAGTGAATATATGCACTTTTTTAAAAACTTTTTTTTTTTCATTCTGCATGTCCACACTTTTCATTCTGTGTATAACTCAGTGGGAAAGTGACAAACATGCGTGAAATGTGACTATATGACTGAATGAGATTGAATTTGTTCCTATCTCCGTAAGGAAGCGAGCTAGAGCTCTGAAACTGTGGCTATACGCAATTTCATGAAAACACGCGTCTTTGAGCTTTTAAGCTTAGAACTTGAATCTGTGCGTGTATCTAGCCTGGGAAGTCCTTCAGATCACTGTGCAATGCATATTTGGCATCGATTGGTACAATGTACATGTATGGCCATTTGCAAGTGAATATGAGCTTCTGAAGTGAAAATATGCACTATTTTAAAAATTGCTTTTTTTTCATTCTGCATGTCTCCACTTTTCATTCTGTGTATAACTCAGGGAGAAAGTGACAAATATGAGTGAAATGTGACTATATGACTGAATGAGATTGAATTTGTTCCTATCTCCGTAAGGAAGCGAGCAAGAGCTCTGAAACTGTCGCTATCGCACTTTCATGAAAAACACGCTTCTTTGAGCTTTTAAGCTCAGAACTTGAATCTGTGGCTGTATCTAGCTTGGGAAGTCCTTCAGATCACTTTGCAAAGCATATATGGCATCGATTGGTCCAATGTACATGTATGGCCATTTGCAAGTGAATATGAGCTTCTGAAGTGAAAATAGGCACTTTTTTAAAAAATTGCTTTTTTTTAGGTCTGCATTTTCAAAACTTTTCATTTTGTGTATAACTCAGTGGGAAAGTGACAAACATGATTGAAATGTGACCATATGACTGAAAGAGATTGAATTTGTTCCTATCTCCGTGAGGAAGCGAGCTAGAGCTCTGAAACTGTGGCAATACGCATTTTCATGAAAACACGCTTCGTTGAGCTATTAAGCTCAGAACTTGAATCTGTGCGTGTATCTAGTTTGGGAAGTCCTTCAGATCACTGTGCAAAGAATATATGGCATCGATTGGTCCAATGTGCATGTATGGCCATTTGCAAGTGAATTTGAGCTTCTGAAGTGAAAATATGCACTTTTTTAAAAACTTTTTTTTTTTTTCATTCTGCATGTCAAAACTTTTCATTCTGTGTATAACTCAGTGGGACAGTGACAAACATGAGTGAAATGTGACTATATGACTGAATGAGATTGAATTTGTTCCTATCTCCTCAGAAGAAAGCGAGCAAGAGCTCGGAAACTGTCGCTATACGCACTTTCATGAAAACACGCTTCTTTGAGCTTTTAAGCTCAGAACTTGAATCTGTGGCTGTATCTAGCTTGGGAAGTCCTTCAGAATACTGTGCAATGCATATATGGCATCGATTGGTCCAATGTACATGTATGGCCATTTGCAAGTGAATATGAGCTTCTGAAGTGAAAATATGCACTTTTTTAAAAAATTGCTTTTTTTTAGTTCTGCATTTTCAAAACTTTTCATTCTGTGTATAACTCAGTGGGACAGTGACATACATGATTGAAATGTGACCATATGACTGAATGAGAGTGAATTTGTTCCGATCTCCGTAAGGAAGCGAGCTAGAGCTCTGAAACTGTGGCAATACGCAATTTCATGAAAACACGCGTCTTTTAGCTTTTAAGCTTAGAACTTGAATCTGTGCGTGTATCTAGCCTGGAAAGTCCTTCAGAATACTGTGCAATGCATTTATGGCATCGATTGGTCCAATGTGCATGTATGGCCATTTGCAAGTGAATTTGAGCTTCTGCAGTGAAAATATGCACTTTTTTAAAAACTTGTTTTTTTTTCATTCTGCATATCAAAACTTTTCATTCTGTGTATAACTCAGTGGGACAGTGACAAACATGAGTGAAATGTGACTATATGACTTAATGAGATTGAATTTGTTCCTATCTCCGTAAGGAAGCGAGCAAGAGCTCTGAAACTGTGGCTATCGCGCTTTTCATGAAAACACGCTTCTTTTTGAGCTTTTAAGCTCAGAACTTGAATCTGTGGCTGTATCTAGCTTGGGTAGTCCTTCAGATCACTGTCCAAAGCATATATGGCATCGATTGTTCCAATGTACATGTATGGCCATTTGCAAGTGAATATGAGCTTCTGAAGTGATAATATGCACTTTTTTAAAAACTTGTTTTTTTTTCATTCTGCATGTCAAAACTTTTCATTCTGTGTATAACTCAGGGAGAAAGTGACAAACATGAGTAAAATGTGACTATATGACTGAAAGAGATTGAATTTGTTGCTATCTCCGTCAGGAAGGGAGCTAAAGCTCTGAAACTGTGGAAATACGCACTTTCATGAAAACACGCTTCTTTGAGCAATTAATCTCAGAACTTCAATCTGTGCGTGTATCTAGCCTGGGAAGTCCTTCAGATCACTGTGCAAAGAATATATGGCATCGATTGGTCCAATGTGCATGTATGGCCATTTGCAATTGAATATGAGCTTCTGAAGTGAAAATATGCACCTTTTTAAAAACTTGTTTTTTTTTCATTCTGCATGTCTACACTTTTCATTCTGTGTATAACTCAGTGGGAAAGTGACAAACATGCGTGAAATGTGACTATATGACTGAATGAGATTGAATTTGTTCCTATCTCCGTAAGGAAGCGAGCTAGAGCTCTGAAACTGTGGCTATACGCACTTTCATGAAAACACGCTTCTTTGAGCTTTAAAGCTCAGAACTTGAATCTGTGCGTGTATCTAGCCTGGGAAGTCCTTCAGATCACTGTGCAATGCATATATGCCATCGATTAGTCCAATGTGCATATATGGCCATTTTCAAGTGAATATGAGCTTCTGAAGTGAAAATATGCTGTTTTTTAAAAACTTTTTTTTTTTCATTCTGCATGTCAAAACTTTTCATTGTGTGATTATTTAATTGTGAAAGTGACAAACATGAGTTTAACGTTACTAAATGACTGAATGAGATTGAATTTGTTCCTATCTCCGTGAGGAAGCGAGCTAGAGCTCTGAAACTGTGGAAATACGCACTTTCATGAAAACACGCTTCTTTGAGCTTCTAAGCTCAGAACTTGAATCTGTGCGTGTATCTAGCTTGGGAAGTCCTTCAGATCACTGTGCAATGCATTTTTGGCATCGATTGGTACAATGTACATGTATGGCCATTTGCAAGTGAATATGAGCTTCTGAAGTGAAAATATGCACTTTTTTAAAAATTGTTTTTTTTTCATTCTGCATGTCTCCACTTTTCATTCTGTGTATAACTCAGGGAGAAAGTGACAAACATGAGTGAAATGTGACTATATGACTGAAAGAGATTGAATTTGTTCCTATCTCCGTCAGCAAAGGAGCTAGAGCTCTGAAACTGTGGAAATACGCACTTTCATGAAAACACGCTTCTTTGAGCAATTAATCTCAGAACTTGAATCTGTGCGTGTATCTAGCCTGGGAAGTCCTTCAGATCACTGTGCAAAGCATATATGGCATCGATTGTTCCAATGTGCATGTACGGCCATTTGCAAGTGAATTTGAGCTTCTGCAGTGAAAATATGCACTTTTTTAAAAACTTGTTTTTTTTTCATTCTGCATATCAAAACTTTTCATTCTGTGTATAACTCAGTGGGACAGTGACAAACATGAGTGAAATGTGACTATATGACTGAATGAGATTGAATTTGTTCCTATCTCCGTAAGGAAGCGAGCAAGAGCTCGGAAACTGTCGCTATACGCACTTTCATGAAAACACGCTTCTTTGAGCTTTGAAGCTCAGAACTTGAATCTGTGGCTGTATCTAGCTTGGGTAGTCCTTCAGATCACTGTGCAAAGCATATATGGCATCGATTGGTCCAATGTACATGTATGGCCATTTGCAAGTGAATATGAGCTTCTGAAGTGAAAATAATACAGTTTTTTAAAAACTTTTTTTTTTTCATTCTGCATGTCAAAAATTTTCATTCTGTTTATAACTCCGTGGGAAAGTGACAAACATGAGTGAAATGTGACTATATCACTGAAAGAGATTGAATTTGTTCCTATCTCCGTCTGGAAGGGAGCTAGAGCTCTGAAACTGTGGCAATACGCAATTTCATGAAAACCACGCTTCTTTGAGCTTTTAAGCTCAGAACTTGAATCTGTGCCTGTATCAAGCTTGGGAAGTCCTTCAGATCACTGTGCAATGCATATATGGCATCGATTGGTCCAATGTACATGTATGGCCATTTGCAAGTGAATATGAGCTTCTGAAGTGAAAATAGGCACTTTTTTAAAAAATTGCTTTTTTTTAGGTCTGCATTTTCAAAACTTTTCATTCTGTGTATAACTCAGTGGGAAAGTGACAAACATGATTGAAATGTGACCATATGACTGAATGAGAGTGAATTTGTTCCTATCTCCGTAAGGAAGCGAGCTAGAGCTCTGAAACTGTGGCTATACGCAATTTCATGAAAAACGCGTCTTTGAGCTTTTAAGCTTAGAACTTGAATCTGTGGCTGTATCTAGCCTGGAAAGTCCTTCAGAATACTGTGCAATGCATATATGGCATCGATTGGTCCAATGTGCATGTATGGCCATTTGAAAGTGAATATGAGCTTCTGAAGTGAAAATATGCACTTTTTTAAAAACTTGTTTTTTTTTCATTCTGCATGTCACACTTTTCATTCTGTGTATAACTCAGTGGGAAAGTGACAAACATGCGTGAAATGTGACTATATGACTGAATGAGATTGAATTTGTTCCTATCTCCGTAAGGAAACGAGCTAGAGCTCTGAAACTGTGGCTATACGCAATTTCATGAAAACACGCTTCTTTGAGCAATTAATCTCAGAACTTGAATCTGTGCGTGTATCTAGCCTGGGAAGTCCTTCAGATCACTGTGCAAAGCATATATGGCATCGATTGTTCCAATGTGCATGTATGGCCATTTGCAAATGAATATGAGCTTCTGCAGTGAAAATATGCACTTTTTTAAAAACTTGTTTTTTTTTTCATTCTGCATATCAAAACTTTTCATTCTGTGTATAACTCAGTGGTACAGTGACAAACATGAGTGAAATGTGACTATATGACTGAATGAGATTGAATTTGTTCCTATCTCGTAAGAAGGAAGCGAGCAAGAGCTCTGAAACTGTGGCTATCGCACTTTCATGAAAACACGCTTCTTTGAGCTTTTAAGCTCAGAACTTGAATCTGTGGCTGTATCTAGCTTGGGAAGTCCTTCAGATCACTGTGCAAAGCATATATGGCATCGATTGGTCCAATGTACATGTATGGCCATTTGCAAGTGAATATGAGCTTCTGAAGTGAAAATATGCACTTTTAAAAACTTGTTTTTTTTTTTCATTCTGCATTTTCAAAACTTTTCATTCTGTGTATAACTCAGTGGGAAAGTGACAAACATGAGTGAAATGTGACTATATGACTGAAAGAGATTGAATTTAATTCCTATCTCCGTCAGGAAAGGAGCTAGAGCTCTGAAACTGTGGAAATACGCACTTTCATGAAAACACGCTTCTTTGAGCAATTAATCTCAGAACTTCAATCTGTGCGTGTATCTAGCCTGGGAAGTCCTTCAGATCACTGTGCAAAGAATATATGGCATCGATTGGTCGAATGTGCATGTATGGCCATTTGCAATTGAATATGAGCTTCTGAAGTGAAAATATGCACCTTTTTAAAAACTTGTTTTTTTTTCATTCTGCATGTCTACACTTTTCATTCTGTGTATAATTAAGTGGGAAAGTGACAAACATGCGTGAAATGTGACTATATGACTGAATGAGATTGAATTTGTTCCTATCTCCGTAAGGAAGCGAGCTAGAGCTCTGAAACTGTGGCTATACGCACTTTCATGAAAACACGCTTCTTTGAGCTTTAAAGCTCAGAACTTGAATCTGTGGCTGTATCTAGCCTGGGAAGTCCTTCAGATCACTGTGCAATGCATATATGGCATCGATTGGTCCAATGTGCATATATGGCCATTTGCAAGTGAATATGAGCTTCTGATGTGAAAATATGCTGTTTTTAAAAACTTTTTTTTTTTTTCATTCTGCATGTCAAAACTTTTCATTCTGTGATTATTTAAGTGGGAAAGTGACAAACATGAGTTTAACGTTACTAAATGACTGAATGAGATTGAATTTGTTCCTATCTACATGAGGATGCGAGCTCGAGCTCTGAAACTGTGGCTATACGCAATTTCATGAAAACACGCTTCTTTGAGCTTTTAAGCTCAGAACTTGAATCTGTGCGTGTATCTAGCCTGGGAAGTCCTTCAGATCACTGTGCAATGCATATATGGCATCGATTGGTCCAATGTGCATGTATGGCCATTTGCAAGTGAATATGAGCTTCTGAAGTGAAAATATGCACTTTTTTAAAAACTTGTTTTTTTTCATTCTGCATGTCAAAACTTTTCATTCTGTGTATAACTCAGTGGGAAAGTGACAAACATGCGTGAAATGTGACTATATGACTGAATGAGATTGAATTTGTTCCTATCTCCGTAAGGAAGCGAGCTAGAGCTCTGAAACTGTGGAAAACGCACTTTCATGAAAAACACGCTTCTTTGAGCTTTTAAGCTCAGAACTTGAATCTGTGGCGTGTATCTAGCCTGGGAAGTCCTTCAGATCACTGTGCAATGCATATATGGCATCGATTGGTCCAATGTGCATGTATGGCCATTTGCAAGTGAATATGAGCTTCTGAAGTGAAAATATGCTGTTTTTAAAAACTTTTTTTTTTCATTCTGCATGTCAAAACTTTTCATTCTGTGTATAACTCAGTGGGAAAGTGACAAACATGATTGAAATGTGACTATATGACTGAATGAGATTGAATTTGTTCCTATCTCCGTAAGGAAAAAGCTAGAGCTCTGAAACTGTGGCTATCGCTAATTTCATGAAAACACGCTTCTTTGAGCTTTTAAGCTCAGAACTTGAATCTGTGCGTGTATCTAGCCTGGGAAGTCCTTAAGATCACTGTGCAATGCATATATGGCATCGATTGGTCCAATGTGCATGTATGACCATTTGCAAGTGAATATGAGCTTCTGAAGTGAAAATATGCTGTTTTTAAAAACTTTTTTTTTTTTCTGCATGTCAAAACTTTTTCATTCTGTGTATTATTTAATGGGAAAGTGACAAACATGAGTGAAATGTGACTATATGACTGAATGAGATTGAATTTGTTGCTATCTCCGTAGGAAGGAGCTAGAGCTCTGAAACTGTGGCTATACGCAATTTCATGAAAACACGCTTCTTTGAGCTTTTAATCTCAGAACTTGAATCTGTGCGTGTATCTAGCCTGGGAAGTCCTTCAGATCACTGTGCAATGCATATATGGCATCGATTGGTCCAATGTGCATGAATGGCCATTTGCAAGTGAATTTGAGCTTCTGAAGTGAAAATATGCACTTTTTTAAAAACTTGTTTTTTTTTCATTCTGCATGTCAAAACTTTTCATTCTGTGTATAACTCAGTGGGACAGTGACAAACATGAGTGAAATGTGACTATATGACTGAATGAGATTGAATTTGTTCCTATCTCCGTAAGGAAGCGAGCAAGAGCTCGGAAACTGTCGCTATACGCACTTTCATGAAAACACGCTTCTTTGAGCTTTTAAGCTCAGAACATGAATCTGTGGCTGTATCTAGCTTGGGAAGTCCTTCAGATCACTGTGCAAAGCATATATGGCATCGATTGGTCCAATGTACATGTATGGCCATTTGCAAGTGAATATGAGCTTCTGAAGTGAAAATAGGCACTTTTTAAAAAATTATTTTTTTTTCATTCTGCATTTTCAAAACTTTTCATTTTGTGTATAACTCAGTGGGAAAGTGACAAACATGATTGAAATGTGACTATATGACTGAATGAGATTGAATTTGTTCCTATCTCCGTAAGGAAGGAAGCTAGAGCTCTGAAACTGTGGCTACACGCATTTTTCATGAAAAACACGCTTCTTTGAGCTTTTAAGCTCAGAACTTGAATCTGTGCGTGTATCTAGTTTGGGAAGTCCTTCAGATCACTGTGGAATGCATATATGGCATCGATTGGTCCAATGTACATGTATGGCAATTTGCAAGTGAATATGAGCTTCTGAAGTGAAAATATGCACTTTTTAAAAAATTTTTTTTTTATTCTGCATGTCAAAACTTTTCATTCTGTGTATAACTCAGTGGGAAAGTGACAAACATGAGTGAAATGTGACTATATGACTGAATGAGATTGAATTTGTTCCTATCTCCGTAAGGAAGCGAGAAAGAGCTCGGAAACTGTCGCTATACGCACTTTCATGAAAACACGCTTCTTTTGAGCTTTTAAGCTCAGAACTTGAATCTGTGGCTGTATCTAGCTTGGGAAGTCCTTCAGTATACTGTGCAATGCATATATGGCATCGATTGGTCCAATGTGCATATATGGCCATTTGAAAGTGAATATGAGCTTCTGAAGTGAAAATATGCACCTTTTTAAAAACTTGTTTTTTTTTCATTCTGCATGTCTACACTTTTCATTCTGTGTATAACTCAGTGGGAAAGTGACAAACATGCGTGAAATGTGACTATATGACTGAATGAGATTGAATTTGTTCCTATCTCCGTAAGGGGCTAGAGCTCTGAAACTGTGGCTAACTTTCACACGCTTCTTTGAGCTTTTAAGCTCAGAACTTGAATCTGTGCGTGTATCTAGCCTGGGAAGTCCTTCAGATCACTGTGCAATGCATATATGGCATCGATTGGTCCAATGTACATATATGGCCATTTGCAAGTGAATATGAGCTTCTGAAGTGAAAATATGCACTTTTTTAAAAAACTTGTTTTTTTTTTCATTCTGCATGTCAAAACTTTTCATTCTGTGTATAACTCAGGGAAAGTGACAAACATGAGTGAAATGTGACCATATGACTGAATGAGAGTGAATTTGTTCCTATCTTAGAAGGAAGCTCTAGAGCTCTGAAACTGTGGCTATACGTAATTTCATGAAAACACGCGTCTTTGAGCTTTTAAGCTTAGAACTTGAATCTGTGCGTGTATCTAGCCTGGGAAGTCTTTAAGATCACTGTGCAATGCATATATGGCATCGATTGGTCCAATGTGCATGTATGGCCATTTGCAAGTGAATATGAGCTTCTGAAGTGAAAATATGCTGTTTTTTAAAAACTTGTTTTTTTTTTTTCATCTGCATGTCAAAACTTTTCATTGTGAGATTATTTAATTGTGAAACTTACAAACATGAGTTTAACGTTACTAAATGACTGAATGAGATTGAATTTGTTGCTATCTACGTGAGTAAGTGAGCTTGAGCTCTGAAACTGTGGCTATACGCAATTTCATGAAAACACGCTTCTTTGAGCAATTAATCTCAGAACTTCAATCTGTGCGTGTATCTAGCCTGGGAAGTCCTTCAGATCACTGTGCAAAGTATATATGGCATCGATTGGTCCAATGTGCATGAATGGCCATTTGCGAGTGAATTTGAGCTTCTGAAGTGAAAATATGCACTTTTCAAAAACTTGTTTTTTTTTTTTCATTCTGCATGTCAAAACTTTTCATTCTGTGTATAACTCAGTGGGAAAGTGACAAACATGAGTGAAATGTGACTATATGACTGAATGAGATTGAATTTGTTCCTATCTCCGTAAGGAAGCGAGCAAGAGCTCTGAAACTGTAAGCACGCACTTTCATGAAAACACGCTTCTTTGAGCTTTTAAGCTCAGAACTTGAATCTGTGGCGTGTATCTAGCTTGGGAAGTCCTTCAGATCACTGTGCAATGCATATATGGCATCGATTGGTCCAATGTACATGTATGGCCATTTGCAAGTGAATATGAGCTTCTGAAGTGAAAATATGCACTTTTTAAAAACTTTTTTTTTTCATTCTGCATTTTCAAAACTTTTCATTTTGTGTATAACTCATTGGAAAGTGACAAACTTGATTGAAATGTGACTAAATGACTGAAAGAGATTGAATTTGTTCCTATCTCCGTGGAGAAGCGAGCTAGAGCTCTGAAACTGTGGCAATACGCACTTTCATGAAAACACGCTTCTTTGAGCTATTAAGCTCAGAACTTGAATCTGTGCGTGTATCTAGTTTGGGAAGTCCTTCAGATCACTGTGGAATGCATATATGGCATCGATTGTCCAATGTACATGTATGGCCATTTGCAAGTGAATATGAGCTTCTGAAGTGAAAATATGCACTTTTTAAATGTATTTTTTTTTCATTCTGCATGTCAATATTTTCATTCTGTGTAAACTCATGCAAACTGAGTGAAATTTTAACTGAATTGAATTTGTTTTTTAGTTCTGCATGTCATGAAAATTTTCAGCTTTTGCTGTATGTATCTAGCTTGGGAAGTCCTTCAGATCACTGTGCAACATATATGGCATCGATTGGTCCAATGTGCATGTATGGCCATTTGCAAGTGAATATGAGCTTCTGAAGTGAAAATATGCACTTTTTAAAAAATTGTTTTTTCATTCTGCATGTCAAAACTTTTCATTCTGTGTATAACTCAGTGGGAAAGTGACAAACATGATTGAAATGTGACTATATGACTGAATGAGATTGAATTTGTTCCTATCTCCGTAAGGAAGCGAGCTTGAGCTCTGAAACTGTGGCTATACGCACTTTCATGAAAACACGCTTCTTTGAGCTTTTAAGCTCAGAACTTGAATCTGTGCGTGTATCTAGCTTAGGAAGTCCTTCAGATCACTGTGCAATGCATATATGGCATCGATTGGTCCAATGTACATGTATGGCCATTTGCAAGTGAATATGAGCTTCTGAAGTGAAAATATGCACTTTTTCAAAAACTTATTTTTTTTTCATTCTGCATGTCAACACTTTTCATTCTGTGTATAACTCAGTGGGAAAGTGACAAACATGAGTGAAATGTGACTATATGACTGAATGAGATTGAATTTGTTCCTATCTCCGTAAGGAAGCGAGCTAGAGCTCTGAAACTGTGGCTATACGCACTTTCATGAAAACACGCTTCTTTGAGCTTTTAAGCTCAGAACTTGAATCTGTGCGTGTATCTAGCCTGGGAAGTCCTTCAGATCACTGTGCAATGCATATATGGCATCGTTTGGTCCAATGTACATGTATGGCCATTTGCAAGTGAATATGAGCTTCTGAAGTGAAAAATATGCACTTTTTTAAAACTTTTTTTTTTTTTCATTCTGCATGTCAACACTTTTCATTCTGTGTATAACTCAGAGGGAAAGTGACAAACATGAGTGAAATGTGACTATATGACTGAATGAGATTGAATTTGTTCCTATCTCCGTAAGGAAGCGAGCTAGAGCTCTGAAACTGTGGCTATACGCACTTTCATGAAAACACGCGTCTTTGAGCTTTTAAGCTCAGAACGTGAATCTGTGCGTGTATCTAGCCTGGGAAGTACTTCAGATCACTGTGCAATGCATATATGGCATCGTTTGATCCAATGTACATGTATGGCCTTTTGCAAGTGAATATGAGCTTCTGAAGTTAAAATATGCACTTTTTTAAAAACTTTTTTTTTTTTCATTCTGCTTGTCAAAACTTTTCATTCTGTGTATAACTAAGTGGGAAAGTGACAAACATGAGTGAAATGTGACTATATAACTGAATGAGAATGAATTTGTTCCTATCTCCGTAAGGAAGCGAGCTAGAGCTCTGAAACTGTGGCTATACGCACTTTCATGAAAACACGCGTCTTTGAGCTTTTAAGCTCAGAACGTGAATCTGTGCGTGTATCTAGCTTGGGAAGTCCTTCAGATCACTGTGCAATGCATATATGGCATCGTTTGGTCCAATGTAC
>CM056210.1:1236551-1329540 GCA_029692085.1 Gymnothorax javanicus
GATATGCAGACCTAAAAAAAAAGCAATTTTATAAAAGGTGCATATTGTCACTTCAGAAGCTCATATTCACTTGCAAATGGCCATACATATACATTGGACCAATCGATGCCATATATGCATTGCACAGTGATCTGAAGGACTTCCCAAGCTAGATACTGCGCACAGATTCAAGTTCTGAGCTTTAAAGCTCAAAGATCGTGTTTTCATGAAATTGCGTATAGCCACAGTTTCAGAACTCCAGCTAAGCTTCCTTCACGGAGATAGAAACAAATTCAATCCCATTCAGTCATATGGTCACATTTCAATCATGTTTGTCGCTTTCCCACTGAGTTATACACAGAATGAAAAGTTTTGACATGCAGACCTAAAAAAAAAAGCAATTTTTAAAAAAAAGTGCATATTTTCACTTCAGAAGCTCATATTCACTTTCAAATGGCCATACATGCACATTGGACTAATCGATGCCATATATGCATTGCACAGTATTCTGAAGGACTTTCCAGGCTAGATACACGCACAGATTCAAGTTCTAAGCTTAAAAGCTCAAAGACGCGTGTTTTCATGAAATTAGTAGCGATTGCCACAGTTTCAGAGCTCTAGCTCGCTTCCTTACGGAGATAGGAACAAATTCACTCTCATTCAGTCATATGGTCACATTTCAATCATGTTTGTCACTTTCCCACTGAGTTATACACAGAATGAAAAGTTTTGAAAATGCAGACCTAAAAAAAAGCAATTTTTTAAAAAAGTGCATATTTTCACTTCAGAAGCTCATATTCACTTGCAAATGGCCATACATGTACATTGGACCAATCGATGCCATATATGCTTTGCACAGTGATCTGAAGGACTTCCCAAGCTAGATACAGCCACAGATTCAAGTTCTGAGCTTAAAAGCTCAAAGAAGCGTGTTTTCATGAAAGTGCGTATAGCCACAGTTTCAGAGCTCTAGCTCGCTTCCTTCAGGAGATAGGAACAAATTCAATCTCTTTCAGTCATATAGTCACATTTCACTCATGTTTGTCACTTTTCCCACTGAGTTATACACAGAATGAAAGTTTTTTGACATGCAGAATGAAAAAAAACAAGTTTTTAAAAGTGCATATTTTCACTTCAGAAGCTCATATTCACTTGCAAATGGCCATACATGTACATTGGACCAATCGATGCCATATATGCTTTGCACAGTGATCTGAAGGACTTCCCAGGCTAGATACACGCACAGATTCAAGTTCTGAGCTTAAAAGCTCAAAGAAGCGTGTTTTTCATGAAAGTCGTATTTACAGTTTCAGAGCTCTAGCTCGCTTCCTTACGGAGATAGGAACAAATTCACTCTCATTCAATCATATAGTCACATTTCACTCATGTTTGTCACTTTCCCACTGAGTTATACACAGAATGAAAAGTTTTGACATGCAGACCTAAAAAAAAGCAATTTTATAAAAAGTGCATATTGTCACTTCAGAAGCTCATATTCACTTGCAAATGGCCATACATATACATTGGACCAATCGATGCCATATATGCATTGCACAGTGATCTGAAGGACTTCCCAGGCTAGATACACGCACAGATTCAAGTTCTGAGCTTTAAAGCTCAAAGAAGCGTGTTTTCATGAAATTGCGTATAGCCACAGTTTCAGAACTCTAGCTCGCTTCCTTACGGAGATAGAAACAAATTCACTCCCATTCAGTCATATGGTCACATTTCAATCATGTTTGTCGCTTTCCCACTGAGTTATACACAGAATGAAAAGTTTTGACATGCAGACCTAAAAAAAGCAATTTTTAAAAAAGTGCATATTTTCACTTCAGAAGCTCATATTCACTTGCAAATGGCCATACATGTACATTGGACCAATCGATGCCATATATGCATTGCACAGTGATCTGAAGGACTTCCCAAGCTAGATACACTGACAGATTCAAGTTCTGAGCTTAAAAAGCTCAAAGAAGCGTGTTTTCATGAAAGTGCGTGATAGCCACATTTTCAGAACTCTAGCTCCTTTCATGACGGAGATAGGGAAACAAATTCACTCCCATTCAGTCATATGGTCACATTTCAATCATGTTTGTCACTTTCCCACTGAGTTATACACAGAATGAAAAGTTTTGACATGCAGAATGAAAAAAAAAAAAAACAAGTTTTTTAAAAAGTGCATATTTTCACTTCCAGAAGCTCATATTATTCACTTTCAAATGGCCATACATGCACATTGGACTAATCGATGCCATAAATGCATTGCACAGTGATCTGAAGGACTTCCCAGGCTAGATACACGCACAGATTCAAGTTCTGAGCTTTAAAGCTAAAAAAGCGTGTTTCATGAAATTGCGTATAGCCACAGTTTCAGAACTCTAGCTCGCTTCCTTACGGAGATAGGAACAAATTCACTCCCATTCAGTCATATGGTCACATTTCAATCATGTTTGTCACTTTCCCACTGAGTTATACACAGAATGAAAAGTTTTGAAAATGCAGACCTAAAAAAAAGCAATTTTTAAAAAAAGTGCATATTTTCACTTCAGAAGCTCATATTCACTTGCAAATGGCCATACATGTACATTGGACCAATCGATGCAATATATGCATTCCACAGTGATCTGAAGGACTTCCCAAGCTTGACACACGCACAGATTCAAGTTCTGAGCTTAATAGCTCAAAGAAGCGTGTTTTCATGAAAGTGCGTATTGCCACAATTTCAGAGCTCTAGCTCCTTTCCTGACGGAGATAGGAACAAATTCAATCTCTTTCAGTCATATAGTCACATTTCACTGAGGTTTGTCACTTTCCCACTGAGTTATACACAGAATGAAAATTTTTGACATGCAGAATGAAAAAAAAAAAAAAAAGTTTTAAAAAACAGCATATTTTCACTTCAGAAGCTCATATTCACTTGCAAATGGCCATACATGTACATTGGACCAATCGATGCCATATATGCATTGCACAGTGATCTGAAGGACTTCCCAGGCTAGATACACGCACAGATTCAAGTTCTGAGCTTAAAAGCTCAAAGAAGCGTGTTTTCATGAAGTGCGTATAGCCACAGTTTCAGAGCTCTAGCTCGCTTCCTTACGGAGATAGGAACAAATTCAATCTCATTCAGTCATATAGTCACATTTCACTCATGTTTGTCACTTTCCCACTGAGTTATACACAGAATGAAAAGTTTTGACATGCAGAATGAAAAAAAAAAAGTTTTTAAAAAACAGCATATTTTCACTTCAGAATCTCATATTCCTTTGCAAATGGCCATATATGCACATTTTACCAATCGATGCCATATATGCATTGCACAGTGATCTGAAGGACTTCCCAAGCTAGATACACGCACAGATTCAAGTTCTGAGCTTAAAAGCTCAAAGAAGCGTGTTTTCATGAAAGTGCGTATTTCCACAGTTTCAGAACTCTCTAGCTTCCCTCACGGAGATAGGAACAAATTCACTCCCATTCAGTCATATAGTCACATTTCACTCATGTTTGTCACTTTCCCACTGAGTTATACACAGAATGAAAAGTTTTGACATGCAGACCTAAAAAAAAGCAAGTTTTTAAAAAAGTGCATATTTTCACTTCAGAAGCTCATATTCACTTGCAAATGGCCATACATGTACATTGGACCAATCGATGCAATATATGCATTGCACAGTGATCTGAAGTACTTCCCAAGCTTGACACACGCACAGATTCAAGTTCTGAGCTTAATAGCTCAAAGAAGCGTGTTTTCATGAAAGTGCGTATTGCCACAATTTCAGAGCTCTAGCTCATTTCCTGACGGAGATAAGGAACAAATTCAATCTCATTCAGTCATATAGTCACATTTCAACTCATATGTTTGTCACTTTCCCACTGAGTTATACACAGAATGAAATTAAAAAACAGCATATTTTCACTTCAGAAGCTCATATTCACTTGCAAATGGCCATACATGTACATTGGACCAATCGATGCCATATATGCATTGCACAGTGATCTGAAGGACTTCCCAGGCTAGATATACGCACAGATTCAAGTTCTGAGCTTAAAAGCTCAAAGCGTGTGTTTTCATGAAAAGTGCGTATAGCCACAGTTTCAGAGCTCTAGCTCGCTTCCTTTACGGAGATAGGAACAAATTCAATCTCATTCAGTCATATAGTCACATTTCACTCATGTTTGTCACTTTCCCACTGAGTTATACACAGAATGAAAAGTTTTGACATGCAGAATGAAAAAAAAAGTTTTTTAAAAAGTGCATATTTTCACTTCAGAAGCTCATATTCACTTTGCAAATGGCCATATATGCACATTGGACCAATCGATGCCATATATGCATTGCACAGTGATCTGAAGGACTTCCCAGGCTAGATACACGCACAGATTCAAGTTCTGAGCTTAAAAGCTCAAAGAAGCGTGTTTTCATGAAAGTGCGTATTTCCACAGTTTCAGAGCTCTAGCTCGCTTCCTTACGGAGATAGGAACAAATTCAATCTCATTCAGTCATATAGTCACATTTCACTCATGTTTGTCACTTTCCCACTTAGTTATACACAGAATGAAAAGTTTTGACATGCAGAATGAAAAAAAACAAGTTTTTAAAAAACAGCATATTTTCACTTCAGGAGCTCATATTCACTTGCAAATGGCCATACATGCACATTGTACCAATCGATGGCAAATATGCATTGCACAGTGATCTGAAGGACTTCCCAGGCTAGATACACGCACAGATTCAAGTTCTGAGCTTAAAAGCTCAAAGAAGCGTGTTTTCATGAAAGTGCGTATAGCCACAGTTTCAGAGCTCTAGCTCGCTTCCTTACGGATATAGGAACAAATTCAAACTCATTCAGTCATATGCTCACATTTCAATCATGTTTGTCACTTTCCCACTGAGTTATACACAGAATGAAAATTTTTGACATGCAGAATGAAAAAAAAAAAACCAATTTTTTAAAAACAGCATATTTTCACTTCAGAAGCTCATATTCACTTGCAAATGGCCATACATGTACATTGGACCAATCGATGCCATATATGCATTGCACAGTGATCTGAAGGACTTCCCAGGCTAGATACACGCACAGATTCAAGTTCTAAGCTTAAAAGCTCAAAGAAGCGTGTTTTCATGAAATTGCGTATAGCCACAGTTTCAGAGCTCTTGCTCGCTTCCTCACGGAGATAGAAACAAATTCACTCCCATTCAGTCATATGGTCACATTTCAATCATGTTTGTCGCTTTCCCACTGAGTTATACACAGAATGAAAAGTTTTGACATGCAGAATGAAAAAAAACAAATTTTTAAAAAGTGCATATTTTCACTTCAGAAGCTCATATTCACTTGCAAATGGCCATACATGTACATTGGACCAATCGATGCCATATATGCATTGCACAGTGATCTGAAGGACTTCCCAAACTAGATACACCCACAGATTCAAGTTCTGAGCTTAAAAGCTCAAAGAAGCATGTTTTCATGAAAGTGCATATTGCCACAGTTTCAGAGCTCTAGCTCGCTTCCTTACGGAGATAGGAACAAATTCAATCTCATTCAGTCATATGGTCACATTTCAATCATGTTTGTCACTTTCCCACTGAGTTATACACAGAATGAAAAGTTTTGACATGCAGAATGAAAAAAAAAAAATTTTTAAAAAAGTGCATATTTTCACTTCAGAAGCTCATATTCACTTGCAAATGGCCATACATGTACATTGGACCAATCGATGCCATATATGCATTGCACAGTGATCTGAAGGACTTCCCAAGCTAGATACACGCACAGATTCAAGTTCTGAGCTTAAAAGCTCAAAGAAGCGTGTTTTCATGAAAGTGCGTATTGCCACAGTTTCAGAGCTCTAGCTCCCTTCCTTACGGAGATAGGAACAAATTCAATCTCTTTCAGTCATATAGTCACATTTCACTCATGTTTGTCACTTTCTCACTGAGTTATACACAGAATGAAAAGTTTTGACATGCAGAATGAAAAAAAAAAAGTTTTTTAAAAAACAGCATATTTTCACTTCAGAAGCTCATATTCACTTGCAAATGGCCATACATATACATTGGACCAATCGATGCCATATATGCATTGCACAGTGATCTGAAGGACTTCCCAAGCTAGATACACGCACAGATTCAAGTTCTGAGCTTTAAAAGCTCAAAAAGCGTGTTTTCATGAAAGTGCGTATAGCCACAGTTTCAGAACTCTAGCTCGCTTCCTTACGGAGATAGGAACAAATTCACTCTCATTCAGTCATATAGTCACATTTCACTCATGTTTGTCACTTTCCCACTGAGTTATACACAGAATGAAAAGTTTTGACATGCAGACCTAAAAAAAAGCAATTTTTTAAAAAAAGTGCATATTTTCACTTCAGAAGCTCATATTCACTTGCAAATGGCCATACATGTACATTGGACCAATCGATGCCATATATGCATTCCACAGTGATCTGAAGGACTTCCCAAGCTAGATACACGCACAGATTCAAGTTCTGAGCTTAAAAGCTCAAAGAAGCGTGTTTTCATGAAATTGCTTATTGCCACAATTTCAGAGCTCTAGCTCCTTTCCAGACGGAGATAGCAACAAATTCAATCTCTTTCAGTCATATAGTCACATTTCACTGATGTTTGTCACTTTCCCACTGAGTTATACACAGAATGAAAATTTTTGACATGCAGAATGAAAAAAAAAAAAGTTTTTAAAAAACAGCATATTTTCACTTCAGAAGCTCATATTCACTTGCAAATGGCCATACATGCACATTGGACCAATCGATGCCATATATGCATTGCACAGTGATCTGAAGGACTTCCCAGGCTAGATACACGCACAGATTCAAGTTCTAAGCTTAAAAGCTCAAAGACGGGTGTTTTCATGAAATTGCGTATAGCCACAGTTTCAGAGCTCTAGCTCGCTTCCTTACGGAGATAGGAACAAATTCAATCTCATTCAGTCATATAGTCACATTTCACTCATGTTTGTCACTTTCCCACTGAGTTATACACAGAATGAAAAGTGTAGACATGCAGAATGAAAAAAAACAAGTTTTTAAAAAGTGCATATTTTCACTTCAGAAGCTCATATTCACTTGCAAATGGCCATACATGTACATTGGACCAATCGATGCCATATATGCATTGCACAGTGATCTGAAGGACTTTCCAGGCAAGATACACGCACAGATTCAAGTTCTAAGCTTAAAAGCTCAAAGACGCGTGTTTTCATGAAATTGCGTATAGGCACAGTTTCAGATCTCCAGCTCGCTTCCTTACGGAGATAGGAACAAATTCAATCTCTTTCAGTCATATAGTCACATTTCACTCATGTTTGTCACTTTCCCACTGAGTTATACACAGAATGAAAAGTTTTGACATGCAGAATGAAAAAAAAAAAGTTTTTTAAAAACAGCATATTTTCACTTCAGAAGCTCATATTCACTTGCAAATGGCCATATATGCACATTGGACCAATCGATGCCATATATGCATTGCACAGTGATCTGAAGGACTTCCCAGGCTAGATACACGCACAGATTCAAGTTCTGAGCTTTAAAGCTCAAAGAAGCGTGTTTTCATGAAATTGCGTATAGCCACAGTTTCAGAGCTCTAGCTCGCTTCCTTACGGAGATAGAAACAAATTCACTCTCATTCAGTCATATGGTCACATTTCACTCATGTTTGTCACTTTCCCACTGAGTTATACACAGAATGAAAAGTTTTGACATGCAGACCTAAAAAAAAGCAATTTTTTTAAAAAGTGCATATTTTCACTTCAGAAGCTCATATTCACTTGCAAATGGCCATACATGTACATTGGACCAATCGATGCCATATATGCATTGCACAGTGATCTGAAGGACTTCCCAAGCTAGATACACGCACAGATTCAAGTTCTGAGCTTAAAAGCTCAAAGAAGCGTGTTTTCATGAAAGTGCGTATAGCCACAGTTTCAGAGCTCTAGCTCGCTTCCTTACGGAGATAGGAACAAATTCATTCTCATTCAGTCATATAGTCACATTTCAATCATGTTTGTCACTTTCCCACTGAGTTATACACAGAATGAGAAGTTTTGACATGCAGAAAAAAAAAAACCAATTTTTTAAAAACAGCATATTTTCACTTCAGAAGCTCATATTCACTTGCAAATGGCCATACATATACATTGGACCAATCGATGCCATATATGCATTGCACAGTGATCTGAAGGACTTCCCAGGCTAGATACACGCACAGATTCAAGTTCTGAGCTTTAAAGCTCAAAGAAGCGTGTTTTCATGAAAGTGCGTATAGCCACAGTTTCAGAACTCTAGCTCGCTTCCTTACGGAGATAGAAACAAATTCACTCCCATTCAGTCATATGGTCACATTTCAATCATGTTTGTCACTTTCCCACTGAGTTATACACAGAATGAAAAGTTTTGACATGCAGACCTAAAAAAAAAGCAATTTTTTAAAAAAGTGCATATTTTCACTTCAGAAGCTCATATTCACTTGCAAATGGCCATACATGTACATTGGACCAATCGATGCAATATATGCATTGCACAGTGATCTGAAGGACTTCCCAAGCTAGATACACGCACAGATTCAAGTTCTGAGCTTAAAAGCTCAAAGAAGCGTGTTTTCATGAAAGTGCGTATTGCCACAATTTCAGAACTCTAGCTCCTTTCCTGACGGAGATAGGAACAAATTCAATCTCTTTCAGTCATATAGTCACATTTCACTCATGTTTGTCACTTTCCCACTGAGTTATACACAGAATGAAAATTTTTTGACATGCAGAAAAAAAAAAAAAAAAAAAGTTTTTAAAAAACAGCATATTTTCACTTCAGAAGCTCATATTCACTTGCAAATGGCCATTTTTGCACATTGGACTAATCGATGCCATATATGCTTTGCACAGTGATCTGAAGGACTTCCCAGGCTAGATACAGCCACAGATTCAAGTTCTGAGCTTAAAAGCTCAAAGAAGCGTGTTTTCATGAAAGTGCGTATAGCGACAGTTTCAGAGCTCTAGCTCGCTTCCTTACGGAGATAGGAACAAATTCACTCTCATTCAGTCATATAGTCACATTTCACTTATGTTTGTCACTTTCCCACTGAGTTATACACAGAATGAAAATTTTTGACATGCAGAATGAAAAAAAAAAAACTTTTTAAAAAACAGCATATTTTCACTTCAGAAGCTCATATTCACTTGCAAATGGCCATATATGCACATTGGACCAATCGATGCCAAATATGCATTGCACAGTGATCTGAAGGACTTCCCAAGCTAGATACACGCACAGATTCAAGTTCTGAGCTTAAAAGCTCAAAGAAGCGTGTTTTCATGAAAGTGAGTATTTCCACAGTTTCAGAGCTCTAGCTCGCTTCCTCACGGAGATAGGAACAAATTCAATCTCATTCAGTCATTTAGTCACATTTTAACTCATGTTTGTCACTTTCCCACTTAGTTATACACAGAATGAAAAGTTTTGACATGCAGAATGAAAAAAAAAAAAGTTTTTAAAAACAGCATATTTTCACTTCAGAAGCTCATATTCACTTGCAAATGGCCATACATGCACATTGGACCAATCGATGCCAAATATGCATTGCACAGTGATCTGAAGCACTTCCCAGGCTAGATACACGCACAGATTCAAGTTCTAAGATTAAAAGCTCAAAGACAGCGTGTTTTCATGAAATTGATTATAGCCACAGTTTCAGAGCTCTAGCTCGCTTCTTACGGAGATAGAAACATATTCACTCTCATTCAGTCATATGGTCACATTTCAATCATGTTTGTCACTTTCCCACTGAGTTATACACAGAATGAAAAGTTTTGACATGCAGACTTAAAAAAAAGCAATTTTTAAAAAGTGCATATTTTCACTTCAGAAGCTCATATTCACTTGCAAATGGCCATACATGTACATTGGACCAATCGATGCCATATATGCATTGCACAGTGATCTGAAGGACTTCCCAAGCTAGATACACGCACAGATTCAAGTTCTGAGCTTAAAAGCTCAAAGAAGCGTGTTTTCATGAAACGCGTATAGCCACAGTTTCAGAGCTCTAGCTCGCTTCCTTACGGAGATAGGAACAAATTCAATCTCATTCAGTCATATAGTCACATTTCACTCATGTTTGTCACTTTCCCACTGAGTTATACACAGAATGAAAAGTTTTGACATGCAGAATGAAAAAAGCAAGTTTTTAAAAAGTGCATATTTTCACTTCAGAAGCTCATATTCACTTGCAAATGGCCATACATATACATTGGACCAATCGATGCCATATATGCATTGCACAGTGATCTGAAGGACTTCCCAAGCTAGATACACGCACAGATTCAAGTTCTGAGCTTTAGAGCTCAAAGACGCGTTTTTCATGAAATTGCGTATTGCCCCACAGTTTCAGAGCTCTAGCTCGCTTTCTCACGGAGATAGGAACAAATTCAATCTCATTCAGTCATATGGTCACATTTCAATCATGTTTGTCACTTTCCCACTGAGTTATACACAGAATGAAAAGTTTTGAAAAAAAAAAAAAAAAAAAAGCAATTTTTAAAAAAAGTGCATATTTTCACTTCAGAAGCTCATATTCACTTGCAAATGGCCATACATGTACATTGGACCAATCGATGCCATAAATGCTTTGCACAGTGATCTGAAGGACTTCCCAAGCTAGATACAGCCACAGATTCAAGTTCTGAGCTTAAAAGCTCAAAGAAGCGTGTTTTCATGAAAGTGCGTATAGCGACAGTTTCAGAGCTCTTGCTCAATCTCATTCAGTCATATAGTCACATTTCACTCATGTTTGTCACTTTCCCACTGAGTTATACACAGAATGAAAAGTTTTGACATGCAAAATGAAAAAAAAACAAGTTTTTAAAAAGTGCATATTTTTCACTTCAGAAGCTCATATTCACTTGCAAATGGCCATACATGCACATTGGACCAATCGATGCCATATATGCATTGCACAGTGATCTGAAGGACTTCCAGGCTAGATACATGCACAGATTCAAGTTCTGAGCTTAAAAGCTCAAAAGAAGCGTGTTTTCATGAAATTGCGTGTATAGCCACAGTTTCAGAACTCTAGCTCGCTTCCTACGGAGATAGAAACAAATTCAATCCCATTCAGTCATATGGTCACATTTCAATCATGTTTGTCACTTTCCCACTGAGTTATACACAGAATGAAAAGTTTTGACATGCAGAAAAAAAAAAAAGCAATTTTTTAAAAAAGTGCATATTTTTCACTCAGAAGCTCATATTCACTTGCAAATGGCCATACATGTACATTGGACCAATCGATGCCATATATGCATTGCACAGTGATCTGAAGGACTTCCCAGGCTAGATACACGCACAGATTCAAGTTCTGAGCTTAAAAAGCAAAAAAGCGTGTTTTTCATGAAAGTGCGTATTCCCACAGTTTCAGAGCTCTAGCTCGCTTCCTTACGGAGATAGGAACAAATTCAATCTCATTCAGTCATATAGTCACATTTCACTCATGTTTGTCACTTTCCCACTGAGTTATACACAGAATGAAAATTTTTGACATGCAGAATGAAAAAAAAAAAAACTTTTTAAAAAACAGCATATTTTCACTTCAGAAGCTCATATTCACTTGCAAATGGCCATATATGCACATTGGACCAATCGATGCCATATATGCATTGCACAGTGATCTGAAGGACTTCCCAGGCTAGATACATGCACAGATTCAAGTTCTGAGCTTAAAAGCTCAAAGAAGCGTGTTTTCATGAAAGTGCGTATAGCCACAGTTTCAGAGCTCTAGCTCGCTTCCTTATGGAGATAGAAACAAATTCACTCTCATTCAGTCATATGGTCACATTTCAATCATGTTTGTCACTTTCCCACTGAGTTATACACAGAATGAAAAGTTTTGACATGCAGAATAAAAAAAGCAATTTTTTAAAAAAGTGCATATTTTCACTTCAGAAGCTCATATTCACTTGCAAATGGCCATACATGTACATTGGACCAATCGATGCCATATATGCATTGCACAGTGATCTGAAGGACTTCCCAAGCTAGATACACGCACAGATTCAAGTTCTGAGCTTAAAAGCTCAAAGAAGCGTGTTTTTCATGAAAGTGCGATAGCCACAGTTTCAGAGCTCTAGCTCGCTTCCTTACGGAGATAGGAACAAATTCACTCTCATTCAGTCATATAGTCACATTTCACTCATGTTTGTCACTTTCCCACTGAGTTATACACAGAATGAAAATTTTTTGACATGCAGAATGAAAAAAAAACAAGTTTTTAAAAACAGCATATTTTCACTTCAGAAGCTCATTCACTTGCAAATGGCTCATATTCACTTGGACCAATGATGCCATATATGCATTGCACAGTGATCTGAAACTTTCAGGATAGCCACAGATTCAAGTTCTGAGCTTTGCAAACAGTGATAATGAAGACTATTTCCACAGTCCCAGGCTCGCTTCCTTAGGAGATAGAAACAAATCACTCCCATTCAGTCATATGGTCACATTTCAATCATGTTTTCAAGTTCCCACTGAGTAATACACAGAATGAAAAGTTTTGACATGCAGACCTCAATTTTTTAAAAAAGTGCATATTTTCACTTCAGAAGCTTATTCTTGCAAATGGAAATTGGACTAATCGATGCAATATATGCATTCCACAGTGATCTGAAGGTTTCAAGCTTGACACACGACAGATTCAAGTTCTGAGCTTAATAGCTCAAAGAAGCGTGTTTTCATGAAAGTGCGTATTAGCCACAATTTCAGAATTTAGCTCCTTTACGGAGATAGGAACAAATTCAATCTCATTCAGTCATATAGTCACATTTCACTGATGTTTGTCACTTTCCCACTGAGTTATACACAGAATGAAAAGTTTTGACATGCAGAAGAAAAAAAAAAAAAAACAAGTTTTTAAAAAAGTGCATATTTTCACTTCAGAAGCTCATATTCACTTGCAAATGGCCATACATGGACATTGGACCAATCGATGCCATATATGCATTGCACAGTGATCTGAAGGACTTCCCAGGCTAGATACACGCACAGATTCAAGTTCTGAGCTTAAAAGCTCAAAGAAGCGTGTTTTCATGAAAGTGCGTATAGCCACAGTTTCAGAGCTCTAGCTCGCTTCCTTACGGAGATAGGAACAAATTCACTCTCATTCAGTCATATGGTCACATTTCAATCATGTTTGTCACTTTCCCACTGAGTTATACACAGAATGAAAAGTTTTGACATGCAGACCTAAAAAAAAAGCAATTTTTAAAAAGTGCATATTTTCACTTCAGAAGCTCATATTCACTTGCAAATGGCCATACATATACATTGGACCAATCGATGCCATATATGCATTGCACAGTGATCTGAAGGACTTCCCAAGCTAGATACACGCACAGATTCAAGTTCTGAGCTTAAAAGCTCAAAAGCGTGTTTTCATGAAAGTGCGTATTGCCACAGTTTCAGAGCTCTAGCTCGCTTCCTTACGGAGATAGGAACAAATTCACTCTCATTCAGTCATATGGTCACATTTCAATCATGTTTGTCACTTTCCCACTGAGTTAAACACAGAATGAAAAGTTTTGAAAATGCAGAATGAAAAAAAGCAATTTTTAAAAAAAAGTGCATATTTTCACTTCAGAAGCTCATATTCACTTGCAAATGGCCATACATGTACATTGGACCAATCGATGCCATATATGCATTGCACAGTGATCTGAAGGACTTCCCAGGCTAGATACACGCACAGATTCAAGTTCTGAGCTTTTAAGCTAAACAAAGCGTGTTTTCATGAAATTGCGTATAGCCACAGTTTCAGAACTCTAGCTCGCTTCCTTACGGAGATAGAAACAAATTCACTCCCATTCAGTCATATGGTCACATTTCAATCATGTTTGTCGCTTTCCCACTGAGTTATACACAGAATGAAAAGTTTTGACATGCAGAAAAAAAAAAAACAAGTTTTTAAAAAAGTGCATATTTTCACTTCAGAAGCTCATATTCACTTGCAAATGGCCATACATGTACATTGGACCAATCGATGCCATATATGCATTGCACAGTGATCTGAAGGACTTCCCAAGCTAGATACACGCACAGATTCAAGTTCTGAGCTTAAAAGCTCAAAGAAGCGTGTTTTCATGAAAGTGCGTATTGCCACAGTTTCAGAACTCTAGCTCCCTTCCTGACGGAGATAGGAACAAATTCAATCTCTTTCAGTCATATAGTCACATTTCACTCATGTTTGTCACTTTCCCACTGAGTTATACACAGAATGAAAAGTTTTGACATGCAGAATGAAAAAAAAAAACAAGTTTTTAAAAAACAGCATATTTTCACTTCAGAAGCTCATATTCACTTGCAAATGGCCATACATGTACATTGGACCAATCGATGCCATATATGCATTCCACAGTGATCTGTAGGACTTCCCAACCTAGATACACGCACAGATTCAAGTTCTGAGATTAATAGCTCAAAGAAGCGTGTTTTCATGAACGTGCGTATTGCCACAGTTTCAGAACTCTAGCTCCCTTCCTGACGGAGATAGGAACAAATTAAATCTCTTTCAGTCATATAGTCACATTTCACTCATGTTTGTCACTTTCCCACTGAGTTATACACAGAATGAAAAGTTTTGACATGCAGAATGAAAAAAAAAACCAAGTTTTTAAAAAACAGCATATTTTCACTTCAGAAGCTCATATTCACTTGCAAATGGCCAAACATATACATTGGACCAATCGATGCCATATATGCATTGCACAGTGATCTGAAGTACTTTCCAGGCTAGATACACGCACAGATTCAAGTTCTGAGCTTTAAAGCTCAAAGAAGCGTGTTATCATGAAAGTGCGTATTTCCACAGTTTCAGAACTCTAGCTCGCTTCCTTACGGAGATAGGAACAAATTCACTCTCATTCAGTCATATAGTCACATTTCACTCATGTTTGTCACTTTCCCACTGAGTTATACACAGAATGAAAAGTTTTGACATGCAGACCTAAAAAAAAGCAATTTTTAAAAAGTGCATATTTTCACTTCAGAAGCTCATATTCACTTGCAAATGGTCATACATGTACATTGGACCAATCGATGCAATATATGCATTGCACAGTGATCTGAAGGACTTCCCAAGCTAGATACACGCACAGATTCAAGTTCTGAGCTTAAAAGCTCAAAGAAGCGTGTTTTCATGAAAGTCGCGATGATAGCCACAGTTTCAGAAGCTTTAGCTCCTTTCCTTACGGAGATAGGAACAAATTCAATCTCATTCCGTCATATAGTCACATTTCACTCATGTTTGTCACTTTCCCACTGAGTTATACACAGAATGAAAATTTTTGACATGCAGAATGAAAAAAAAAAAACTTTTTAAAAAACAGCATATTTTCACTTCAGAAGCTCATATTCACTTGCAAATGGCCATATATGCACATTGGACCAATCGATGCCAAATATGCATTGCACAGTGATCTGAAGGACTTCCCAAGCTAGATACACGCACAGATTCAAGTTCTGAGCTTAAAAGCTCAAAGAAGCGTGTTTTCATGAAAGTGAGTATTTCCACAGTTTCAGAGCTCTAGCTCGCTTCCTCACGGAGATAGGAACAAATTCAATCTCATTCAGTCATTTAGTCACATTACACTCATGTTTATCACTTTCACAATTAAATATTCACAGAATGAAAAGTTTTGACATGCAGAATGAAAAAAAAAAAAGTTTTTAAAAAACAGCATATTTTCACTTCAGAAGCTCATATTCACTTGCAAATGGCCATACATGCACATTGGACCAATCGATGCCAAATATGCATTGCACAGTGATCTGAAGGACTTCCCAGGCTAGATACACGCACAGATTCAAGTTCTGAGCTTAAAAGCTCAAAGAAGCGTGTTTTCATGAAATGCGTATAGCGACAGTTTCAGAGCTCTAGCTCGCTTCCTTACGGAGATAGGAACAAATTCACTCTCATTCAGTCATATAGTCACATTCAATCATGTTTGTCACTTTCCCACTGAGTTATACACAGAATGAAAAGTTTTGACATGCAGAATGAAAAAAAAGCAATTTTTTAAAAAGTGCATATTTTCACTTCAGAAGCTCATATTCACTTGCAAATGGCCATACATGTACATTGGACCAATCGATGCCATATATGCATTGCACAGTGATCTGAAGGACTTCCCAAGCTAGATACACGCACAGATTCAAGTTCTGAGCTTAAAAGCTCAAAGAAGCGTGTTTTCATGAAAGTGCGTATAGCCACAGTTTCAGAGCTCTAGCTCGCTTCCTTACGGAGATAGGAACAAATTCAATCTCATTCAGTCATATAGTCACATTTCACTCATGTTTGTCACTTTCCCACTGAGTTATACACAGAATGAAAAAATTTTTGACATGCAGAATGAAAAAAAAAAAACCAAGTTTTTAAAAAGTGCATATTTTCACTTCAGAAGCTCATATTCACTTGCAAATGGCCATACATGCACATTGGACCAATCGATGCCATATATGCATTGCACAGTGATCTGAAGGACTTCCCAGGCTAGATACACGCACAGATTCAAGTTCTGAGCTTAAAAGCTCAAAGACGCGTGTTTTCATGAAATTGCGTATAGCCACAGTTTCAGAGCTCTAGCTCGCTTCCTTACGGAGATAGGAACAAATTCACTCTCATTCAGTCATATGGTCACATTTCAATCATGTTTGTCACTTTCCCACTGAGTTATACACAGAATGAAAAGTTTTGATATGCAGACCTAAAAAAAAAGCAATTTTTAAAAAGTGCATATTGTCACTTCAGAAGCTCATATTCACTTGCAAATGGCCATACATATACATTGGACCAATCGATGCCATATATGCATTGCACAGTGATCTGAAGGACTTCCCAAGCTAGATACACGCACAGATTCAAGTTCTGAGCTTAAAAGCTCAAAGACGCGTGTTTTCATGAAATTGCGTATAGCCACAGTTTCAGAGCTCTAGCTCGCTTCCTTACGGAGATAGAACAAATTCACTCTCATTCAGTCATATGGTCACATTTCAATCATGTTTGTCACTTTCCCACTGAGTTAAACACAGAATGAAAAGTTTTGAAATGCAGAATAAAAAAAAAGCAATTTTTAAAAAGTGCATATTTTCACTTCAGAAGCTCATATTCACTTGCAAATGGCCATACATGTACATTGGACCAATCGATGCCATAAATGCTTTGCACAGTGATCTGAAGGACTTCCCAAGCTAGATACAGCCACAGATTCAAGTTCTGAGCTTAAAAGCTCAAAGAAGCGTGTTTTCATGAAAGTGTGATAGCGACAGTTTCAGAGCTCTAGCTCGCTTCCTTACGGAGATAGGAACAAATTCAATCTCATTCAGTCATATGGTCACATTTCACTCATGTTTGTCACTTTCCCACTGAGTTATACACAGAATGAAAAGTTTTGACATGCAGAATGAAAAAAACAAGTTTTTAAAAAAGTGCATATTTTCACTTCAGAAGCTCATATTCACTTGCAAATGGCCATACATGCACATTGGACCAATCGATGCCATATATGCTTTGCACAGTGATCTGAAGGACTTCCCAGGCTAGATACACGCACAGATTCAAGTTCTGAGCTTTAAAGCTCAAAGAAGCGTGTTTTCATGAAATTGCGAGTAGCCACAGTTTCAGAGCTCTAGCTCGCTTCCTTACGGAGATAGAAACAAATTCAATCTCATTCAGTCATATGGTCAAATTTCAATCATGTTTGTCACTTTCCCACTGAGTTATACACAGAATGAAAAAGTTTTGACATGCAGAAAAAAAAAAAGCAATTTTTTAAAAAGTGCATATTTTCACTTCAGAAGCTCATATTCACTTGCAAATGGCCATACATGTACATTGGACCAAATCGATGCCATATATGCATTGCACAGTGATCTGAAGGACTTCCCAAGCTAGATACACGCACAGATTCAAGTTCTGAGCTTAAAAGCTCAAAGAAGCGTGTTTTCATGAAAGTGCGTATAGCCACAGTTTCAGAGCTCTAGCTCCCTTCTTTACGGAGATATGAACAAATTCAATCTCATTCAGTCATATAGTCACATTTCACTCATGTTTGTCACTTTCCCACTGAGTTATACACAGAATGAAAAGTGTTGACATGCAGAATGAAAAAAAACAAGTTTTTAAAAAAAGTGCATATTTTCACTTCAGAAGCTCATATTCACTTGCAAATGGCCATACATGTACATTGGACCAATCGATGCCATATATGCATTGCACAGTGATCTGAAGGACTTCCCTGGCTAGATACACGCACAGATTCAAGTTCTGAGCTTAAAAGCTCAAAGAAGCGTGTTTTCATGAAATTGCGTATAGCCACAGTTTCAGAGCTCTAGCTCGCTTCCTTACGGAGATAGGAACAAATTCACTCTCATTCAGTCATATGGTCACATTTCAATCATGTTTGTCACTTTCACACTGAGTTATACACAGAATGAAAAGTTTTGACATGCAGAATGAAAAAAAAGCAATTTTTTAAAAAAGTGCATATTTTCACTTCAGAAGCTCATATTCACTTGCAAATGGCCATACATGTACATTGAACCAATCAATGCCAAATATATGCATTGCACAATGATCTGAAGGACTTCCCAAGCTAGATACAAGCACAGATTCAAGTTCTGAGCATAAAAGCTGAAAGAAGCGTGTTTTCATGAAAGTGCGTATATCCACAGTTTCAGAGCTCTTGCTCGCTTCCTTACGGAGATAGGAACAAATTCAATCTCATTCAGTCATATGGTCACATTTCACTCATGTTTGTCACTTTCCCACTGAGTTATACACAGAATGAAAAGTTTTGACATGCAGAATGAAAAAAAAAAAAGTTTTTAAAAAGTGCATATTTTCACTTCAGAAGCTCATATTCACTTGCAAATGGCCTTACATGCACATTGGACCAATCGATGCCATATATGCATTGCACAGTGATCTGAAGGACTTCCCAGGCTTGATACACGGACAGATTCAAGTTCTAAGCTTAAAAGCTCAAAGACGCGTGTGTTCATCAAATTGCATGTATAGCCACATTTTCAAAGCTCTAGCTCGCTTCCTTACGGAAATGGGAACAAATTCACTCTCATTCAGTCATATGGTCACATTTCAATCATGTTTGTCACTTTACAACTGAGTTATACACAGAATGAAAAGTTTTGACATGCAGAATGAAAAAAAAACAAGTTTTTAAAAAAGTGCATATTTTCACTTCAGAAGCTCATATTCACTTGCAAATGGCCATACATGCACATTGGATCAATCGATGCCATATATGCATTGGACAGTGATCTGAAGGACTTCCCAGGGTAGATACACGCACAGATTCATGTTCTGAGCTTAAAAGCTCAAAGACTCGTGTTTTCATGAAATTGCGCATAGCCACAGTTTTAGAGCTCTAGCTCGCTTCCTTACGGAGATAGGAACAAATTCAATCTCATTGAGTCATATTGGCACATTTCACTCATGTTTGTCACTTTCCCACTGAGTTATACACAGAATGAAAAGTTTTGACATGCAGAATGAAAAAAAAAAAACTTGTTTTTTTAAAAAGTGCATATTTTCACTTCAGAAGCTCATATTCACTTGCAAATGGCCATACATGTACATTGGACCAATCGATGCCATATATGCATTGCACAGTGATCTGAAGGACTTCCCAAGCTAGATACACGCACAGATTCAAGTTCTGAGCTTAAAAGCTCAAAGAAGCGTGTTTTCATGAAAGTGCGTATTTCCACAGTTTCAGAGCTCTAGCTCGCTTCCTCACGGAGATAGGAACAAATTCAATCTCATTCAGTCATTTAGTCACATTACACTCATGTTTATCACTTTCCAACTTAGTTATACACAGAATGAAAAGTTTGACATGCAGAATGAAAAAAAAAAAACAAGTTTTTAAAAAACAGCATATTTTCACTTCAGAAGCTCATATTCACTTGCAAATGGCCATACATGCACATTGGACCAATCGATGCCAAATATGCATTGCACAGTGATCTGAAGGACTTCCCAGGCTAGATACACGCACAGATTCAAGTTCTGAGCTTTAAAGCTCAAAGAAGCGTGTTTTCATGAAATTGCGTATAGCCACAGTTTCAGAGCTCTAGCTCACTTCCTTACGGAGATAGAAACAAATTCAATCTCATTCAGTAATATTGTCACATTTCACTCATGTTTGTCATTTTCCCAATTAGTTATACACAGAATGAAAAGTTTTGACATGCAGAATGAAAAAAAAAAAACAGTTTTTAAAAAACAGCATATTTTCACTTCAGAAGCTCATATTCACTTGCAAATGGCCATACATGTACATTGGACCAATCGATGCCATATATGCATTGCACAGTGATCTGAAGGACTTCCCAAGCTAGATACACGCACAGATTCAAGTTCTGAGCTTAAAAGCTCAAAGAAGCGTGTTTTCATGAAAGTGCGTATTTCCACAGTTTCAGAGCTCTAGCTCGCTTCCTTACGGAGATAGGAACAAATTCAATCTCATTCAGTCATTTAGTCACATTACACTCATGTTTGTCACTTTCACAATTAAATATTCACACAATGAAAAGTTTTGAAATGCAGAATGAGAAAAAAAAACCTGTTTTTAAAAAGTGCATATTTTCACTTCAGAAGCTCACATTCACTTGCAAATGGCCATACGTGTACATTGGACCAATCGATGCCATATATGCATTGCACAGTGATCTGAAGGACTTCCCAGGCAGGATACACGCACAGATACAAGTTCTGAGCTATAAAGCTCAAATAAGCGTGTTTTCATGAAATTGCGTATAGCCACAGTTTCAGAACTCTAGCTCGCTTCCTTACGGAGATAGGAACAAATTCACTCTCATTCAGTCATATAGTCACATTTCACTCATGTTTGTCACTTTCCCACTTAGTTATACACAGAATGAAAGTTTTGACATGCAGAATGAAAAAAAAACAAGTTTTTTAAAAAGTGCATATTTTCACTTCAGAAGCTCATATTCACTTGCAAATGGCCATACATGCACATTGGACCAATCGATGCCATATATGCATTGCACAGTGATCTGACGGACTTCGCAAGCTAGATACACTGACAAATTCAAGTTCTGAGCTTAAAAGCTCAAAGAAGCTTGTTTTCATGAAAGTGCGTATTGCCACAGTTTCAGAGCTCTAGCTCGCTTCCTTACGGAGATAGTAACAAATTCAGTCTCTTTCAGTCATATAGTCACATTTCACTCATGTTTGTCACTTTCCCACTGAGTTTTTCACAGAATGAAAAGTTTTGACATGCAGAATGAAAAAAAAAACAAGTTTTTAAAAAAAGTGCATATTTTCACTTCAGAAGCTCATATTCACTTGCAAATGGCCATACATGCACATTGGACCAATCGATGCCATATATGCATTGCACAGTGATCTGAAGGACTTCCCAGGCTAGATACACGCACAGATTCAAGTTCTGAGCATTAAAGCTCAAAGAAGCGTGTTTTCATGAAAGTGCGTGATAGCCACAGTTTCAGAGCTCTAGCTCGCTTCCCTTACGGAGATAGAAACAAATTCACTCTCATTCAGTCATATGGTCACATTTCAATCATGTTTGTCAATTTCCCACTGAGTTATACACAGAATGAAAAGTTTTGACATGCAGAATGAAAAAAAGCAATTTTAAAAAGTGCATATTTTCACTTCAGAAGCTCATATTCACTTGCAAATGGCCATACATGTACATTGGACCAATCGATGCCATATATGCATTGCACAGTGATCTGAAGGACTTCCCAAGCTAGATACAATGACAGATTCAAGTTCTGAGCTTAAAAGCTCAAAGAAGCGTGTTTTCATGAAAAGTGCGATGCCACAGTTTCAGAGCTCTAGCTCGCTTCCTTACGGAGATAGGAACAAATTCACTCTCATTCAGTCATATAGTCACATTTCAATCATGTTTGTCACTTTCCCACTGAGTTATACACAGAATGAAAAGTTTTGACATGCAGAATGAAAAAAAAAACAAGTTTTTAAAAAAGTGCATATTTTCACTTCAGAAGCTCATATTCACTTGCAAATGGCCATACATGCACATTGGACCAATCGATGCCATATATGCATTGCACAGTGATCTGAAGGACTTCCCAAGCTAGATACACGCACAGATTCAAGTTCTGAGCTTAAAAGCTCAAAGAAGCGTGTTTTCATGAAAGTTTTGACATGTAGTATAAAGCCACAGTTTCAGAGCTCTAGCTACATGCATTCCTCATATACGGAGATAGGAACAAATTCAATCTCATTCAGTCATATAGTCACATTTCACTCATGTTTGTCACTTTCCCACTGAGTTATACACAGAATGAAAAGTTTTGACATGCAGAATGAAAAAAAAAAAAAGTTTTAAAAAGTGCATATTTTCACTTCAGAAGCTCATATTCACTTGCAAATGGCCATACATGCACATTGGACCAATCGATGCCATATATGCATTGCACAGTGATCTGAAGGACTTCCCAAGCTAGATACACGCACAGATTCAAGTTCTGAGCTTAAAAGCTCAAAGAAGCGTGTTTTCATGAAAGTGATAGATTTAGCCACAGTTTCATGGAGAGCTCTAGCTCGCTTCCTCACGGAGATAGAAACAAATTCAATCTCTCATTCAGTAATTTATAGTCACATTACACTCATGTTTGTCATTTTCACAATTAAATATTCACACAATGAAAAGTTTTGACATGCAGAATGAAAAAAAAAAAAGTTTTAAAAAACAGCATATTTTCACTTCAGAAGCTCATATTCACTTGCAAATGGCCATACATGCACATTGGACCAATCGATGCCAAATATGCATTGCACAGTGATCTGAAGGACTTCCCAGGCTAGATACACGCACAGATTCAAGTTCTGAGCTTAAAAGCTCAAAGAAGCGTGTTTTCATGAAAGTGCGTATAGCCACAGTTTCAGAGCTCTAGCTGCCTTCCTTACGGAGATAGGAACAAATTCAATCTCATTCAGTCATATGGTCACATTTCACTCATGTTTGTCACTTTCCCACTGAGTTATACACAGAATGAAAAGTTTTGACATGCAGAATGAAAAAAAAAGTTTTTAAAAAACAGCATATTTTCACTTCAGAAGCTCATATTCACTTGCAAATGGCCATACATGTACATTGGACCAATATTCATATATGCATTGCAGAGTGATCTGAAGGACTTCCCAGGCTAGAAACACGCACAGATTCAAGTTCTGAGCTTTAAAGCTCATAGAAGCGTGTTTTCATGAAATTGCGTATAGGCACAGTTTGAGAGCTCTTGCTGGGTTCCTTACGTAGATAGGAACAAATTCAATCTCATTCAGTCATATAGTGACATTTCACTCATGTTTGTCACTTTCCCACTGAGTTATACACAGAATGAAAAGTGTAGACATGCAGAATGAAAAAAAAGCACTATTTAAAAAAGTGCAAATTTTCACTTCAGAAGCTCATATTCACTTGCAAATGGCCATGCATGTATATTTTACCAATCGATGCCATATATGCATTGCACAGTGATCTGAAGGACTTCCCAAGCTAGATACACACACAGATTCAAGTTCTGAGCTTAAAAGCTCAAAGAAGCGTGTTTTCATGAAAGTGCGTATAGCCACAGTTTCAGAGCTCTAGCTCGCTTCCTTACGGAGATAGAAACAAATTCACTCCCATTCAGTCATATGGTCACATTTCAATCATGTTTGTCACTTTCCCACTGAGTTATACACAGAATGAAAAGTTTTGACATGCAGAATAAAAAAAAAAAGCAATTTTTTAAAAAAGTGCATATTTTCACTTCATAAGCTCATATTCACTTGCAAATGGCCATACATGTACATTGGAGCAATCGATGCCATATATGCATTCCACAATGATCTGAAGGACTTCCCAGGCTAGATACACGCACAGATTCAAGTTTTGAGCTTTAAACCTCAAAGAAGCGTGTTTTCATGAAAGTGCGTAGAGCCACAGTTTCAGAGCTCTAGCTCGCTTCCTTACGGAGATAGGAAAAAATTCAATCTCATTCAGTCATATAGTCACATTACACTCATTTTTGTCACTTTCACACTTAAATATTCACAGAATGAAAAGTGTAGACATGCAGAATGCAAAAAAAACAAGTTTTTAAAAAACAGCATATTTTCACTTCAGAAGTTCATATTCACTTGCAAATGGCAATATATGCACATTGGACCAATCGATGCCATATATGCATTGCACAGTGATCTGAAGGACTTCCCAAGCTAGATACACGCACAGATTCAAGTTCTGAGCTTTAAAGCTCAAAGAAGCGTGTTTTCATGAAATTGCGTATAGCCACAGTTTCAGAGCTCTAGCTCGCTTCCTTACGGAGATAGAAAGAAATTCAATCTCATTCAGTCATATAGTCATATTTCACTCATGTTTGTCACTTTCCCACTTAGTTATACACAGAATGAAAAGTTTTGACATGCAGACCGAAAAAAAACCAAGTTTTAAAAAAGTGCATATTTTCACTTCAGAAGCTCATATTCACTTGCAAATGGCCATACATGTACATTGGACCAATCGATGCCATATATGCATTGCACAGTGATCTGAAGGACTTCCTAAGCTAGATACACGCACAGATTCAAGTTCTGAGCTTAAAAGCTCAAAGAAGCGTGTGTTTTCATGAAAGTTTGATAGCCACAGTTTCAGAGCTCTAGCTCCATTCCTTACGGAGATAGGAACAAATTCAATCTCATTCAGTCATTTAGTCACATTTCACTCATTTTTGTCACTTTCCCAATGAGTTATACACAGAATGAAAATATTTGACATGCAGAATGAAAAAAAAAAAGTTTTGAAAAAACAGCATATTTTCACTTTCAAAGCTCATATTCACTTGCAAATGGCCATATATGCACATTGGACCAATCGATGCCATATATGCATTGCACAGTGATCTGAAGGACTTCCCAGGCTAGATAGACGCACAGATTCAAGTTCTGAGCTTTAAAGCTAAAAGAAGCGTGTTTTCATGAAATTGCGTATAGCCACAGTTTCAGATCTCTAGCTCGCTTCCTTACGGAGATAGAAACAAATTCACTCTCATTCAGTCATATGGTCACATTTCAATCATGTTTGTCATTTTCCCACTGAGTTATACACAGAATGAAAAGTTTTGACATGCAGACCTAAAAAAAAGCAATTTTTAAAAAAGTGCATATTTTCACTTCAGAAGCTCATATTCACTTGCAAATGGCCATAGATGTACATTGAACCAATCAATGCCATATATGCATTGCACAATGATCTGAAGGACTTCCCATGCTAGAAACACCCACAGATTCAAGTTCTGAGCTTTAAAGCTCAAAGAAGCGTGTTTTTATGAAAGTGCGTATTTCCACAGTTTCAGAGCTCTAGCTCGCTTCCTTACGGAGATAGGAACAAATTCAATCTCATTCAGTCATATAGTCACATTTCACTCATGTTTGTCACTTTCCCACTGAGTTATACACAGAATGAAAAGTTTTAAAATGCTGAATGAAAAAAATCAAGTTTTTAAAAAGTGCATATTTTCTCTTCAGAAGCTCATATTCACTTGCAAATGGCCATACATGTACATTGGACCAATCGATGCCATATATGCATTGCACAGTGATCTGAAGGACTTCCCAGGCTAGATACACGCACAGATTCAAGTTCAGAGCTTAAAAGCTCAATGACACGTGTTTTCATGAAATTGCGTTTAGCCACAGTTTCAGAGCTCTAGCTCGCTTCCTTACGGAGATGGGAATAAATTCACTCTCATTCAGTCATATGGTCACATTTCAATCATGTTTGTCACTTTCACACTGAGTAATACTCAGAATGAAAAGTTTTGACATGCAGAATAAAAAAAAAAGCAATTTTTTAAAAAAGTGCATATTTTCAAATCAGAAGCTCATATTCAATTGCAAATGGCCATACATGTACATTGAACCATTCAATGCCATATATGCATTGCACAATGATCTGAAGGACTTCCCAAACTAGATACAAGCACAGATTCAAGTTCTGAGCTTAAAAGCTCAAAGAAGCGTGTTTTCATGAAAGTGCATTATAGCCCACAGTTTCATAGCTCTTGCTCGCTTCCTTACGGAGATAGGAACAAATTCAATCTCATTCAGTCATATGGTCACATTTCACTCATGTTTGTCACTTTCCCACTGAGTTATACACAGAATGAAAAGTTCTGAAATGCAGAACGAAAAAAAAACAAGTTTTTAAAAAAGTGCATATTTTCACTTCAGAAGCTCATATTCACTTGCAAATGGCCAAACATGTACATTGGACCAATCGATGCCATATATGCATTGCACAGTGATCTGAAGGACTTCCCAAGCTAGATACACGCACAGATTCAAGTTCTGAGCTTAAAAGCTCAAAGAAGCGAGTTTTCATGAAATTGCGCATAGCCACAGTTTCAGAGCTCTCGCTCGCTTCCTTACGGAGATAGGAACAAATTCACTCCTATTCAGTCATATGGCCACATTTCACTCATGTTTGTCACTTTCCCACTTAGTTATACACAGAATGAAAAGTTTTGACAATCAGAATGAAAAAAAAAAAACAAGTTTTTAAAAAGTGCATATTTTCACTTCAGAAGCTCATATTCACTTGCAAATGGCCATACATGCACATTGGACCAATCGATGCCATATATGCATTGTACAGTGATCTGAAGGACTTCCCTGGCTGGATACACGCACAGATTCAAGTTCTAAGCTTAAAAGCTCAAAGACACGTGTTTTCATGAAATTGCATATATAGCCACAGTTTCAGAGCTCTAGCTCGCTTCCTAACGGAGATAGGAACAAATTCACTCCTATTCAGTCATATGGCCACATTTCACTCATGTTTGTCACTTTCCCACTGAGTTATACACAGAATGAAAAGTTTTGACAATCAGAATGAAAAAAAAACAAGTTTTTAAAAAAGTGCATATTTTCACTTCAGAAGCTCATATTCACTTGCAAATGTCCATACATGTACATTGGACCAATCGATGCCATATATGCATTGCACAGTGATCTGAAGGACTTCCCAAGCTAGATACACGCACAGATTCAAGTTCTGAGCTTAAAAGCTCAAAGAAGCGTGTTTTCATGAAAGTGCGTGTGCCACAGTTTCAGAGCTCTTGCCGCTTCCTTACGGAGATAGGAACAAATTCAATTTCTTTCAGTCATATAGTCACATTTCACTCATGTTTGTCACTTTCCCACTGAGTTATACACAGAATGAAAAGTTTTGACATGCAGAATGAAAAAAAAAAGTTTTTAAAAAGTGCATATTTTCACTTCAGAAGCTCATATTCACTTGAAAATGGCCATATATGCACATTGGACCAATCGATGCCATATATGCATTGCAGAGTGATCTGAAGCACTTCCCAGCCTAGATACACGCACGTATTCAAGTTCTGATCTTTAAAGCTCAAAGATGCGTGTTTTCATGAAATTGCGTATAGCCACAGTTTCAAAGCTCAAGCTCGCTTGCTTAAGGAGATATAAACAAATTCACTCTCATTCAGTCATATGGTCACATTTCATTCATGTTTGTCACTTTCCCACTGAGTTATACACAGAATGAAAAGTTTTGAGCTGCAGAATGAAAAAAAAGCAAGTTTTTAAAAAAGTGCATATTTTCACTTCAGAAGCTCATATTCACTTGCAAATGGCCATATATGCACATTGGACTAATCGACACCATATATGCATTGCACAGTGATCTGAAGTACTTCCCAGGTTAGATACTCGCACAGATTCAAGTTCTGAGCATTAATGCTCAAAGAAGCGTGTTTTCATGAAAGTGCGTATAGCCACAGTTTCAGAGCTCTTGCTCGCTTCCTCACGGAGATAGGAACAAATTCAATCTCATTCAGTCATATGGTCACATTTCACTCATGTTTGTCACTTTCCCACTGAGTTATACACAGAATGAAAAGTGTAGACATGCAGAATGAAAAAAAAACAAGTTTTTAAAAAGTGCATATTTTCACTTCAGAAGCTCATATTCACTTGCAAATGGCCATACATGCACATTGGACCAATCCATGCCATATATGCATTGCACAGTGATCTGAAGGACTTTCCATGCTAGATACATGCACAGATTCAAGTTCTAAGCTTAAAAGCTCAAAGACGCGTGTTTTCATGAAATTGCGTATAGCCACAGTTTCAGAGCTCTTGCTCGCTTCCTAACGGAGAAAGGAACAAATTCAATCTCATTCAGTCATGTGGTCACATTTCAATCATGTTTGTCACTTTCCCACTGAGTTATACACAGAATGAAAAGTTTTGACATGCAGAATGAAAAAAAAAAGCAATTTTTAAAAAGTGCATATTTTCACTTCAGAAGCTCATATTCACTTGCAAATGGCCATAGATGTACATTGAACCAATCAATGCCATATATGCATTGCACAATGATCTGAAGGACTTCCCATGCTAGAAACACCCACAGATTCAAGTTCTGAGCTTTAAAGCTCAAAGAAGCGTGTTTTCATGAAAGTGCGTATTTCCACAGTTTCAGAGCTCTAGCTCGCTTCCTTACGGAGATAGGAACAAATTCAATCTCATTCAGTCATATAGTCACATTTCACTCATGTTTGTCACTTTCCCACTGAGTTATAAACAGAATGAAAAATGTGGACATGCAGAATGAAAAAAAAAAAAAGTTTTTAAAAAAGTGCATATTTTCACTTCAGAAGCTCATATTCACTTGCAAATGGCCATACATGTACATTGGACCAATCGATGCCATATATTCATTGCACAGTGATCTGAAGGACTTCCAGGCTAGATACACGCACAGATTCAAGTTCTGAGCTTAAAAGCTAAAAAGCGTGTTTTCATGAAATTGCGTAGAGCCACAGTTTCAGAGCTCTAGCTCGCTTCCTTACGGAGATAGGAACAAATTCAATCTCTTTCAGTCATATAGTGACATTTCACTCATGTTTGTCACTTTCCCTCTGAGTTATACACAGAATGAAAAGTGTTGACATGCAGAATGAAAAAAAAAAAAGTTTTTAAAAAAGTGCATATTTTCACTTCAGAAGCTCATATTCACTTGCAAATGGCCATACATACACATTGGACCAATCGATGCCATATATGCAGTGCACAATGATCTGAAGGACTTTCCATGCTAGATACACGCACAGATTCAAGTTCTGAGCTTAAAAGCTCAAAGATGCGTGTTTTCATGAAATTGCGCGATAGGCACAGTTTCAGAGCTCTAGCTCGCTTCCTTACGCAGATAGAAACAAATTCACTCTCATTCAGTCATATGGTCACATCTCACTCATGTTTGTCACTTTCCCACTGAGTTATACACAGAATGAAAAGTTTTGACATGCAGAATGAAAAAAAAAAGTTTTTAAAAACAGCATTTTTCACTTCAGAAGCTCATATTCACTTGCAAATGGCCATACATGTACATTGCACCAATCGATGCCATATATGCATTGCACAGTGATCTGAAGGACTTTCCAAGCTAGATACACGCACAGATTCAAGTTCTGAGCTTAAAAGCACAAAGAAGCGTGTTTTCATGAAAGTTCCTATCGCCACATTTTCCGAGCTCTTGCTCGCTTCCTGACGGAGATAGGAACAAATTCACTCTCATTCAGTCATATGGCCACATTTCACTCATGTTTGTCACTTTCCCACTTAGTTATACACAGAATGAAAAGTTTTGACAATCAGAATTAAAAAAAAACAAGTTATTAAAAAAGTGCATATTTTCACTTCAGAAGCTCATATTCACTTGCAAATGGCCATACATGCACATTGGACCAATCGATTCCATATATGCATTGCACAGTGATCTGAAGGACTTCCCAGGCTAGATACACGCACAGATACAAGTTCTGAGCTTAAAAGTTCAAAGAATCGTGTTTTTCATGAAAGTGAAAAGCCACAGTTTCTGAGCTCTAGCTCGCTTCCTTTACGGAGATAGGAACAAATTCAATCTCTTTCAGTCATATAGTCACATTTCACTCATGTTTGTCACAATCCCACAGAGTTATACACAGAATGAAAAGTTTTGACAGGCAGAATGAAAAAAAAGTTTTTTAAAAATCAGCATATTTTCACTTCAGAAGCTCATATTCACTTGCAAATGGCCATATATGCACATTCGACCAATCGATGCCGTATATGCATTGCAAAGTGATCTGAAGGACTTCCCAGGTTAGATACACGCACAGATTCAAGTTCTGAGCTTTAAAGCTCAAAGAAGCGTGTTTTCATGAAATTGCCTATAGCCACAGTTTCAGAGCTCTAGCTCGCTTCCTTACGGAGATAGGAACAAATTCAATCTCATTCAGTCATATAGTCACATTTCACTCATGTTTGTCACTTTCCCACTGAGTTATACACAGAATGAAAAGTGTAGACATGCAGAATGAAAAAAAAACAAGTTTTTAAAAAAGTGCATATTTTCACTTCATAAGTTCATATTCACTTGCAAATGGCCATACATGCACATTGGACCCATCGATGCCATATATGCATTACACAGTGATCTGAAGGACTTACCAGGTCAGATACACACACAGATCCAAGTTCTGAGCTTAATAGCTGAAAGAAGCGTGTTTTCATGAAATTGCGTATAGCCACAGTTTCAGAGCTCTTGCTCGCTTCCTTACGGAGATAGGAACAAATTCAATCTCATTCAGTCATATAGTCACATTTCACTCATGTTTGTCACTTTCCCACTGAGTTATACTCAGAATGAAAAGTGTTGACATGCAGAATGAAAAAAAAACAAGTTTTTAAAAAAGTGCATATTTTCACTTCAGAAGCTCAAATTCACTTGCAAATGGCCATACATGCACATTGGACCAATCCATGCCATATATGCATTGCAAGTGATCTGAAGGACTTTCCAGGCTAGATAGAAGCACAGATTCAAGTTCTAAGCTTAAAAGCTCAAAGACGCATGTTTTCATGAAATTGCGTATAGCCACAGTTGCAGAGCTCTTGCTCGCTTCCTTACGGAGAGAGGAACAAATTAACTCTCATTCAGTCATATGGTCACATTTCAATCAGGTTTGTCACTTTCCTACTGAGTTATACACAGAATGAAAAGTTTTGACATGCAGACCTAAAAAAAAGCAATTTTTTAAAAAAGTGCATATTTTCACTTCAGAAGCTCATATTCACTTGCAAATGGCCATACATGGACATTGGACCAATCGATGCCATATATGCATTCCACAGTGATCTGAAGGACTTCCCAAGCTAGATACATCACAGATTCAAGTTCGGAGCTTAAAAGCTCAAAGAAGCGTGTTTTCATGAAAGTGCGTGTAGCGACAGTTTCCGAGCTATTGCTCGCTTCCTTACGGAGATAGGAACAAATTCAATCTCATTCAGTCATATAGTCACATTTCACTCATGTTTGTCACTATCCCACTGAGTTATACACAGAATGAAAAGTGTAGACATGCAGAATGAAAAAAAAAAAAGTTTTTAAAAAAGTGCATATTTTCACTTCAGAAGCTCATATTCACTTGCAAATGGCCATATATGCACATTGGACCAATCGATGCCATATATGCATTGCACAGTGATCTGAAGGACTTCCCAAGCTATATACACGCACAGATACAAGTTCTTAAGCTTAAAAGTTCAAAGAATCGTGTTTTCATGAAATTGCGAAAAGCCACAGTTTCTGAGCTCGAGCTCGCTTCCTTTCGGAGATAGGAACAAATTCAATCTCTTTCAGTCATATAGTCACATTTCACTCATGTTTGTCACAATCCCACAGAGTTATACACAGAATGAAAAGTTTTGACAGGCAGAATGAAAAAAAAAAGTTTTTAAAAATCAGCATATTTTCACTTCAGAAGCTCATATTCACTTGCAAATGGCCATATATGCACATTCGACCAATCGATGCCGTATATGCATTGCAATTTGATCTGAAGGACTTCCCAGGTTAGATACACGCACAGATTCAAGTTCTGAGCTTTAAAGCTCAAAGAAGCGTGTTTTCATGAAATTGCCTATAGCCACAGTTTCAGAGCTCTAGCTCGCTTCCTTACGGAGATAGGAACAAATTCAATCTCATTCAGTCATATAGTCACATTTCACTCATGTTTGTCACTTTCCCACAGAGTTATACACAGAATGAAAAGTGTAGACATGCAGAATGAAAAAAAAAAACAAGTTTTTAAAAAAGTGCATATTTTCACTTCATAAGCTCATATTCACTTGCAAATGGCCATACATGCACATTGGACCCATCGATGCCATATATGCATTACACAGTGATCTGAAGGACTTACCAGGTCAGATACACACACAGATCCAAGTTCTGAGCTTAATAGCTCAAAGAAGCGTGTTTTCATGAAATTGCGTATAGCCACAGTTTCAGAGCTCTTGCTCGCTTCCTTACGGAGATAGGAACAAATTCAATCTCATTCAGTCATATAGTCACATTTCACTCATGTTTGTCACTTTCCCACTGAGTTATACTCAGAATGAAAAGTGTAGACATGCAGAATGAAAAAAAAAAACAAGTTTTTAAAAAGTGCATATTTTTCACTTCAGAAGCTCAAATTCACTTGCAAATGGCCATACATGCACATTGGACCAATCCATGCCATATATGCATTGCAAGTGATCTGAAGGACTTTCCAGGCTAGATACAAGCACAGATTCAAGTTCTAAGCTTAAAAGCTCAAAGACGCATGTTTTCATGAAATTGCGTATAGCCACAGTTGCAGAGCTCTTGCTCGCTTCCTTCACGGAGAGAGGAACAAATTAACTCTCATTCAGTCATATGGTCACATTTCAATCAGGTTTGTCACTTTCCTACTGAGTTATACACAGAATGAAAAGTTTTGACATGCAGACCTAAAAAAAAGCAATTTTTTAAAAAAGCGCATATTTTCACTTCAGAAGCTCATATTCACTTGCAAATGGCCATACATGGACATTGGACCAATCGATGCCATATATGCATTCCACAGTGATCTGAAGGACTTCCCAAGCTAGATACATCACAGATTCAAGTTCGGAGCTTAAAAGCTCAAAGAAGCGTGTTTTCATGAAAGTGCGTGTAGCGACAGTTTCCGAGCTATTGCTCGCTTCCTTACGGAGATAGGAACAAATTCAATCTCATTCAGTCATATAGTCACATTTCACTCATGTTTGTCACTATCCCACTGAGTTATACACAAAATGAAAAGTGTAGACATGCAGAATGAAAAAAAAAAAGTTTTTAAAAAAGTGCATATTTTCACTTCAGAAGCTCATATTCACTTGCAAATGGCCATATATGCACATTGGACCAATCGATGCCATATATGCATTGCAAAGTGATTTGAAGCACTACCCAGCCTAGATACACGCACAGATTCAAGTTCTGATCTTTAAAGATCAAAGAAGCGTGTTTTCATGAAATTGCGTATAGCCACAGTTTCAAAGCTCAAGCTCGCTTGCTTAAGGAGATAGAAACAAATTCACTCTCATTCAGTCATATGGTCACATTTCAATCATGTTTGTCACTTTCCCACTGAGTAAAACACAGAATGAAAAGTTTTGACATGCAGAATGAAAAAAAAACAAGTTTTTAAAAAAGTGCATATTTTCACTTCAGAAGCTCATATTCACTTGCAAATGGCCATACATGCACATTGGACCAATCGATGTCATATATGAATTGCACAGTGATCTGAAGGACTTCCCAAGCTAGATACACGCACAGATTTAATTTCTGAGCTTAAAAACTCAAAGAAGCGTGTTTTCATGAAAGTGCGCATTGCCACATTTTCCGAGCTCTTGCTCGCTTCCTTACGGAGAGAGGAACAAATTAACTCTCATTCAGTCATATGGTCACATTTCAATCAGGTTTGTCACTTTCCTACTGAGTTATACACAGAATGAAAAGTTTTGACATGCAGACCTAAAAAAGCAATTTTTTAAAAAGCGCATATTTTCACTTCAGAAGCTCATATTCACTTGCAAATGGCCATACATGGACATTGGACCAATCGATGCCATATATGCATTCCACAGTGATCTGAAGGACTTCCCAAGCTAGATACATCACAGATTCAAGTTCTGAGCTTAAAAGCTCAAAGAAGCGTGTTTTCATGAAAGTCGTAAAGCGACAGTTTCGAGCTATTGCCTCGCTTCCTACGGAGATAGGAACAAATTCAATCTCATTCAGTCATATAGTCACATTTCACTCATGTTTGTCACTATCCCACTGAGTTATACACAAAATGAAAAGTGTAGACATGCAGAATGAAAAAAAAAAGTTTTTAAAAAGTGCATATTTTCACTTCAGAAGCTCATATTCACTTGCAAATGGCCATGCATGCACATTGGACGAATCGATGCCATATATGCATTGGACAGTGATCTGAAGGACTTACCAGGTCAGATACACGCACAGACCCAAGTTCTGAGCTTAAAAGTTCAAAGAAGCGTGTTTTCATGAAATTGAGTATAGCCACAGCTTCAGAGCTGTAGCTCGCTTACTTACGGAGATAGGAACAAATTAACTCTCATTCAGTCATATGGTCACATTTCAATCATGTTTGTCACTTTCCCACTGAGTAATACACAGAATGAAAAGTTTTGACATGCAGAATGAAAAAAAAAAGTTTTTAAAAAACAGCATTTTTTCACTTCAGAAGCTCATATTCACTTGCAAATGGGCATACATGTATATTGGACCAATCGATGCCATATATGCATTGCACAGTGATCTGAAGGACTTCCCAAGCTAGATACACGCACAGATTCAAGTTCTGAGCTTAAAAGCACAAAGAAGCGTGTTTTCATGAAAGTTCCTATAGCCACATTTTCCGAGCTCTTGCTCGCTTCCTTACGGAGATAGGAACAAATTCAATCTCATTCAGTCAAATAGTCACATTTCACTCATATTTGTAACTTTCCCACTGAGTTATACACAGAATGAAAAGTGTAGACATGCAGAATGAAAAAAAAAAAAGTTTTTAAAAAAGTGCATATTTTCACTTTAGAAGCTCATATTCACTTGCAAATGGCCATACATGCACATTGGACCAATCGATGCCATATATGCATTGCACAGTGATCTGAAGGACTTCCCAGGCTAGATACACGCACAGATTCAAGTTCTAAGCTTAAAAGCTCAAAGACGCGTGTTTTCATGAAAGTGCGTATAGCCACAGTTTTAAGAGCTCTAGCTCGCTTCCTTTTGGAGATAGGAACAAATTCACTCTCATTCAGTCATATGGCCACATTTCACTCATGTTTGTCACTTTCCCGCTTAGTTATACACAGAATGAAAAGTTTTGACAATCAGAATGAAAAAAAAACAAGTTTTTAAAAAAGTGCATATTTTCACTTCAGAAGCTCATATTCACATGCAAATGGCCATACATGCACATTGGACCAATCGATGCCATATATGCATTGCACAGTGATCTGAAGGACTTCCCGGGCTAGATACACGCACAGATTCAAGTTCTTAAGCTTAAAAGCTCAAAGACGCGTGTTTTCCTGAAATTGCATATAGCCACAGTTTCAGAGCTCTAGCTCGCTTCCTTTTGGAGATAGGAACAAATTCACTCTCATTCAGTCATATGGTCACATTTCAATCATGTTTGTCACTTTCCCACTGAGTAATACACAGAATGAAAAGTTTTGACATGCAGACCTAAAAAAAAGCAATTTTTTAAAAAAGTGCATATTTTCACTTCAGAAGCTCATATTCACTTGCAAATGTCCATACATGTAGATTGGACCAATCGATGCCATATATGCATTGCACAGTGATCTGAAGGACTTCCCAGGCAAGATACACGCACAGATTCAAGTTCTTAATCTTAAAAGTTCAATGAATCGTGTTTTCATGAAATTGCGTAAAGCCACAGTTTCAGAGCTCTAGCTCGCTTCCTTACGGAGATAGGAACAAATTCAATCTCTTTCAGTCATATAGTCACATTTCACTTCATGTTTGTCACTAACCCACAGAGTTATACACAGAATGAAAAGTTTTGACATGCAGAATGAAAAAAAAAAGTTTTTAAAAAACAGCATATTTTCAGTTCAGAAGCTCAAATTCACTTGCAAATGGCCATATATGCACATTGGACCAATCGATGCCGTATATGCATTGCACAGTGATCTGAAGGACTTCCCAGGTTAGATACACGAACAGATTCAAGTTCTGAGCTCCAAAGCTCAAAGTAGCGTGTTTTCATGAAATTGCCCATAGCCACAGTTTCAGAGCTCTAGCTCGCTTCCTTACGGAGATAGGAACAAATTCAATCTCATTCAGTCATATAGTCACATTTCACTCATGTTTGTCACTTTTCCCACTGAGTTATACTCAGAATGAAAAGTTTTGACATGCAGAATGAAAAAAAACAAGTTTTTTAAAAAAGTGCATATTTTCACTTCAGAAGCTCAAATTCACTTGCAAATGGCCATACATGCACATTGGACCAATCCATGCCATATATGCATTGCAAGTGATCTGAAGGACTTTCCAGGCTAGATACATGCACAGATTCAAGTTCTAAGCTTAAAAGCTCAAAGAGCGTGTTTTTCATGAAATTGCGTGATAGCCACAGTTTCAGAGCTCTTGCTCGCTTCCTTACGGAGAGAGGAACAAATTAACTCTCATTCAGTCATATGGTCACATTTCAATCATGTTTGTCACTATCCCACTGAGTTATACACAGAATGAAAAGTTTTGACATGCAGACCTAAAAAAAGCAATTTTTTAAAAAGTGCATATTTTCACTTCAGAAGCTCATATTCACTTGCAAATGGCCATACATGGACATTGGACCAATCGATGCCATATATGCATTCCCCAGTGATCTGAAGGACTTCCCAAGCTAGATACATCACAGATTCAAGTTCTGAGCTTAAAAGCTCAAAGAAGCGTGTTTTCATGAAAGTGCGATAGCGACAGTTTCAGAGCTATTGCTCGCTTCCCTTACGGAGATAGGAACAAATTCAATCTCATTCAGTCATATAGTCACATTTCACTCATGTTTGTCACTATCCCACTGAGTTATAGACAGAATGAAAAGTGTAGACATGCAGAATGAAAAAAGAACAAGTTCTTAAAAAAGTGCATATTTTCACTTCAGAAGGTCATATTCACTTGCAAAAGGCCATACATGCACATTGGACCAATCGATGCCATATATGCATTGCACAGTGATCTGAAGGACTTCCCAGGCTAGATACACGCACAGATTCAAGTTCTTAAGCTTAAAAGCTCAAAGACGCGTGTTTTCATGAAATTGCCTATTGCCACAGTTTCAGAGCTCTAGCCGCGCTTCCTTTTGGAGATAGGAACAAATTCACTCTCATTCAGTCATATGGTCACATTTCAATCATGTTTGTGACTTTCCCACTGAGTTATACACAGAATGAAAAGTTTTGACATGCAGACCTAAAAAAAAGCAATTTTTTAAAAATTGCATATTTTCACTTCAGAAGCTCATATTCACTTGCAAATGTCCATACATGTAGATTTGACCAATCGATGCCATATATGCATTGAACAGTGATCTGAAGTACTTCCCAAGCTAGATACACGCCCAGATTCAAGTTCTGAGCTTAAAAGCTCAAAGAAGCGTGTTTTCATGAAAGTGCGTATTGTCACAGTTTCAGAGCTCTAGCTCGCTTCCTTTCGGAGATAGGAACAAATTCAATCTCTTTCAGTCATATAGTCACATTTCACTCATGTTTGTCACTTTCCCACTGAGTTATACACAGAATGAAAAGTTTTGACATGCAGAATAAAAAAAAAAGTTTTTAAAAAAGTGCATATTTTCACTCCAGAAGCTCATATTCACTTGCAAATGGCCATATATGCACATTGGACCAATCGATGCCATATATGCATTGCACAGTGATCTGAAGCACTACCCAGCCTAGATACACGCACAGATTCAAGTTCTGATCTTGAAAGATCAAAGAAGCGTATTTTCATGAAATTGTGAGTATTGCCACAGTTTCAAAGCTCAAGCTCGCTTCCTACGGAGATAGGAACAAATTCAATCTCATTCAGTCATATAGTCACATATCACTCATGTTTGTCACTTTCCCACTGAGTTATACACTGAATGAAAAGTGTAGACATGCAGAATGAAAAAAAAAACAAGTTTTTAAAAAAGTGCATATTTTCACTTCAGAAGCTCATATTCTCTTGCAAATGGCCATACATGCACATTGGACCAATCGATGCCATATATGCATTGCACAGTGATCTGAAGGACTTTCCATGCTAGACACACGCACAGATTTAAGTTCTGAGCTTAAAAGCTCAAAGACGCGTGTTTTCATGAAATTGCGTATAGCCACAGTTTCAGAGCTCTAGCTCGCTTCCTTACCGAGATAGAAACAAATTCACTCTCATTCAGTCATATTGTCACATTTCAATCATGTTTGTCACTTTCCCACTGAGTTATACACAAAATGAAAAGTTTTGACATGCAGAATGAAAAAAAAACAAGTTTTTAAAAAAGTGCATATTTTCACTTCAGAAGCTCATATTCACTTGCAAATGGCCATATATATGCACATTGGACCAATCGATGCCGGGATATGCATTGCACAGTGATCTGAAGAACTTCCCAGGTTAGATACACGCACAGATTCAAGTTCTGAGCTTTAAAGCTCAAAGAAGCGTGTTTTCATGAAATTGCCTATAGCCACAGTTTCAGAGCTCTAGCTCGCTTCCTTACGGAGATAGGAACAAATTCAATCTCATTCAGTCATATAGTCACATTTCACTCATGTTTGTCACTTTCCCACTGAGTTATACTCAGAATGAAAAGTGTAGACATGCAGAATGAAAAAAAACAAGTTTTTAAAAAAGTGCATATTTTCACTTCAGAAGCTCAAATTCACTTGCAAATGGCCATACATGCACATTGGACCAATCCATGCCATATATGCATTACCAAGTGATCTGAAGGACTTTCAGGCTAGATACATGCACAGATTCAAGTTCTAAGCTTAAAAGCTCAAAGACGCGTGTTTTCATGAAATTGCGTATAGCCACAGTTTCAGAGCACTTGCTCGCTTCCTTACGGAGAGAGGAACAAATTCACTCGCATTCAGTCATATGGTCACATTTCAATCATGTTTGGCACTTTCCCACTGAGTTATACACAGAATGAAAAGTTTTGACATGCAGACCTAAAAAAAAGCAATTTTTTAAAAAAGTGCATATTTTCACTTCAGAAGCTCATATTCACTTGCAAATGGCCATACATGGACATTGTACCAATCGATGCCATATATGCATTGCACAGTGATCTGAAGGACTTCCCAAGCTAGATACACGCACAGATTCAAGTTCTGAGTTTAAAAGCTCAAAGAAGCATGTTTTCATGAAAGTGCGTATAGCGATAGTTTCAGAGCTCTTGCTCGCTTCCTTTCGGAGAAAGGAACAAATTCAATCTCATTCAGTCATATAGTCACATTTCACTCATGTTTGTCACTTTCCCACTGAGTTATACACAGAATGAAAAGTTTTGACATGCAGAATGAAAAAAAAAAAACAAGTTTTTAAAAAAGTGCATATTTTCACTTCAGAAGCTCAAATTCACTTGCAAATGGCCATACATGCACATTGGACCAATCGATGCCATATATGCATTGCACAGTGATCTGAGAGACTTCCCAGGCTAGATACACGCACAGATTCAAGTTCTTAAGCTTAAAAGCTAAAAGACGCGTGTTTTCATGAAATTGCGTATAGCCACAGTTTCAGAGCTCTAGCTCGCTTCCTTTTGGAGATAGGAACAAATTAACTCTCATTCAGTCATATGGTCACATTTCAATCATGTTTGTCACTTTCCCACTGAGTTATACACAGAATGAAAAGTTTTGACATGCAGAATGAAAAAAAAACAAGTTTTTAAAAAAGTGCATATTTTCACTTCAGAAGCTCAAATTCAATTTGCAAATGGCCATACATGCACATTGGACCAATCCATGCCATACATGCATTGCAAGTGGTCTGAAGGACTTTCCAGGCTAGATACATGCACAGATTCAAGTTCTAAGCTTAAAAGCTCAATGACGCGTGTTTTCATGAAATAGCGTATTGCCACAGTTTCCGAGCTCTTGCTCGCTTCCTTACGGAGATAGGAAAAAATTCAATCTCATTCAGTCATATATTCACATTTCACTCATGTTTGTCACTTTCCCACTGAGTTATACACTGAATGAAAAGTGTATACATGCAGAATGAAAAAAAAACCAGTTTTTAAAAAAGTGCATATTTTCACTTCAGAAGCTCATATTCACTTGCAAATGGCCATACACGTAAATGGGACCAATCGATGCTATATATGCATTGCACAGTGATCTGTAGGACTTCCCAAGCTAGATACACGCACAGATTCAAGTTTTGAGCTTAAAAACTCAAGGAAGCGTGTTTTCATGAAAGTGCGTATTGCCACAGTTTCCGAGCTCTTGCTCGCTTCCTTACGGAGATAGGAACAAATTCAATCTCATTCAGTCATATAGTCACATGTCACTCATGTTTGTCACTTTCCCACTGAGTTATACACTGAATGAAAAGTGTATACATGCAGAATGAAAAAGGAACAAGTTTTTAAAAAAGTGCATATTTTCACTTCAGAAGCTCATATTCACTTGCAAATGGCCATACATACACATTGGACCAATCGATGCCATATATGCATTGCACAGTGATCTGAAGGACTTCCCAGGCTAGATACACGCACAGATTCAAGTTCTTAAGCTTAAAAGCTCAAAGACGCGTGTTTTCATGAAATTGCCTATTGCCACAGTTTCAGAGCTCTAGCTCGCTTCCTTTTGGAGATAGGAACAAATTCACTCTCATTCAGTCATATGGTCACATTTCAATCATGTTTGTGACTTTCCCACTGAGTTATACACAGAATGAAAAGTTTTGACATGCAGAATGAAAAAAAAAGCAATTTTTTAAAAATTGCATATTTTTCACTTCAGAAGCTCATATTCACTTGCAAATGTCCATACATGTAGATTTGACCAATCGATGCCATATATGCATTGAACAGTGATCTGAAGGACTTCCCAAGCTAGATACACGCCCAGATTCAAGTTCTGAGCTTAAAAGCTCAAAGAAGTTTGTTTTCATGAAAGTGCGATTGTCACAGTTTCAGAGCTCTAGCTCGCTTCCTTTCGGAGATAGGAACAAATTCAATCTCTTTCAGTCATATAGTCACATTTCACTCATGTTTGTCACTTTCCCACTGAGTTATACACAGAATGAAAAGTTTTGACATGCAGAATAAAAAAAAAAAAGTTTTTAAAAAAGTGCATATTTTCACTCCAGAAGCTCATATTCACTTGCAAATGGCCATATATGCACATTGGACCAATCGATGCCATATATGCATTGCACAGTGATCTGAAGCACTACCCAGCCTAGATACACGCACAGATTCAAGTTCTGATCTTTAAAGATCAAAGAAGCGTATTTTCATGAAATTGTGTATTGCCACAGTTTCAAAGCTCAAGCTCGCTTCCTTACGGAGATAGGAACAAATTCAATCTCATTCAGTCATATAGTCACATATCACTCATGTTTGTCACTTTCCCACTGAGTTATACACTGAATGAAAAGTGTAGACATGCAGAATGAAAAAAAAAAAAAACAAGTTTTTAAAAAAGTGCATATTTTCACTTCAGAAGCTCATATTCTCTTGCAAATGGCCATACATGCACATTGGACCAATCGATGCCATATATGCATTGCACAGTGATCTGAAGGACTTTCCATGCTAGACACACGCACAGATTTAAGTTCTGAGCTTAAAAGCTCAAAGACGCGTGTTTTCATGAAATTGCGTATAGCCACAGTTTCAGAGCTCTAGCTCGCTTCCTTACCGAGATAGAAACAAATTCACTCTCATTCAGTCATATTGTCACATTTCAATCATGTTTGTCACTTTCCCACTGAGTTATACACAAAATGAAAAGTTTTGACATGCAGAATGAAAAAAAAAACAAGTTTTTAAAAAAGTGCATATTTTCACTTCAGAAGCTCATATTCACTTGCAAATGGCCATATATGCACATTGGACCAATCGATGCCGTATATGCATTGCACAGTGATCTGAAGAACTTCCCAGGTTAGATACACGCACAGATTCAAGTTCTGAGCTTTAAAGCTCAAAGAAGCGTGTTTTCATGAAATTGCCTATAGCCACAGTTTCAGAGCTCTAGCTCGCTTCCTTACGGAGATAGGAACAAATTCAATCTCATTCAGTCATATAGTCACATTTCACTCATGTTTGTCACTTTCCCACTGAGTTATACTCAGAATGAAAAGTGTAGACATGCAGAATGAAAAAAAAACAAGTTTTTAAAAAAGTGCATATTTTCACTTCAGAAGCTCAAATTCACTTGCAAATGGCCATACATGCACATTGGACCAATCCATGCCATATATGCATTGCAAGTGATCTGAAGGACTTTCCAGGCTAGATACATGCACAGATTCAAGTTCTAAGCTTAAAAGCTCAAAGACGCGTGTTTTCATGAAATTGCGTATAGCCACAGTTTCAGAGCACTTGCTCGCTTCCTTACGGAGAGAGGAACAAATTCACTCGCATTCAGTCATATGGTCACATTTCAATCATGTTTGGCACTTTCCCACTGAGTTATACACAGAATGAAAAGTTTTGACATGCAGACCTAAAAAAAAGCAATTTTTTAAAAAAGTGCATATTTTCACTTCAGAAGCTCATATTCACTTGCAAATGGCCATACATGGACATTGTACCAATCGATGCCATATATGCATTGCACAGTGATCTGAAGTACTTCCCAAGCTAGATACACGCACAGATTCAAGTTCTGAGTTTAAAAGCTCAAAGAAGCATGTTTTCATGAAAGTGCGTATAGCGATAGTTTCAGAGCTCTTGCTCGCTTCCTTTCGGAGAAAGGAACAAATTCAATCTCATTCAGTCATATAGTCACATTTCACTCATGTTTGTCACTTTCCCACTGAGTTATACACAGAATGAAAAGTTTTGACATGCAGAATGAAAAAAAAACAAGTTTTTAAAAAAGTGCATATTTTCACTTCAGAAGCTCAAATTCACTTGCAAATGGCCATACATGCACATTGGACCAATCGATGCCATATATGCATTGCACAGTGATCTGAAAGACTTCCCAGGCTAGATACACGCACAGATTCAAGTTCTGAGCTTAAAAAGCTAAAAAGACGCGTGTTTTCATGAAATTGCGATAGCCACAGTTTCAGAGCTCTAGCTCGCTTCCTTTTGGAGATAGGAACAAATTCACTCTCATTCAGTCATATGGTCACATTTCAATCATGTTTGTCACTTTCCCACTGAGTTATACACAGAATGAAAAGTTTTGACATGCAGAATGAAAAAAAAACAAGTTTTTAAAAAGTGCATATTTTCACTTCAGAAGCTCAAATTCACTTGCAAATGGCCATACATGCACATTGGACCAATGCATTGCAAGTGGTCTGCCAGGCTAGATACATGCACAGATTCAAGTTCTGCTTAAAAAGCTCAATGGTTTTCTTGAAGGACAGTTTTCCTGGCACGGAGATAGGAAAAATTCAATCTCACAGATTCAATGTTTTCTTTCCCACTGAGTTATACACTGAATGAAAAGTGTATACATGCAAGAAAAAAAAAAACCAGTTTTTAAAAAAAGTGTTTTCTTGAAATTCACTTGCAAATGGCCATACACGTAAATTGACCAACAGTTATATATGCAGATCTTAGCTCCCGCTAGATCCAGATTCACGGAGATAGGAAAAAATTCAATCTCATTCAGTCAAATATTCAGTCCATATAGTCACATGTCATTCATGTTTGTCACTTTCCCACTGAGTTATACACTGAATGAAAAGTGTATACATGCAGAATGAAAAAAAGGAACGGAGATAAGGAAAGTTTTCAGTCAAAAAGTGCATATTTTCACTGAGTTTACACTGAAGAAGCTGCAGAATATTCACTTGCAAATGGCCATGCAAATGGCCATACATACACATTGGACCAATCGATGCCATATATGCATTGCACAGTGATCTGAAGGACTTTCCATGCTAGATACACGCACAGATTCAAGTTCTGAGCTTAAAAGCTCAAAGAAGCGTGTTTTCATGAAATTGCGATAGCCACAGTTTCAGAGTTCTAGCTCGCTTCACGGAGATAGATACAAATTCACTCTCATTCAGTCATATGGTCACATTTCAATCATGTTTGTCACTTTCCCACTGAGTTATACACAGAATGAGAAGTGTAAACAATCAGAATGAAAAAAAAAACAAGTTTTTAAAAAAGTGCATATTTTCACTTCAAAAGCTCAAATTCACTTGCAAATGGCCATACATGCACATTGGACGAATCGATGCCATATATGCATTGAACAGTGATCTGAAGGACTTCCCAGGTTAGATTCACGCACAGATTCAAGTTCTGATCTTAAAAGCTCAAAGAAGCGTGTTTTCATGAAATTGCGTATAGCCACAGTCTCAGAGCTCTAGCTCGCTTCCTTCCGGAGATAGGAACAAATTCACTCTCATTCAGTCATATGGCCACATTTCACTCATGTTTGTCACTTTCCCACTGAGTTATACACAGAATGAAAAAGTTTTGACAATCAGAATGAAAAAAAAAAAAGAAGTTTTAAAAAGTGCATATTTTCACTTCAGAAGCTCATATTCACTTGCAAATGGCCATACATGTACATTGGACCAATCGATGCCATATATGCATTGCACAGTGATCTGAAGGACTTCCCAAGCTATATACACGCACAGATTCAAGTTCTGAGCTTTAAAGCTCAAAGAATCGCGGTTTTCATGAAATTGCGTAAGCCACAGTTTCCGAGCTCTAGCTTGCGCATCCTTACGGAGACAGAAACAAATTCACTCTCATTCAGTCATATGGTCACATTTCAATCATGTTTTTCAGTTTCCCACTGAGTTATACACAGAATGAAAAGTTTTGACATGCAGAATGAAAAAAAAAAAGTTTTTAAAAAAGTGCATATTTTCACTTCAGAAGCTCAAATTCACTTGCAAATGGCCATACATGCACATTGGACCAATCCATGCCATATATGCATTGCAAGTGGTCTGAAGGACTTTCCAGGCTAGATACATGCACAGATTCAAGTTCTAAGCTTAAAAAAGCTCAAAAAGAGCGTGTTTTCATGAAATTGCGATAGCCACAGTTTCCAGAGCTCTTGCTCGCTTCCTTTACGGAGATAGGAAAAATTCAATCTCATTCAGTCATATAGTCACATTTCACTCATGTTTGTCACTTTCCCACTGAGTTATACACTGAATGAAAAGTGTAGACATGCAGAATGAAAAAGAAATAAGTTTTTAAAAAAGTGCATATTTTCACTTCAGAAGCTCATATTCACTTGCAAATGGCCATACACGAATTGGACCAATCGTTGCTATATATGCATTGCACAGTGATCTGAAGGACTTCCAAGCTAGATACACGCACAGATTCAAGTTCTGAGCTTAAAAACTCAAAGAAAGTGTTTTCATGGATAGGCCACAGTTTCAGAGCTCTTGCTCGCTTCCCTTACGGAGATAGGAACAAATTCAATCTCATTCAGTCATATGGTCACATTTCAATCATGTTTGTCACTTTCCCACTGAGTTATATACAGAATGAAAAGTTTTGACAATCAGAATGAAAAAAAAAGTTGTTTTTAAAAAAGTGCATATTTTCACTTCAGAAGCTCATATTCACTTGCAAATGGCCATATATGCACATTGGACCAATCGATGCCATATATGCATTGCACAGTGATCTGAAGGACTTCCCAGGGTAGATACACGCACAGATTCAAGTTCTGAGCTTTAAAGCTCAAAGAAGCGTGTTTTCATGAAATTGTGTATAGCCACAGTTTCAGATCTCTAGCTCGCTTGCTTAAGGAGATAGAAACAAATTCACTCTCATTCAGTCATATGGTCACATTTCAATCATGTTTGTCACTTTCCCACTGAGTTATACATAGAATGAAAAGTATTGAGAGCAGAATGAAAAAAAAACAAGTTTTTAAAAAAGTGCATATTTTCACTTCAGAAGCTCATATTCACTTGCAAATGGCCATATATGCACATTGGACCAATCGATGCCATATATGCATTGCACAGTGATCTGAAGGACTTCCCAGGCTAGATACACGAACAGATTCAAGTTCTGAGCTTTAAAGCTCAAAGAAGCGTGTTTTCATGATATTGCGTATAGCCACAGTTTCCGAGCTCTAGCTCGCTTCCTTACGAAGATAGAAACAAATTCACTCTCATTCAGTCATATGGTCACATTTCAATCATGTTTGTCACTTTCCCACTGAGTTATACACAGAATGAAAAGTTTTGACATGCAGAATGAAAAAAAAAAAGTTTTTAAAAAACAGCATTTTTTCACTTCAGAAGCTCATATTCACTTGCAAATGGCCATACATGTACATTGGACCAATCGATGCCATATATGCATTGCACAGTGATCTGAAGGACTTCCCAAGCTAGATACACGCACAGATTCAAGTTCTGAGCTTAAAAGCACAAAGAAGCGTGTTTTCATGAAAGTTCCTATCGCCACATTTTCCGAGTTCTTGCTCGCTTCCTTACGGAGATAGGAACAAATTCAATCTCATTCAGTAAAATAGTCACATTTCACTCATGTTTGTCACTTTCCCACTTAGTTATACACAGAATGAAAAAGTGTAGACATGCAGAATAAAAAAAAAAAAAAAAAAAGTTTTTAAAAAAGTGCATATTTTCACTTCAGAAGCTCATATTCACTTGCAAATGGCCATACATGCAACATTGGACCAATCGATGCCATATATGCATTGTACAGTGATCTGAAGGACTTCCCAGGGTAGATACACGACAGATTCAAGTTCTTAAGCTTAAAAGCTAAAAATGGCGTGTTTTCATGAAATTGCGATAGCCTCAGTTTCAGAGCTCTATCTCGCTTCCTTTTGGAGATAGGAACAAATTCTCTCTCATTCAGTCATATGGTCACATTTAAATCATGTTTGTCACTTTCCCACTGAGTAATACACAGAATGAAAAGTTTTGACATGCAGACCTAAAAAAAAGCAATTTTTTAAAAAAGTGCATATTTTCACATCAGAAGCTCATATTCACTTGCATTTGCACATGTAGATTGGACCAATCGATGCCAAATATGCATTGCACAGTGATTTGAAGGACTTCCCAGGCTATATACAGGCACAGATTCAAGTTCTTAAGCTTAAAAGCTAAAAGACGCGTGTTTTCATGAAATTGCGTATTGCCACAGTTTCCGAGCTCTAGCTCGCATCCTTACGGAGACAGAAACAAATTCACTCTCATTCAGTCATATGGTCACATTTCAATCATGTTTTTCACTTTCCCACTGAGTTATACACAGAATGAAAAGTTTTGACATGCAGAATGAAAAAAAAAAAGTTTTTAAAAAAGTGCATTTTTTCACTTCAGAAGCTCAAATTCACTTGCAAATGGCCATACATGCACATTGGACCAATCCATGCCATATATGCATTGCAAGTGGTCTGAAGGACTTTCCAGGCAAGATACATGCACAGATTCAAGTTCTAAGCTTAAAAGCTCAAAGACGCGTGTTTTCATGAAATAACGTATTGCCACATTTTCTGAGCTCTTGCTCGCTTCCTTACGGAGATAGGAAAAAATTCAATCTCATTCAGTCATATAGTCACATTTCACTCATGTTTGTCACTTTCCCACTGAGTTATACACTGAATGAAAAGTGTAGACATGCAGAATGAAAAAAAAAAGAAATAAGTTTTTTAAAAAGTGCATATTTTCACTTCAGAAGCTCATATTCACTTGCAAATGGCCATATACGTAAATTGGACCAATCAATGCTATATATGCATTGCACAGTGATCTGAAGGACTTCCAAGCTAGATACACGACAGATTCAAGTTCTGAGCTTAAAAACTCAAAGAAGCGTGTTTTCATGAAAGTGCGTATTGCCACAGTTTCCGAACTCTTGCTCGCTTCCTTACGGAGATAGGAACAAATTCAATCTCATTCAGTCATATGGTCACATTTCAATCATGTTTGTCACTTTCCCACTGAGTTATACACAGAATGAAAAGTGTATACAATCAGAATTAAAAAAAAAACAAGTTTTTAAAAAAGTGCATATTTTCACTTCAAAAGCTCAAATTCACTTGCAAATGGCCATACATGCACATTGGACGAATCGATGCCATATATGCATTGCACAGTGATCTGAAGGACTTCCCAGGCTAGATTCACGCACAGATTCAAGTTCTGATCTTAAAAGCTCAAAAAAGCGTGTTTTCATGAAATTGCGTATAGCCACAGTCTCAGAGCTCTAGCTCGCTTCCTTACGGAGATAGGAACAAATTCACTCTCATTCAGTCATATGGCCACATTTCCCTCATGTTTGTCACTTTCCCACTGAGTTATACACAGAATGAAAAGTTTTGACAATCAGAATGAAAAAAAAAGAAGTTTTTAAAAAAGTGCATATTTTCACTTCAGAAGCTCATATTCACTTGCAAATGGCCATACATGTACATTGTACCAATCGATGCCATATATGCATTGCACAGTGATCTGAAGGACTTCCCAAGCTATATACACGCTCAGATTCAAGTTCTGAGCTTTAAAGCTCAAAGGATCGTGTTTTCATGAAATTGCGTAAAGCCACAGTTTCCGAGCTCTAGCTCGCATCCTTACGGAGACAGAAACAAATTCACTCTCATTCAGTCATATGGTCACATTTCAATCATGTTTTTCACTTTCCCACTGAGTTATACACAGAATGAAAAGTTTTGACATGCAGAATGAAAAAAAAAGTTTTTAAAAAAGTGCATATTTTCACTTCAGAAGCTCAAATTCACTTGCAAATGGCCATACATGCACATTGGACCAATCCATGCCATATATGCATTGCAAGTGGTCTGAAGGACTTTCCAGGCTAGATACATGCACAGATTCAAGTTCTAAGCTTAAAAGCTCAAATACGCGTGTTTTCATGAAATTGCATATTGCCACAGTTTCCGAGCTCTTGCTCGCTTCCTTACGGAGATAGGAAAAAATTCAATCTCATTCAGTCATATAGTCACATTTCACTCATGTTTGTCACTTTCCCACTGAGTTATACACTGAATGAAAAGTGTAGACATGCAGAATGAAAAAGAAATAAGTTTTTAAAAAAGTGCATATTTTCACTTCAGAAGCTCAAATTCACTTGCAAATGGCCATACATACACATTGGAACAATCGATGCTATATATGCATTGCACAGTGATCTGAAGGACTTCCCAGGCTAGATACACGCACAGATTCAAGTTCTGAGCTTAAAAACTCAAAGAAGCGTGTTTTCATGAAAGTGCGTATTGCCACTGTTTCCGAGCTCTTGCTCGCTTCCTTACGGAGATAGGAACAAATTCAATCTCATTCAGTCATATGGTCACATTTCAATCATGTTTGTCACTTTCCCACTGAGTTATACACTGAATGAAAAGTGTATACAATCAGAATGAAAAAAAAAACAAGTTTTTAAAAAAAGTGCATATTTTCACTTCAGAAGCTCAAATTCACTTGCAAATGGCCATACATACACATTGGATTTAATCGATGCCATATATGCATTGCACAGTGATCTGAAGGACTTCCAGGCTAGATACACGCACAGATTCAAGTTCTGATCTTAAAAGCTCAAAGAAGCTTGTTTTCATGAAAATGCGTGATAGCCACAGTCTCAGAGCTCTAGCTCGCTTTTACGGAGATAGGGACAAATTCACTCTCATTCAGTCATATGGCCACATTTCACTCATGTTTGTCACTTTCCCACTGAGTTATACACAGAATGAAAAGTTTTGACAATCAGGATGAAAAAAAAAGTTGTTTTTAAAAAAGTGCATATTTTCACTTCAGAAGCTCATATTCACTTGCAAATGGCCATATATGCACATTGGACCAATCGATGCCATATATGCATTGCACAGTGATCTGAAGGACTTCCCAGGGTAGATACACGCACAGATTCAAGTTCTGAGCTTTAATGCTCAAAGAAGCGTGTTTTCATGAAATTGTGTATAGCCACAGTTTCAGATCTCTAGCTCGCTTGCTTAAGGAGATAGAAACAAATTCACTCTCATTCAATCATATGGTCACATTTCAATCATGTTTGTCACTTTCCCACTGAGTTATACATAGAATGAAAACTAGTGAGAGCAGAATGAAAAAAAAAAACAAGTTTTTTAAAAAGTGCATATTTTTCACTTCAGAAGCTCATATTCACTTGCAAATGGCCATATATGCACATTGGACCAATCGATGCCATATATGCATTGCACAGTGATCTGAAGGACTTCCCAGGCTAGATACACGAACAGATTCAAGTTCTGATCTTAAAAGCTCAAAGAAGCGTGTTTTCATGAAATTGCGTATAGCCACAGTCTCAGAGCTCTAGCTCGCTTCCTTCCGGAGATAGGAACAAATTCACTCTCATTCAGTCATATGGCCACATTTCACTCATGTTTGTCACTTTCCCACTGAGTTATACACAGAATGAAAAGTTTTGACAATCAGAATGAAAAAAAAAGAAGTTTTTAAAAAAGTGCATATTTTCACTTCAGAAGCTCATATTCACTTGCAAATGGCCATACATGTACATTGGACCAATCGATGCCATATATGCATTGCACAGTGATCTGAAGGACTTCCCAAGCTATATACACGCACAGATTCAAGTTCTGAGCTTTAAAGCTCAAAGAATCGTGTTTTCATGAAATTGCGTAAAGCCACAGTTTCCGAGCTCTAGCACGCATCCTTACGGAGACAGAAACAAATTCACTCTCATTCAGTCATATGGTCACATTTCAATCATGTTTTTCAGTTTCCCACTGAGTTATACACAGAATGAAAAGTTTTGACATGCAGAATGAAAAAAAAAAAGTTTTTAAAAAAGTGCATATTTTCACTTCAGAAGCTCAAATTCACTTGCAAATGGCCATACATGCACATTGGACCAATCCATGCCATATATGCATTGCAAGTGGTCTGAAGGACTTTCCAGGCTAGATACATGCACAGATTCAAGTTCTAAGCTTAAAAGCTCAAAGACGCGTGTTTTCATGAAATTGCGTATTGCCACAGTTTCCGAGCTCTTGCTCGCTTCCTTACGGAGATAGGAAAAAATTCAATCTCATTCAGTCATATAGTCACATTTCACTCATGTTTGTCACTTTCCCACTGAGTTATACACTGAATGAAAAGTGTAGACATGCAGAATGAAAAAGAAATAAGTTTTTAAAAAAGTGCATATTTTCACTTCAGAAGCTCATATTCACTTGCAAATGGCCATACACGTAAATTGGACCAATCGTTGCTATATATGCATTGCACAGTGATCTGAAGGACTTCCCAAGCTAGATACACGCACAGATTCAAGTTCTGAGCTTAAAAACTCAAAGAAGCGTGTTTTCATGAAAGTGCGTATTGCCACAGTTTCCGAGCTCTTGCTCGCTTCCTTACGGAGATAGGAACAAATTCAATCTCATTCAGTCATATGGTCACATTTCAATCATGTTTGTCACTTTCCCACTGAGTTATATACAGAATGAAAAGTTTTGACAATCAAGGATGAAAAAAAAAAGTTGTTTTTAAAAAGTGCATATTTTCACTTCAGAAGCTCATATTCACTTGCAAATGGCCATATATGCACATTGGACCAATCGATGCCATATATGCATTGCACAGTGATCTGAAGGACTTCCCAGGGTAGATACGCACAGATTCAAGTTCTGAGCTTTAAAGCTCAAAGAAGCGTCATTTTTCATGAAATTGTGTATAGCCACAGTTTCAGATCTCTAGCTCGCTTGTTTAAGGAGATAGAAACAAATTCACTCTCATTCAGTCATATGGTCACATTTCAATCATGTTTGTCACTTTCCCACTGAGTTATACATAGAATGAAAAGTATTGAGAGCAGAATGAAAAAAAAACAAGTTTTTAAAAAGTGCATATTTTCACTTCAGAAGCTCATATTCACTTGCAAATGGCCATATATGCACATTGGACCAATCGATGCCATATATGCATTGCACAGTGATCTGAAGGACTTCCCAGGCTAGATACACGAACAGATTCAAGTTCTGAGCTTTAAAGCTCAAAGAAGCGTGTTTTTCATGATATTGCGTATAGCCACAGTTTCCGAGCTCTAGCTCGCTTCCTTACGAAGATAGAAACAAATTCACTCTCATTCAGTCATATGGTCACATTTCAATCATGTTTGTCACTTTCCCACTGAGTTATACACAGAATGAAAAGTTTTGACATGCAGAATGAAAAAAAAAAAGTTTTTAAAAAACAGCATTTTTTCACTTCAGAAGCTCATATTCACTTGCAAATGGCCATACATGTACATTGGACCAATCGATGCCATATATGCATTGCACAGTGATCTGAAGGACTTCCCAAGCTAGATACACGCACAGATTCAAGTTCTGAGCTTAAAAGCACAAAGAAGCGTGTTTTCATGAAAGTTCCTATCGCCACATTTTCCGAGTTCTTGCTCGCTTCTTACGGAGATAGGGAACAAATTCAATCTCATTCAGTAAAATAGTCACATTTCACTCATGTTTGTCACTTTCCCACTTAGTTATACACAGAATGAAAAGTGTAGACATGCAGAATGAAAAAAAAAAAAAAGTTTTTAAAAAAGTGCATATTTTCACTTCAGAAGCTCATATTCACTTGCAAATGGCCATACATGCACATTGGACCAATCGATGCCATATATGCATTGTACAGTGATCTGAAGGACTTCCCAGGGTAGATACACGCACAGATTCAAGTTCTTAAGCTTAAAAGCTAAAAGACGCGTGTTTTCATGAAATTGCGTATAGCCTCAGTTTCAGAGCTCTATCTCGCTTCCTTTTGGAGATAGGAACAAATTCTCTCTCATTCAGTCATATGGTCACATTTAAATCATGTTTGTCACTTTCCCACTGAGTAATACACAGAATGAAAAGTTTTGACATGCAGACCTAAAAAAAAAAGCAATTTTTTAAAAAAGTGCATATTTTCACATCAGAAGCTCATATTCACTTGCATTTGCACATGTAGATTGGACCAATCGATGCCAAATATGCATTGCACAGTGATTTGAAGGACTTCCCAGGCTAGATACACGCACAGATTCAAGTTCTTAAGCTTAAAAGCTAAAAGACGCGTGTTTTCATGAAATTGCGTATTGCCACAGTTTCCGAGCTCTAGCTCGCATCCTTACGGAGACAGAAACAAATTCACTCTCATTCAGTCATATGGTCACATTTCAATCATGTTTTTTCACTTCCCACTGAGTTATACACAGAATGAAAAGTTTTGACATGCAGAATGAAAAAAAAAAAAAGTTTTTAAAAAGTGCATTTTTTCACTTCAGAAGCTCAAATTCACTTGCAAATGGCCATACATGCACATTGGACCAATCCATGCCATATATGCATTGCAAGTGGTCTGAAGGACTTTCCAGGCAAGATACATGCACAGATTCAAGTTCTAAGCTTAAAAGCTCAAAGACGCGTGTTTTCATGAAATTGCGTGATACACATTTTCTGAGCTCTTGCTCGCTTCCTTACGGAGATAGGGAAAAATTCAATCTCATTCAGTCATATAGTCACATTTCACTCATGTTTGTCACTTTCCCACTGAGTTATACACTGAATGAAAAGTGTAGACATGCAGAATGAAAAAGAAATAAGTTTTAAAAAAGTGCATATTTTCACTTCAGAAGCTCATATTCACTTGCAAATGGCCATACACGTAAATTGGACCAATCAATGCTATATATGCATTGCACAGTGATCTGAAGGACTTCCCAAGCTAGATACACGCACAGATTCAAGTTCTGAGCTTAAAAACTCAAAGAAGCGTGTTTTCATGAAAGTGCGTATAGCTTACAGTTTCAGAGCTCTTGCTCGCTTCCTTTACGGAGATAGGAACAAATTCAATCTCATTCAGTCATATGGTCACATTTCAATCATGTTTGTCACTTTTCCCACTGAGTTATACACAGAATGAAAAGTGTATACAATCAGAATTAAAAAAACAAGTTTTTAAAAAGTGCATATTTTCACTTCAAAAGCTCAAATTCACTTGCAAATGGCCATACATGCACATTGGACGAATCGATGCCATATATGCATTGCACAGTGATCTGAAGGACTTCCCAGGCTAGATTCACGCACAGATTCAAGTTCTGATCTTAAAAGCTCAAAAAAGCGTGTTTTCATGAAATTGCGTATAGCCACAGTCTCAGAGCTCTAGCTCGCTTCCCTCACGGAGATAGGAACAAATTCACTCTCATTCAGTCATATGGCCACATTTCCCTCATGTTTGTCACTTTCCCACTGAGTTATACACAGAATGAAAAGTTTTGACAATCAGAATGAAAAAAAAGAAGTTTTTAAAAAAGTGCATATTTTCACTTCAGAAGCTCATATTCACTTGCAAATGGCCATACATGTACATTGTACCAATCGATGCCATATATGCATTGCACAGTGATCTGAAGGACTTCCCAAGCTATATACACGCTCAGATTCAAGTTCTGAGCTTTAAAGCTCAAAGGATCGTGTTTTCATGAAATTGCGTAAAGCCACAGTTTCCGAGCTCTAGCTGCATCCTTACGGAGACAGAAACAAATTCACTCTCATTCAGTCATATGGTCACATTTCAATCATGTTTTCACTTTCCCACTGAGTTATACACAGAATGAAAAGTTTTTGACATGCAGAATGAAAAAAAAAAAGTTTTTAAAAAAGTGCATATTTTCACTTCAGAAGCTCAAATTCACTTGCAAATGGCCATACATGCACATTGGACCAATCCATGCCATATATGCATTGCAAGTGGTCTGAAGGACTTTCCAGGCTAGATACATGCACAGATTCAAGTTCTAAGCTTAAAAGCTCAAATACGCGTGTTTTCATGAAATTGCATATTGCCACAGTTTCCGAGCTCTTGCTCGCTTCCTACGGAGATAGGGGAAAAATTCAATCTCATTCAGTCATATAGTCACATTTCACTCATGTTTGTCACTTTCCCACTGAGTTATACACTGAATGAAAAGTGTAGACATGCAGAATGAAAAAGAAATAAGTTTTTAAAAAAGTGCATATTTTCACTTCAGAAGCTCAAATTCACTTGCAAATGGCCATACATACACATTGGAACAATCGATGCTATATATGCATTGCACAGTGATCTGAAGGACTTCCCAGGCTAGATACACGCACAGATTCAAGTTCTGAGCTTAAAAACTCAAAGAAGCGTGTTTTCATGAAAGTGCGTATTGCCACTGTTTCCGAGCTCTTGCTCGCTTCCTTACGGAGATAGGAACAAATTCAATCTCATTCAGTCATATGGTCACATTTCAATCATGTTTGTCACTTTCCCACTGAGTTATACACTGAATGAAAAGTGTATACAATCAGAATGAAAAAAAAAACAAGTTTTTAAAAAAGTGCATATTTTCACTTCAGAAGCTCAAATTCACTTGCAAATGGCCATACATACACATTGGACGAATCGATGCCATATATGCATTGCACAGTGATCTGAAGGACTTCCCAGGCTAGATACACGCACAGATTCAAGTTCTGATCTTAAAAGCTCAAAGAAGCTTGTTTTCATGAAATTGCGTATAGCCACAGTCTCAGAGCTCTAGCTCGCTTCTTTACGGAGATAGGGACAAATTCACTCTCATTCAGTCATATGGCCACATTTCACTCATGTTTGTCACTTTCCCACTGAGTTATACACAGAATGAAAAGTTTTGACAATCAGGATGAAAAAAAAAGTTGTTTTTAAAAAAGTGCATATTTTCACTTCAGAAGCTCATATTCACTTGCAAATGGCCATATATGCACATTGGACCAATCGATGCCATATATGCATTGCACAGTGATCTGAAGGACTTCCAGGGTAGATACACGCACAGATTCAAGTTCTGAGCTTTAATGCTCAAAGAAGCGTGTTTTCATGAAATTGTGTATAGCCACAGTTTCAGATCTCTAGCTCGCTTGCTTAAGGAGATAGAAACAAATTCACTCTCATTCAATCATATGGTCACATTTCAATCATGTTTGTCACTTTCCCACTGAGTTATACATAGAATGAAAACTAGTGAGAGCAGAATGAAAAAAAAACAAGTTTTTAAAAAAGTGCATATTTTCACTTCAGAAGCTCATATTCACTTGCAAATGGCCATATATGCACATTGGACCAATCGATGCCATATATGCATTGCACAGTGATCTGAAGGACTTCCCAGGCTAGATACACGAACAGATTCAAGTTCTGAGCTTTAAAGCTCAAAGAAGCGTGTTTTCATGATATTGCTTATAGCCACAGTTTCCGAGCTCTAGCTCGCTTCCTTACGGAGATAGAAACAAATTCACTCTCATTCAGACATATGGTCACATTTCAATCATGTTTGTCACTTTCCCACTGAGTTATACACTGAATGAAAAGTTTTGACATGCAGAAGGAAAAAAAAAAGTTTTGAAAAAAGTGCATATTTTCACTTCAGAAGCTCATATTCACTTGCAAATGGCCATACATGTACATTGGACCAATCGATGCCATATATGCATTGCACAGTGATCTGAAGGACGTCCCAAGCTAGATACACGCACAGATTCAAGTTCTGAGCTTAAAAGCACAAAGAAGCGTGTTTTCATGAAAGTTCCTATCGCCACATTTTCCTAGTTCTTGCTCGCTTCCTTACGGAGATAGGAACAAATTCAATCTCATTCAGTCAAATAGTCACATTTCACTCATGTTTGTCACTTTCCCACTGAGTTATACACAGAATGAAAAGTGTAGACATGCAGAATGAAAAAAAAAAAAGTTTTTCAAAAAGTGCATATTTTCACTTTAGAAGCTCATATTCACTTGCAAATGGCCATATATGCACATTGGACCAATCGATGCCATATATGCATTGCACAGTGATCTGAAGGACTTCCCAGGCTAGATACACGAACAGATTCAAGTTCTGATCTTTAAAGATCAAAGAAGCGTGTTTTCATGAAATTGCGTATAGCCACAGTTTCAAAGCTCAAGCTCGCTTGCATAAGGAGATAGAAACAAATTCACTCTCATTCAGTCATATGGTCACATTTCAATCATGTTTGTCACTTTCCCACTGAGTTATACACAGAATGAAAAGTTTTGAGATGCAGAATGAAAAAAAAAACAAGTTTTTTAAAAAGTGCATATTTTTCACTTCAGAAGCTCATATTCACTTGCAAATGGCCATATATGCACATTGGACCAATCGATGCCATATATGCATTACACAGTGATCTGAAGGATATATGATTCAATGAGCTTTAAACACGTGTTTTTCATGATCTGAAGGCTCTACTCCTACGGAGATAGCTCTCATTCAGTCATATGGCCACATTTCACTTATGTTTGTCACTTTCCAGAGTTATACACAGAATGAAAAGTTTTGAGATCAGAATGAAAAAAAACAAGTTTTTAAAAAAGTGCATATTTTCACTTTCAGAAGCTCATAACTTGCAAATGGCCAAAGAATTGGACCAATCGATGAGATATATGTATTGCACAGTGATCTGAAGGACTTCCCAAGCTAGATAACGGACAGACAAGTTCTGAGCTTAAAAGCACAAAGAAGCGTGTTTTTCATGAAAGTTCTATACATTTTCCGAGTTCTTGCTCGCTTTCCTTACGGAGATAGGAAACAAATTCAATCTCATTCAGTAAAATAGTCACATTTCACTTATGTTTGTCACTTTCCCACTGAGTTATACACAGAATGAAAAGTGTAGACATGCAGAATGAAAAAAAAAAAAAAAAAAGTGCATAAACTTTAGAAGCTCATATTCACTTGCAAATGGCCATACATGCACATTGGACCAATCGATGCCATATATGTATTGCACAGTGATCTGAAGGACTTCCCAGGGTAGATACACGCACAGATTCAAGTTCTGAGCTTTGCTTTTCATGAAATGTATTTTTCAGTGATCTGATAGCCACAGTTTCAGTTCTTTGCTCGATCCTTGCTACGGAGAAAGAAACAAATTCACTCTCATTCAGTCATATGGTCACATTTCAATCATGTTTGTCACTTTCCCACTGAGTTATACACAGAATGAAAAGTTTTGACATGCAGAATGAAAAAAAAAAACAAGGTTTTAAAAAAGTGCATATTTTCACTTCAGAAGCTCAAATTCACTTGCAAATGGCCATACATGCACATTGGACCAATCCATGCCATATATGCATTGCAAGTGGTCTGAAGGACTTTCCAGGCTAGATACATGCACAGATTCAAATTCTAAGCTTAAAAGCTCAAAGAGTGTGTTTTCATGAAATTGCGATAGCCACAGTTTCGAGCTCTTGCTCGCATTCCTTACGGAGATAGGAAAAAATTCACTCTCATTCAGTCATATAGTCACATTTCACTTATGTTTGTCACTTTCCCACTGAGTTATACACTGAATGAAAAGTGTAGACATGCAGAATGAAAAAAATAAGTTTTTTAAAAAAGTGCTTATTTTCACTTCAGAAGCTCATATTCACTTGCAAATGGCCATACACATTGTAAATTGGACCAATCGATGCTATATATGCATTGCACAGTGATCTGAAGGACTTCCCAAGCTAGATACACGCACAGATTCAAGTTCTGAGCTTAAAAACTCAAAGAAGCGTGTTTTCATGAAAGTGCGTGATATGCCACAGTTTCTGAAGCTCTTGCTCGCTTCCTTACGAGATTGGAACAAATTCAATCTTATTCAGTCATATAGTCACATTTCACTCATGTTTGTCACTTTCCCACTGAGTTATACACTGAATGAAAAGTGTATACATGCAGAATGAAAAAGGAACAAGTTTTTAAAAAAGTGCATATTTTCACTTCAGAAGCTCATATTCACTTGCAAATGGCCATACATACACATTGGACCAATCGATGCCATATATGCATTGCACAGTGATCTGAAGGACTTCCCATGCTAGATACACGCACAGATTCAAGTTCTGATCTTAAAAGCTCAAAGACGCGTGTTTTCATGAAATTGCTTATAGCCACAGTTTCAGAGTTCTAGCTCGCTTCCTTACGGAGATAGAAACAAATTCACTCTCATTCAGTCATATGGTCACATTTCAATCATGTTTGTCACTTTCCCACTGAGTTATGCACAGAATGAAAAGTGTAGACAATCAGAATGAAAAAAAAAACAAGTTTTTAAAAAAGCGCATATTTTCACTTCAAAAGCTCAAATTCACTTGCAAATGGCCATACATGCACATTGGACGAATCGATGCCATATATGCATTGCACAGTGATCTGAAGGACTTCCCAGGCTAAATACACGCACAGATTCAAGTTCTGAGCTTAATAGCACAAAGAAGCGTGTTTTCATGAAATTGCGTATAGCCACAGTTTCAAAGCTCTAGCTCGCTTCCTTACGGAGACAGAAACAAATTCACTCTCATTCAGTCATATGGTCAAATTTCAATCATGTTTGTCACTTTCCCACTGAGTTATACACAGAATGAAAAGTGTAGACAATCAGAATGAAAAAAAAAACAAGTTTTTAAAAAAGCGATATTTTCACTTCAAAAGCTCAAATTCACTTTGCAAATGGCCATACATGCACATTGGACTAATCGATGCCATATATGCATTGCACAGTGATCTGAAGGACTTCCCAGGCTTAATACACGAACAGATTCAAGTTCTGAGCTTTAAAGCTCTAAGAAGCGTGTTTTCATGATATTGCGTATAGCCACAGTTTCCGAGCTCTTGCTCGCTTCCTTACGGAGAGAGGAACAAATTAACTCTCATTCAGTCAAATGGTGACATTTCAATCATGTTTGTCACTTTCCCACTGAGTTATACACAGAATGAAAAGTTTTGACATGCAGACCTAAAAAAAAAGCAATTTTTTAAAAAAGTGCATATTTTCACTTCAGAAGCTCATATTCACTTGCAAATGGCCATACATGGACATTGGACCAATCGATGCCATATATGCATTCCACAGTGATCTGAAGGACTTCCCAAGCTAGATACACGCACAGATTCAAGTTCGGAGCTAAAAAGCTCAAAGACGCGTGTTTTCATGAAAGTGCGTATAGCGACAGTTTCCGAGCTATTGCTCGCTTCCTTACGTAGATAGGAACAAATTCAATCTCATTCAGTCATATAGTCACATTTCACTCATGTTTGTCACTATCCCACTGAGTTATACACAGAATGAAAAGTGTAGACATGCAGAATGAAAAAAGAACAAGTTCTTAAAAAAGTGCATATTTTCACTTCAGAAGGTAATATTCACTTGCAAATGACCATACATGCACATTGGCCCCATCGATGCAATATATGAATTGCACACTGATCTGAAGGACTTCCCAGGCTAGATACACGCACAGATTCAAGTTCTTAAGCTTAAAAGCTCAAAGACACGTGTTTTCATGAAAGTGCGTATTGCCACAGTTTCAGAGCTCTAGCTCGCTTCCTTACGGAGATAGGAACAAATTCAATCTCTTTCAGTCATATAGTCACATTTCAATCATGTTTGTCACTTTCCCACTGAGTTATACACAGAATGAAAAGTTTTGACATGCAGAATGAAAAAAAAAAAAAAGTTTTTAAAAAGTGCATATTTTCACTTCAGAAGCTCATATTCACTTGCAAATGGCCATAGATGTACATTGGACCAATCGATGTCATATATGCATTGCACAGTGATCTGAAGGACTTCCCAAGCTAGATACATGCACAGATTTAAGTTCTGAGCTTAAAAACTCAAAGAAGCGTGTTTTCATGAAAGTGCGTATTGCCACAGTTTCCGAGCTCTTGCTCGCTTCCTTACGGAGATAGCAACAAATTCAATCTCATTCAGTCACATAGTCACATATCACTCATGTTTGTCACTTTCCCACTGAGTTATACACTGAATGAAAAGTGTAGACATGCAGAATGAAAAAAAACAAGTTTTTAAAAAAGTGCATATTTTCACTTCAGAAGCTCATATTCTCTTGCAAATGGCCATACATGCACATTGGACCAATCGATGCCATATATGCATTGCACAGTGATCTGAGGGACTTTCCATGCTAGACACAAGCACAGATTCAAGTTCTGAGCTTAAAAGCTCAAAGACGCGTGTTTTCATGAAATTGCATATAGCCACAGTTTCAGAGCTCTAACTCGCTTCTTACGGAGATAGAAACAAAACTCTCATTCAGTCACAATTCTATGTTTGTCACTTTCCCACTGAGTTATACACTGAATCAGAATGAAAAAAAACAAGTTTTTAAAAAGTCACATTTTCACTTCAGAAGCTCATATTCTCTTGCGTAAAATGGCCATACATGCACATTGGACCAATCGATGCCATATATGCATTGCACAGTGATCACACGCGTGGTTTTCATGAAATTTCATTCTTCCTTACGGAGATTTCACTCTCATTCAGTCATATTGTCACATTTCATTCATGTTTGTCACTTTCCCACTGAGTTATACACAGAATGAAAAGTTTTGACATGCAGAATGAAAAAAAAAAAAGTTTATAAAAAAGTGCATATTTTCACTTCAGAAGCTCATATTCACTTGCAAATGGCCATACACGTAAATTGGACCAATCGATTCCATATATGCATTGCACAGTGATCTGAACGACTTCCCAAGCTAGATACACACACAGATTCAAGTTCTGAGCTTAAAAACTCAAAGAAGCGTGTTTTCATGAAAGTGCGTATAGCCACAGTTTCAGAGCTCTAGCTCGCTTCCTTACGGAGATAGGAACAAATTCAATCTATTTCAGTCATATAGTCACATTTCACTCATGTTTGTCACTTTCCCACTGAGTTATACACAGAATGAAAAGTGTAGACATGCAGAATGAAAAAAAAACAAGTTTTTAAAAAAGTGCATATTTTCACTTCAGAAGCTCAAATTCACTTGCAAATGGCCATACATGCACATTGGACGAATCGATGCCATATATGCATTGCACAGTGATCTGAAGGACTTACCAGGTCAGATACACGCACAGATCCAAGTTCTGAGCTTAAAAGCTCAAAGAAGCGTGTTTTCATGAAAGTGCGTATAGCGACAGTTTCCGAGCTCTTGCTCGCTTCCTTACGGAGATAGGAACAAATTCAATCTCATTCAGTCATATAGTCACATTTCACTCATGTTTGTCACTTTCTCACTGAGTTATACACAGAAGGAAAAGTGTAGACATGCAGAATGAAAAAGGAACAAGTTTTTAAAAAAGTGCATATTTTCACTTCAGAAGCTCATATTCACTTGCAAATGGCCATACATGCACATTGGACCAATGGATGCCATATATGCATTGCAGATTGATCTGAAGGACTTCCCAAGCAAGATACACGCACAGATTCAAGTTCTGAGCTTTAAAGCTCAAAGAAGCGTGTTTTCATGAAAGTGCGTATAGCCACAGTTTCAGAGCTCTTGCTCGCTTCCTTACGGAGATAGGAACAAATTCAATCTCATTCAGTCATATAGTCACATTTCTCTCATGTTTGTCACTTTCCCATTGAGTTATACTCAGAATGAAAAGTGTAGACATGCAGAATGAAAAAAAAACAAGTTTTTAAAAAAGAGCATATTTTCACTTCAGAAGCTCAAATTCACTTGCAAATGGCCATACATGCACATTGGACCAATCCATGCCATATATGCATTGCAAATGATCTGAAGGACTTTCCAGGCTAGATACATGTACAGATTCAAGTTTTAAGCTTAAAAGCTCAAAGACGCGTGTTTTCATGAAATTGCGTACAGCCACAGTTTCAGAGCTCTAGCTCGCTTCCTTACGGAGATAGGAACATATTCAATCTCATTCAGTCATATAGTCACATTTCACTCATGTTTGTCACTTTCCCACTGAGTTATACACAGAATGAAAAGTTTTGACATGCAGACCTAAAAAAAAGCAATTTTTTAAAAAAGTGCATATTTTCACTTCAGAAGCTCATATTCACTTGCAAATGGCCATACATGGACATTGGACCAATCGATGCCATATATGTATTGCACAGTGATCTGAAGGACTTCCCAAGCCAGATACACGCACAGATTCAAGTTCGGAGCTTAAAAGCTCAAAGAAGCGTGTTTTCATGAAAGTGCGTATAGCGACAGTTTCCGAGCTCTTGCTCGCTTCCTTACGGAGATAGGAACAAATTCAATCTCATTCAGTCATATAGTCACATTTCACTCATGTTTGTCACTATCCCACTGAGTTATACACAGAATGAAAAGTGTAGACATGCAGAATGAAAAAAGAACAAGTTCTTAAAAAAGTGCATATTTTCACTTCAGAAGCTCATATTCACTTGCAAATGGACATACCTGCACAATGGACCAATCGATGCCATATATGCATTGCACAGTGATCTGAAGGACTTCCCAGGCTAGATACACGCACAGATTCAAGTTCTTAAGCTTAAAAGCTCAAAGACGCGTGTTTTCATGAAATTGCGTATAGCCACAGTTTCAGAGCTCTAGCTCGCTTCCTTTTGGGGATAGGAACAAATTCACTCTCATTCAGTCATATGTTCACATTTCAATCATGTTTGTCACTTTCCCACTCAGTTATACACAGAATGAAAAGTTTTGACATGCAGACCTAAAAAAAAGCAATTTTTTAAAAAAGTGCCTATTTTCACTTCAGAAGCTCATATTCACATGCAAATGGCCATACATGTACATTGGACCAATGGATGCCATATATGCATTGCACAGTGATCTGAGAGACTTCCCAGGTTAGTTACACGCACAGATTCAAGTTCTGAGCTTTAAAGCTCAAAGAAGCGTGTTTTCATGAAAGTGCATATAGCCACAGTTTCAGAACTCTTGCTCGCTTCCTTACGGAGATAGGAACAAATTCAATCTCATTCAGTCATATAGTCACATTTCACTCATGTTTGTCACTATCCCACTGAGTTATACTCAGAATGAAAAGTGTAGACATGCAGAATGAAAAAAAAACAAGTTTTTAAAAAAGTGCATATTTTCACTTCAGAAGCTCAAATTCACTTGCAAATGGCCATACAAGCACATTGGACCAATCGATGCCATATATGCATTGCAAGTGATCTGAAGGACTTCCCAGGCTAGATACACGCACAGATTCAAGTTCTAAGCTTAAAAGCTAAAAGACGCGTGTTTTCATGAAATTGCGTATAGCCACAGTTTCAGAGCTCTTGCTCGCTTCCTTACGGAGAGAGGAACAAATTAACTCTCATTCAGTCATATGGTCACATTTCAATCATGTTTGTCACTTTCCCACTGAGTTATAAACAGAATGAAAAGTTTTGACATGCAGACCTAAAAAAAAGCAATTTTTTAAAAAAGTGCATATTTTCACTTCAGAAGCTCATATTCACTTGCAAATGTCCATACATGTAGATTGGACCAATCGATGCCATATATGCATTGCACAGTGATCTGAAGGACTTCCCAAGCTAGATACACGCCCAGATTCAAGTTTTGAGCTTTAAAGCTCAAAGAAGCGTGTTTTCATGAAAGTGCGTATTGCCACAGTTTCAGAGCTCTAGCTCGCTTCCTTACGGAGATAGGAACAAATTCAATCTCTTTCAGTGATAAAGTCACATTACACTCATGTTTGTCACTTTCCCACTGAGTTATACACAGAATGAAAAGTTTTGACATTCAGAATGAAAAAAAAAAAGTTTTTAAAAAAGTGCATATTTTCACTTCAGAAGCTCATATTCACTTGCAAATGGGCATATATGCACATTGGACCAATCGATGCCATATATGCATTGCACAGTGATCTGAAGCACTTCCCAGACTAGATACACGCACAGATTCAAGTTCTGATCTTTGAAGCTCAAAGACGCGTGTTTTCATGAAATTGCGTATAGCCACAGTTTCAAAGCTCAAGCTCGCTTGCTGAAGGAGATAGACACAAATTCACTCTCATTCAGTCATATGGTCACATTTCAATCATGTTTGTCACTTTCCCACTGAGTTATACACAGAATGAAAAGTTTTGACATGCAGAATGAAAAAAAAAAAACAAGTTTTTAAAAAAGTGCATATTTTCACTTCAGAAGCTCATATTCACTTGCAAATGGCCATACATGGACATTGGACCAATCGATGCCATATATGCATTGCACAGAGATCTGAAGGACTTCCCAAGCTAGATACACGCACAGATTCAAGTTCTTAAGCTTAAAAGCTAAAAGACGCGTGTTTTCATGAAATTGCGTATAGCCACAGTTTCAGAGCTCTTGCTCGCTTCCTTTTGGAGATAGGAACAAATTCACTCTCATTCAGTCATATGGTCACATATCAATCATGTTTGTGACTTTCCCAAAGAGTTATAGACAGAATGAAAAGTTTTGACATGCAGACCTAAAAAAAAGCAATTTTTTAAAAAAGTGCATATTTTCACTTCAGAAGCTCATATTCACTTGCAAATGGCCATACATGTAAATTGGACCAATCGATGCCATATATGCATTGCACAGTGATCTGAAGGACTTCCCAAGCTAGATACACACACAGATTCAAGTTTTGTGCTTAAAAACTCAAAGAAGCGTGTTTTCATGAAAGTGCGTATTGCCACAGTTTCAGAGCTCTCGCTCGCTTCCTTACGGAGATAGGAACAAATTCAATCTCTTTCAGTCATATAGTCACATTTCACTCATGTTTGTCACTTTCCCACTGAGTTATACACAGAATGAAAAGTTTTGACATGCAGAATGAAAAAAAAAAAAGTTTCTAAAAAAGTGCATATTTTCACTTCAGAAGCTCATATTCACTTGCAAATGGCCATACACGCACATTGGACCAATCCATGCCATATATGCATTGCACAGTGATCTGAAGGACTTTCCAAGCTAGATACACGCAAAGATTCAAGTTCTGAACTTAAAAGCTCAAAGACGCGTGTTTTCATGAAATTGCGTATCGCCACAGTTTCAGAGCTCTAGCTCGCATCCTTACGGAGATAGAAACAAATTCACTCTCATTCAGTCATATGGTCACATTTCAATCATGTTTGTCACTTTCCCACTGAGTTATACACAGAATGAAAAGTTTTGACATGCAGAATGAAAAAAAAACAAGTTTTTAAAAAAGTGCATATTTTCACTTCAGAAGCTCATATTCACTTGCAAATGACCATACACGTAAATTGGACCAATCGATGCCATATATGCATTGCACAGTGATCTAAAGGACTTTCCAAGCTAGATACACACACAGATTCAAGTTCTGAGCTTAAAAACTCAAAGAAGCGTGTTTTCATGAAAGTGCGTATTGCCACAGTTTCCGAGCTCTTGCTCGCTTCCTTACGGAGATAGGAACAAATTCAATCTCATTCAGTCATATAGTCACATTTCACTCATGTTTGTCGCTTTCCCGCTGAGTTATACACAGAATGAAAAGTTTTGACATGCAGAATGAAAAAAAAAAGGTTTTTCAAAAACTGCATATTTTCACTTCAGAAGCTCATATTCACTTGCAAATGGCCATATTTGCACATTGGACCAATCAATGCCATAAATGCATTGCACAGTGATCTGAAGGACTTCCCAGGCAAGATACACGCACAGATTCAAGTTCAGAACTTAAAAGCTCAAAGAACCGTGTTTTCATGAAATTGCGTATATCCACAGTTTTTGAGCTCCAGCTCGCTTCGTTACAGAGATTGGAACAAATTCAATCTCATTCAGTCATTTAGTCACATTACACTCATGTTTGTAACTTTCACACTTAATTATTCACAGAATGAAAAGTTTTGACATGCAGAATGAAAAAAAAAACAAGTTTTTAAAGAACAGCATATTTTCACTTCAGAAGCTCATATTCTCTTGCAAATGGCCATATATGCACATTGGACCAATCGATGCCATATATGCATTGCACAGTGATCTGAAGGACTTTCCAAGCTAGATAAACGCACAGATTCAAGTTCTGAGCTTAAAAACTCGAAGAAGCGTGTTTTCATGAAAGCGCGTATTGCCACAGTTTCCGAGCTCTTGCTCGGTTCCTTACGGAGATAGGAACAAATTCAATCTCGTTCAGTCATATAGTCACATTTCACTCATGTTTGTCACTTTCCCACTGAGTTATACACTGAATGAAAAGTGAATACATGCAGAATGAAAAAAAAAACAAGTTTTTAAAAAAGTGCATATTTTCACTTCAGAAGCTCATATTCACTTGCAAATGGCCATTCATACACATTGGACCAATCGATGCCATATATGCATTGCACAGTGATCTTAAGGACTTTCCATGCTAGATACACGCACAGATTCAAGTTCTGAGCTTAAAAGCTCAAAGACGCGTGTTTTCATGAAATTGCGTATAGCCACAGTTTCAGAGTTCTAGCTCGCTTCCTTACGGAGATAGAAACAAATTCACTCTCATTCAGTCATATGGTCACATTTCAATCATGTTTGTCACTTTCCCACTGAGTTATACACAGAATGAAAAGTGAAGACAAGCAGAATGAAAAAAAAAAAGTTTTTAAAAAAGTGCATATTTTCACTTCAGAAGCTCATATTCACTTGCAAATGGCCATCTATGCACATTGGACGAAATCGATGCCATATATGCATTGCACAGTGATCTGAAGCACTTCCCAGCCTAGATACACGCACAGATTCAAGTTCTGATCTTTAAAGCTCAAAGAAGCGTGTTTTCATGAAATTGCGTATAGCCACAGTTTCAGAGCTCTAGCTCGCTTCCTTAAGGAGATAGAAACAAATTCACTCTCATTCAGCCATATGGTCACATTTCAATCATGTTTGTCACTTTCCCACTGAGTTATACACAGAATGAAAAGTTTTGACATGCAGAATGAAAAAAAAACAAGTTTTTAAAAAAGTGCATATTTTCACTTCAGAAGCTCATATTCACTTGCAAATGGCCATACACGTAAATTGGACCAATCGATGCCATATATGCATTGAACAGTGATCTGAAGGACTTCCCAAGCTAGATACACGCACAGATTCAAGTTCTGAGCTTAAAAACTCAAAGAAGCGTGTTTTCATGAAAGTGCGTATTGCCACAGTTTCCGAGCTCTTGCTCGCTTCCTTACGGAGATAGGAACAAATTCAATCTCATTCAGTCATATAGTCACATTTCACTCATGTTTGTCACTTTCCTACTGAGTTATACACAGAATGAAAAGTTTCGACAAGCAGAAGGAAAAAAAAGCAAGTTTTTAAAAAAGTTCATATTTTCACTGCAGAAGCTCATATTCACTTGCAAATGGCCATACATGTACATTGGACCAATCGATACCATATATGCATTGCACAGTGATCTGAAGGACTTCCCAGTGCAGATACAAGCACAGATTCAAGTTCTCTGCTTTAAAAGCTCAAAGAAGCGTGTTTTCATGAAATTGCGTATTGCCACAGTTTCACAGCTCTAGCTCGCTTCCTTACGGAGAGAGGAACAAATTCACTCTCATTCAGTCATATAGTCACATTTCACTCATGTTTGTCACTTTCCCACTGGGTTATACACAAAATGAAAATTTTTGACAAGCAGAACGAAAAAAAAGCAAGTTTTTAAAAAAGTGAATATTTTCACTTCAGAAGCACATATTCACTTGCAAATGGCCATACATGCACAATGGACCAATCGATGCCATTTATGCATTGCACAGTGATCTGAAGGACTTCCCAGGCCAGATACACGCACAGATTCAAGTTCTGAGCTCAAAAGCTCAAAGAAGCGTGTTTTCATGAAAGTGCGTATTGCCACAGTTTCCGAGCTCTTGCTCGCTTTCTCACGGAGATAGGAACAAATTCAATCTCATTCAGTCATATAGTCACATTTCACTCATGTTTGTCACTTTCCCACTGAGTTATACACTGAATGAAAAGTGTATACATGCAGAATGAAAAAAAAACAAGTTTTTAAAAAAGTGCATATTTTCACTTCGGAAGCTCATATTCACTTGCAAATGGCCATACATGCACATAGGACCAATCGATGCCATATATGCATTGCACAGTGATCTGAAGGACTTTCCATGCAAGAAACACGCACAGATTCAAGTTCTGAGCTTAAAAGCTCAAAGAAGCCTGTTTTCATGAAATTGCGTAAAGCCACAGTTTCAGAGTTCTAGCTAGCTTCCTTACTGAGATATAAACAAATTCACTCTCATTCAGTCATATAGTCACATTTCACTCATGTTTTTCACTTTCCAACTGAGTTATACACAGAATGAAAAGTTTTGACAAGCAGAAGGAAAAAAAAGCAAGTTTTTAAAAAAGTTTTTATTTTCACTTCAGAAGCACATATTCACTTGCAAATGGCCATACAAGCGCATTTTATCAATCGATCGCATATTGGCATTGCACAGTGATCTGAAAGACTTCCCAGGCCAGATACACGCACAGATTCAAGTTCTGAGCTTAAAAGCTCAAAGAAGCGTGTTTTCATGAAAGTGCCTATAGCCACAGTTATAGAGCTCTAGCTCGCTTCCTTACGGAGATAGGAACAAGTTCACTCTCATTCAGTCATATAGTCACATTTCACTTACGTTTGTCACTTTCCCACTGAGTTATACACAAAATGAAAATTTTTGACAAGCAGAACGAAAAAAAGCAAGTTTTTAAAAAAGTGCATATTTTCACTTCAGAAGCTCATATTCACTTGCAAATGTCCATACATGCACATTGGACCAATCGATGCCATTTATGCATTGCACAGTGATCTGAAGGACTTTGCATGCTAGATACACGCACAGATTCAAGTTCTGAGCTTAAAAGTTCAAAGAAGCCTGTTTTCATGAAATTGCGTATAGCCACAGTTTCATAGTTCTAGCTAGCTTCCTTACGGAGATAGAAACAAATTCATTCTCATTCAGTCATATGGTCACATTTCAATCATGTTTGTCACTTTCCCACTGAGTTATACACAGAATGAAAAGTGTAGAGATGCAGAATGAAAAAAAAACAAGTTTTTAAAAAAGTGCATATTTTCACTTCAGAAGCTCATATTCACTTGCAAAATGCCATACATGTACATTGGACCAATAGATGCCATATATGCATTGCACAGTGATCTGAAGGACTTCCCAAGCTAGATACACGCACAGATTCAAGTTCAGAGCTTAAAGGCTCAAAGAAGCGTATTTTCATGAAAGTACGTATAGCGACAGTTTCCAAGATCTTGCTCGCTTCCTTACGGAGATAGGAACAAATTCAATCTCATTCAGTCATATAGTTACATTTCACTCATGTTTGTGACTTTCCCACTGAATTATACACAGAATGAAAAGTTTTGACATGAAGAATGAAAAAAAAAACAAGTTTTTAAAAAAGTGCATATTTTCACTTCAGAAGCTCATATTCACTTGCAAATGGCCATACATGCACATTGGACCAATCGATGCCATATATGCATTGCACAGTGATCTGAAGGACTTCCCAAGCTAGATACACGCACAGATTCAAGCTCTGAGCTTAAAAGCTCAAAGAAGCGTGTTTTCATGAAAGTGCGTATAGCGACAGTTTCCGAGATCTTGCTCGCTTCCTTACGGAGATAGGAAAAAATTCAATCTCATTCAGTCATATAGTCACATTTCACTCATGTTTGTCACTTTCCCACTGAGTTATACACAGAATGAAAAGTTTTGACGTGCAGAATGAAAAAAAAAAAAAAGTTTTTAAAAAAGTGCATATTTTCACTTCAGGAGCTCAAATTCACTTGCAAATGGCCATACATGCACATTGGACCAATCGATGCCAGATGTTCATTGCACAGTGATCTGAAGGACTTCCCAGGCTAGATACATGCACAGCTTCAAGTTCTGATCTTAAAAGCTCAAAGAAGCCTGTTTTCATGAAATTGCGTATAGCCACAGTTTCAAAGTTCTAGCTAGCTTCCTTACGGAGATAGGAACAAGTTCACTCTCATTCAGTCATATAGTCACATTTCACTCATGTTTGTCACTTTCCCACTGAGTTATACACAAAATGAAAATTTTTTGACAAGCAGAACGAAAAGAAAGCAAGTTTTTAAAAAAGTGCATATTTTCACTTCAGAAGCTCATATTCACTTGCAAATGGCCATACATGTACATTGGACCAATCGATGCCATATATGCATTACACAGTGATCTGAAGGACTTCCCAAGCTAGATACACGCACAGACTCAAGTTCAGAGCTTAAAAGCTCAAAGAAGAGTATTTTCATGAAAGCACGATGAAGCGACAGTTTTCGAGATCTTGCTCGCTTCCTTTTACGGAGATAGGAACAAATTCAATCTCATTCAGTCATATAGTCACATTTCACTCATGTTTGTCACTTTCCCACTGTGTTATACACAGAATGAAAAGTTTTGACATGCAGAATGAAAAAAAAACAAGTTTTTAAAAAAGTGCATATTTTCACTTCAGAAGCTCAAATTCACTTGCAAATAGCCATACAAGCACATTGGACCAATCGATGCCATATATGAATTGCACAGTGATCTGAAGGACTTCCCAGGCTAGATACAGGCACAGATTCAAATTCTGAGCTAAAAAGCTCAAAGAAGCGTGTTTTCATGAAATTGCGTATAGCCACCGTTTTAGAGCTCAAGCTCGCTTCGTTACGGAGATAGGAACAAATTCAATCTCATTCAGTCATTTAGTCACATTACACTCATGTTTGTCACTTTCCAACTGAGTTATACACAAAATGAAAATTTTTTACAAGCAGAATGAAAAGAAAGCAAGTTTTTAAAAAAGTGCATATTTTCACTTCAGAAGCTCAAATTCACTTGCAAATGGCTATACATGCACAATGGACCAATCGATGCCATATATGCATTGCACAGTGATCTGAAGGACTTCCCAGGCTAGATACAGGCACAGATTCAAGTTCTGAGCTAAAAAGCTCAAAGAAGCGTGTTTTCATGAAAGTGCCTATAGCCACAGTTACAGAGCTCTAGCTCGCTTCCTTACGGAGATAGCAACAAGTTCATTCTCATTCAGTCATATAGTAACATTTCACTCATGTTTGTCACTTTCCCACTGAGTTATACACAAAATGAAAATTTTTTACAAGCAGAATGAAAAGAAAGAAAGTTTTTAAAAAAGTGCATATTTTCACTTCAGAAGCTCATATTCACTTGCAAATGGCCATACATGCAAATTATACCATTCGATGCCATTCATGCATTGCACAGTGATCTGAAGGACTTCCCAGGCCAGATACACCCACAGATTCAAGTTCTGTGCTCAAAAGCTCAAAGAAGCGTGTTTTCATGAAAAGTGCGTTTTGCCACAGTTTCAGAGCTCTAGCTCGCTTCCTTACGGAGATAGGAACAAATTCGCTCTCATTCAGTCATATAGTCACATTTCACTCATGTTTGTCACTATCCCACTGAGTTATACACAGAATGAAAATTTTTGACAAGCAGAACGAAACAAAAGCAAGTTTTTAAAAAAGTGCATATTTTCACTTCAGAAGCTCATATTCACTTGCAAATGGCCATACACATGTGCATTGGATCAATGTATGCCATATATGCATTGTACAGTGAACTGAAGGACTTCCCAGGGTAGATGCACGCACAGATTCAAGTTCTCAGCTTAAAAGCTCAAAGAAGCGTGTTTTCATGAAAGTGCGTATAGCCACAGTTTCAGAGCTCTTGCTCGCTTCCTTACGGAGATAGGTCCAAATTCAATCTCATTCAGTCATATAGTCACATTTCACTCATGTTTGTCACTTTCCCACTGAGTTATACACTGAATGAAAAGTGTATACATGCAGAATGAAAAAAAAACAAGTTTTTAAAAAAGTGCATATTTTCACTTCAGAAGCTCATATTCACTTGCAAATGGCCATACATGCGCATTGGACCAATCGATGCCATATATGCAATGCACAGTGATCTGAACGACTACCCAGGCCAAATACACGCACAGATTCAAGTTCTGAGCTTAAATTCTCAAATAAGCGTGTTTTCATGAAATTGCCAATAGCCACCGTTACAGAGCTCTAGCTCGCTTCCTTATGGAGATAGGAACAAATTCAGTCTCATTCAGTCATATAGTCACATTTCACTCATGTTTGTCACTTTCCCACTGAGTTATACACAGAATGAAAAGTTTTGACAAGTAGAAGGAAAAAAAAGCAAGTTTTAAAAAAAGTTTTTAATTTCACTTCAGAAGCTCATATTCACTTGCAAATGGCCATACATGTAAATTGGACCAATCGATGCCATATATGCATTGCACAGTGATCTGAAGGACTTTCCATGCTAGATCTGGCGCACAGATTCAGATTCAAAAGGCCGCGTGTTTTCAGTTAGCCACAGTTTTAGAGCTCCAAAATCGGAACAAATTCAATCTCATTCAGTCATATAGACTCATGTTTGTGCTGAGTTATTCACAGAATGAAAAACATGCAGAATGAAAAAAAAAAAACAAGTTTTTAAAAAAGTGCATATTTTCACTTCAGAAGCTCATATTCACTTGCAAATTTACATGATTGGACCAATCGATGCCATATATGCATTGCACAGTGATCTGAAGGACTTCAGGCTAGATACACGGAACAGATTCAAGTTCTAAGCTTAATAGCAATCGTGTTTTCATGAAATTCAGTTTCATATAGAACAAATTCACTCTCATTCAGTCATTTCACATTTCACTATGTTTGTCACTTTCCCACTGAGTTATACACAGAATGAAAAGTTTTGACATGCAGAATGAAAAAAAAACAAGTTTTTAAAAAAGTGCATATTTTCACTGCAGAAGCTCATATTCACTTGCAAATGGCCATACATGCAAATTATACCATTCGATGCCATTCATGCATTGCACAGTGATCTGAAGGACTTCCCAGGCCAGATACACCCACAGATTCAAGTTCTGAGCTCAAAAGCTCAAAGAAGCGTGTTTTCATGAAAAGTGCGTTTTGCCACAGTTTCAGAGCTCTAGCTCGCTTCCTTTCGGAGATTGGAACAAATTCACTCTCATTCAGTCATATAGTCACATTTCACTCATGTTTGTCACTATCCCACTGAGTTATACACAGAATGAAAATTTTTGACAAGCAGAACGAAACAAAAGCAAGTTTTTAAAAAAGTGCATATTTTCACTTCAGAAGCTCATATTCACTTGCAAATGGCCATACACATGTGCATTGGATCAATGTATGCCATATATGCATTGTACAGTGAACTGAAGGACTTCCCAGGGTAGATGCACGCACAGATTCAAGTTCTCAGCTTAAAAGCTCAAAGAAGCGTGTTTTCATGAAAGTGCGTATAGCCACAGTTTCAGAGCTCTTGCTCGCTTCCTTACGGAGATAGGAACAAATTCAATCTCATTCAGTCATATAGTCACATTTCACTCATGTTTGTCACTTTCCCACTGAGTTATACACAGAATGAAAAGTTTTGAAAAGCAGAAGGAAAAAAAAGCAAGTTTTTAAAAAAGTTTTTATTTTCACTTCAGAAGCTCATATTCACTTGCAAATGGCCATACATGCGCATTGGACCAATCGATCCTATATATGCATTGCACAGTGACCTGAAAGACTTCCCAGGCCAGATACACGCACAGATTCATGTTCTGAGCTTAAAAGCTCAAAGAAGCGTGTTTTCATGAAATTGCCAATAGCCACCGTTACAGAGCTCTAGCTCGCTTCCTTATGGAGATAGGAACAAATTCACTCTCATTCAGTCATATAGTCACATTTCACTCATGTTTGTCACTTTCCCACTGAGTTATACACAGAATGAAAAGTTTTGACAAGTAGAAGGAAAAAAAAGCAAGTTTTAAAAAAAGTTTTTAATTTCACTTCAGAAGCTCATATTCACTTGCAAATGGCCATACATGTAAATTGGACCAATCGATGCCATATATGCATTGCACAGTGATCTGAAGGACTTCCCAAGCTAGATACACGCACAGATTCAAGTTCTGTGCTTAAAAACACAAAGAAGCGTGTTTTCATGAAAGTGCGTATTGCCACAGTTTCCGAGCTCTTGCTCGCTTCCTTACGGAGATAGGAACAAATTCAATCTCATTCAGTCATATAGTCACATATCACTCATTTTTGTCACTTTCCAACTGAGTTATACACTGAATGAAAAGTGTAGACATGCAGAATGAAAAAAAAACAAGTTTTTAAAAAAGTGCATATTTTCACTTCAGAAGCTCATATTCTCTTGCAAATGGCCATACATGCACATTGGACCAATCGATGCCATATATGCATTGCACAGTGATCTGAAGGACTTTCCATGCTAGATACGCGCACAGATTCAAGTTCTGAGCTTAAAAGCTCAAAGACGCGTGTTTTCATGAAATTGCGTATAGCCACAGTTTCAGAGCTCTAACTCGCTTCCTTACGGAGATAGAAACAAATTCACTCTCATTCAGTTATATGGTCACATTTCAATCATGTTTGTCACTTTCCCACTTAGTTATACACAGAATGAAAAGTTTTGACAATCAGAATGAAAAAAAAAACAAGTTTTTAAAAAAGTTCATATTTTCACTTCAGAAGCTCATATTCACTTGCAAATGGCCATACATGCACATTGGACGAATCGATGCCATATATGCATCGCACAGTGATCTGAAGGACTTCCCAGGCTAGATACACGCACAGATTCAAGTTCTGATCTTAAAAGCTCAAAGAAGTGTGTTTTCATGAAATTGCGATAGCCACAGTTTCAGAGCTCTAGCATATTCGCCCATACATGCTTCCCTTACGGAGATAGGAACAAATTCACTCTCATTCAGTCATATGGTCACATTTCAATCAGTTTGTCACTTTCCCACTGAGTTATACTCAGAATGAAAAGTTTTGACATGCAGAATGAAAAAAAAAGCAAGTTTTTAAAAAAAGTGCATATTTTCACTTCAGAAGCTCATATTCACTTGCAAATGGCCATACATGTACATTGGACCAATCGATGCCATATATGCATTGCACAGTGATCTGAAGGACTTCCCAAGCTAGATACACGCACAGATTCAAGTTCAGAGCTTAAAAGCTCAAAGAAGAGTATTTTCATGAAATTGCGTATAGCCACAGTTTCAGAGAGATCTTGCTCGCTTCCTTACGGAGATCGGGAACAAATTCACTCTCATTCAGTCATATAGTCACATTTCACTCATGTTTGTCACTTTCCCACTGAGTTATACACAGAATGAAAAGTTTTGACATGCAGACCTAAAAAAAAAACAAGTTTTTAAAAAAGTGCATATTTTCACTTCAGAAGCTCATATTCACTTGCAAATGGCTATACATGCACATTGGACCAATCGATGCCATATATGCATTGCACAGTGATCTGAAGGACTTCCCAGGCTAGATACAGGCACAGATTCAAGTTCTGAGCTAAAAAGCTCAAAGAAGCGTGTTTTCATGAAATTGCGTATAGCCACAGTTTTAGAGCTCCAGCTCGCTTCCTTACGGAGATAGGAACAAATTCAATCTCATTCAGTCATATAGTCACATTTCACTCATGTTTTGTGCAGAATGAAAAAAACAAGTTTTTCCCACTGAGTTATTCACAGAATGAAAAGATTTTGACATGCAGAATGCTAAAAAAAAACAAGTTTTTAAAAAGTGTTTTCATATTTTCACAGTTTCAGAGCAAGCTTCTTTAAGGAGATAGGAACAACTCTCATTCAGTCATATGGCAAATGGCCAGAATGAAAAAGTTTACATGCAGAATGAAAAACATTGGACCAATCAAATGGATGCAAATTATACCCATTCATGCATTGCACAGTGATCTGAAGGACTTCCCAGGCCAGATACACCCACAGATTCAAGTTCTGAGCTCAAAAGCTCAAAAGAAGCGTGTTTTCATGAAAGTGCGTTTAGCCACAGTTTCAGAGCTCTAGCTCGCTTCCTTTCGGAGATTGGAACAAATTCACTCTCATTCAGTCATATAGTCACATTTCACTCATGTTTGTCACTATCCCACTGAGTTATACACAGAATGAAAAATTTTTGACATGCAGAATGAAAAAAAAGCAAGTTTTAAAAAGTGCATATTTTCACTTCAGAAGCTCATATTCACTTGCAAATGGCCATACACATGTGCATTGGATCAATGTATGCCATATATGCATTGTACAGTGATCTGAAGGACTTCCCAGGGTAGATACACGCACAGATTCAAGTTCTCAGCTTAAAAGCTCAAAGAAGCGTGTTTTCATGAAAGTGCGTATAGCCACAGTTTCAGAGCTCTAGCTCAGCTTCCTTACAGAGATAGGAACAAATTCAATCTCATTCAGTCATATAGTCACATTTTCACTCATGTTTGTCACTTTCCCACTGAGTTATACACAGAAGGAAAAAAAGAAGCTTTTTTAAAAAGTTTTTATTTTCACTTGAAGCTCATATTCACTTGCAAATGGCCAAAAAAAATCCATATATGCATTTTGAAAAAAGATTTTTATTTTCAGCTTAAAAAAGCTCAAAAGAAGCGTGTTTTCATATTCAGAGCTCTTGCAAATGGCCATCTCATTCAGTCATTGGACCAATGTTTGATCCCCTGATATACACAGAATGCATTGCAGTTTTTGACCTGAAAGATATTCACTTGCAAATGGCCAGATTGGACCAATCGATCCTATATAGATTCACAGTTCTGAAGCTTAAAAGCTAGAAAGAAGCGTGTTTTCATGAAATTGCCAATAGCCACAGTTTCAGAGCTCTAGCTCGCTTCCTTATGGAGATAGGAACAAATTCAATCTCATTCAGTCATATATAGTCACATGTTTTCACTTTCATGTTTGTCAGTTTTAAAAAAGTTTTTAATTTTTCCATATTCACTTGCAAAGTTATACATATACAGAATGAAAAGTTTTAGATACATGCAGACGCGTGTTTTCATGAAAAAAAGTTTCAGAATTTTTTAAAAAGTCATATAGTCACATTTCATATTTTCACTGAGTTATACACAGAATGAAAAGTTTTGACATGCAGACCACATATTCACATATTCACTTGCAAATGGCCATACATGCACATTGGACCAATCGATGCCATATATGCATTGCACAGTGATCTGAAGGACTTCCCAAGCTAGATTCACGCACAGATTCAAGTTCTGAGCTTAAAAGCTCAAAGAAGCGTGTTTTCATGAAAGTGCTTATTGCCACCGTTTCAGAGTTTTGCTCGCTTCCTTACAGAGATAGGAACAAATTTAATCTCTTTCAGTCATATAGTCACATTTCACTCATGATTGTCACTTTCCCACTGAGTTATACACAGAATAAAAAGTTTTGACATGCAGAATGAAAAAAAAACAAGTTTTTAAAAAAGTGCATATTTTCACTTCAGAAGCTCACATTCACTTGCAAATGGCCATACATGTAAATTGGACCAATCGATGCCATATATGCATTGATCAGTGATCTGAAGGACTTCCCAAGCTAGATACACGCACAGATTCAAGTTTTGTGCATAAAAACTCAAAGAAGCGTGTTTTCATGAAATTGCAGTGCCACAGTTTCCGAGAGCTCTTGCTTGCTTCCTTACGGAGATAGGAACAAATTCAATCTCATTCAGTCATATAATCACATTTCACTCATGTTTGTCACTTTCCCACTGAGTTATACGCTGAATGAAAAGTGAATACATGCAGAATGAAAAAAAAAAAACAATTTTTTAAAAAGTGCATATTTTCACTTCAGAAGCTCATATTCACTTTCAAATGGCCATACATGCACATAGGACCAATCGATGCCATATATGCATTGCACAGTGATCAGAAGGACTTTCCATGCTAGATACACGCACAGATTCAAGTTCTGAGCTTAAAAGCTCAAAGAAGCCTGTTTTCATGAAATTGCGTATAGCCACAGTTTCAGAGTTCTAGCTAGCTTCCTTACGGAGATAGAAACAAATTCAATCTCATTCAGTCATATGGTCACATTTCAATCATGTTTGTCACTTTCCCACTGAGTTATACATAGAATGAAAAGTGTAGACATGCAGAATGAAAAAAAAAAGTTTTGAAAAAACTGCATATTTTAACTTCAGAAGCTCATATTCACTTGCAAATGGCCATACATGCACATTGGACCAATCGATGCCATTTACGCATTGGACAGTGATCTGAAGGACTTCCCAAGCTAGATACACGCACAGATTCAAGTTTTGAGTTTAAAAGCTCAATGAAGCGTGTTTTCATTAAATTGCGTGATAGCCACAGTTTCAGAGCTCTAGCTGCTTCCTTACGGAGATAGGAACAAATTCACTCTCTTTCAGTCATATGATCACATTTCAATCATGTTTGTCACTTTCCCACTGAGTTATACACAGAATGAAAAGTTTTGACATGCAGACCTAAAAAAAAAGCAATTTTTTAAAAAAGTGCATATTTTCACTTCAGAAGCTCATATTCACTTGCAAATGGCCATACATGTACATTTGACCAATCGATGCCATATATGCATTGCACAGTGATCTGAAGGACTTCCCAAGCTAGATACACGCAGACAGATTCAAATTCTGAACTTAAAAGCTCAAAGAAGCGAAGTTTTCATGAAATTGCGATAGCAACAGTTACAGAGCTCTAGCTCACTTCCTCACGGAGAAAGGAACAAATTCACTGCGTTCAGTCATATGGCCACATTTCACTCATGTTTGTCACTTTCCCACTTAGTTATACACAGAATGAAAAACTTTTGACAATCAGAATGAAAAAAAAAAAACAAGTTTTCAAAAACAGCATATTTTCACTTCAGAAGCTCATAGTCACTTGCAAACGGCCATATATGCACATTGGACCAATCGATGCCATATATGCATTGCACAGTGATCTGACGGACTTCCCAGGCTAGATACACGCAAAGATTCAAGTTCTGAGCTTTAAAGCTCAAAGAAGCGTGTTTTCATGAAATTGACCTAAAACAAGCAATTTTAAAAAGTGCATATTTTCACTTCAAAGCTCATATTCACTTGCAAATGGCCATACATGCACATTGGACCAATCGATGCCATTTATGCATTGGACAGTGATCTGAAGGACTTCCCAAGCTAGATAGACGCACAGATTCAAGTTTTGAGTTTAAAAGCTCAAAGAAGCGTGTTTTCATTAAATTGCGTATAGCCACAGTTTTAGAGCTCCAGCTCGCTTCGTTACGGAGATAGGAACAAATTCAATCTCATTCAGTCATTTAGTCACATTACACTCATGTTTGTCACTTTCACACTGAATTATTCACAGAATGAAAAGTTTTGACATGCAGAATGAAAAAAAAAAAGGTTTTTAAAAAAGTGCATATCTTCACTTCAGAAGCTCATATTCACTTGCAAATGGCCATACATGCACATTGGACCAATCGATACCATATTTGCATTGCACAGTGATCTGAAGGACTTCCCAGGCTAGATACACGCACAGATTCAAGTTCTAAGCATAAAAGCTCAAAGACGCGTGTTTTCATGAAATTGCGAGATAGCCACAGTTTCAGAGCTCTAGCTCGCTTCCTTCACGGAGATAGGAACAAATTCACTCTCATTCAGTCATATGGTCACATTTCTATCATGTTTGTCGCTTTCCCACTGAGTGATACACAGAATGAAAAGTTTTGACATGGAGAATGAAAAAAAAAAAGTTTTTAAAAAACAGCATATTTTCACTTCAGAAGCTCATATTCACTTGCAAATGGCCATACATGCAAATTGGACCAATCGATACCATATATTCATTGCACAGTGATCTGAAGGACTTCCCAAGCTAGATACACGAACAGATTCAAGTTCTGAGCTTAAAAGCTCAAAGAAGCGTGTTTTCATGAAAGTGCTTATTGCCACCGTTTCAGAGCTCTAGCTCTTTTCCTTACAGAGATAGGAACAAATTTAATCTCTTTCAGTCATATAGTCACATTTCACTCATGTTTGTCACTTTCCCACTGAGTTATACACAGAATGAAAAGTTTTGACATGCAGAATGAAAAAAAAACAAGTTTTTAAAAAAGTGCATATTTTCACTTCAGAAGCTCACATTCACTTGCAAATGGCCATACATGTAAATTGGACCAATCGATGCCATATTTGCATTGATCAGTGATCTGAAGGACTTCCCAAGCAAGATACACGCACAGATTCAAGTTTTGTGCATAAAAACTCAAAGAAGCGTGTTTTCATGAAAGTGCGTATTGCCACAGTTTCCGAGCTCTTGCTCGCTTCCTTACGGAGATAGGAACAAATTCAATCTCATTCAGTCATATAGTCACATTTCACTCATGTTTGTCACTTTCCCACTGAGTTATACGCTGAATGAAAAGTGAATACATGCAGAATGAAAAAAAAAAACAAGTTTTTAAAAATGTGCATATTTTCACTTCAGAAGCTCATATTCACTTTCAAATGGCCATACATGCACATAGGACCAATCGATGCCATATATGCATTGCACAGTGATCAGAAGGACTTTCCATGCTAGATACACGCACAGATTCAAGTTCTGAGCTTAAAAGCTCAAAAAAGCCTGTTTTCATGAAATTGCGTATATCCACAGTTTCAGAGTTCTAGCTAGCTTCCTTACGGAGATAGAAACAAATTCAATCTCATTCAGTCATATGGTCACATTTCAATCATGTTTGTCACTTTCCCACTGAGTTATACATAGAATGAAAAGTGTAGACATGCAGAATGAAAAAAAAAAAGTTTTGAAAAAACTGCTTATTTTAACTTCAGAAGCTCATATTCACTTTCAAATGGCCATACATGCACATTGGACCAATCGATGCCATTTACGCATTGGACAGTGATCTGAAGGACTTCCCAAGCTAGATACACGCACAGATTCAAGTTTTGAGTTTAAAAGCTCAATGAAGCGTGTTTTCATTAAATTGCGAATAGCCACAGTTTCAGAGCTCTAGCTCGCTTCCTTACGGAGATAGGAACAAATTCACTCTCTTTCAGTCATATGATCACATTTCAATCATGTTTGTCACTTTCCCACTGAGTTATACACAGAATGAAAAGTTTTGACATGCAGACCTAAAAAAAAGCAATTTTTTAAAAAAGTGCATATTTTCACTTCAGAAGCTCATATTCACTTGCAAATGGCCATACATGTACATTTGACCAATCGATGCCATATATGCATTGCACAGTGATCTGAAGGACTTCCCAAGCTAGATACACGCACAGATTCAAATTCTGAACTTAAAAGCTCAAAGAAGCGTGTTTTCATGAAATTGACCTAAAAAAAAAGCAATTTTTTAAAAAAGTGCATATTTTCACTTCAGAAGCTCATATTCACTTGCAAATGGCCATACATGCACATTGGACCAATCGATGCCATTTATGCATTGGACAGTGATCTGAAGGACTTCCCAAGCTAGATACACGCACAGATTCAAGTTTTGGGTTTAAAAGCTCAATGAAGCGTGTTTTCATTAAATTGCGTATAGCCACAGTTTCAGAGCTCTAGCTCGCTTCCTCACGGGGATAGGAACAAATTCACTCTCGTTCAGTCATATGGCCACATTTCACTCATGTTTGTCACTTTCCCACTTAGTTATACACAGAATGAAAACTTTTGACAATCAGAATGAAAAAAAAACAAGTTTTTAAAAAACAGCATATTTTCACTTCAGAAGCTCATATTCACTTGCAAATGGCCATATATGCACATTGGACCAATCGATGCCATATATGCATTGCACAGTGATCTGAAGGACTTCCCAGGCTAGATACACGCACAGATTCAAGTTCTAAGCATAAAAAGCTCAAGTTAGCGTGTTTTCATGAAATTGCGTATAGCCACAGTTTCAGAGCTCTAGCTCGCTTCCTTACGGAGATAGGAACAAATTCACTCTCATTCAGTCATATGGTCACATTTCAATCATGTTTGTCGCTTTCCCACTGAGTTATACACAGAATAAAAAGTTTTGACATGCAGAATGAAAAAAAAAAAGTTTTTAAAAACAGCATATTTTCACTTCAGAAGCTCATATTCACTTGCAAATGGCCATACATGCACATTGGACCAATCGATACCATATATTCATTGCACAGTGATCTGAAGGACTACCCACGCTACATACACGCACAGATTCAAGTTCTGAACTTAAAAGCTCAAAGAAGCGAGTTTTCATGAAATTGCGCATAGCCACAGTTTCAGAGCTTTTGCTTCGCTTCCTCACGGAGATATAGAACAAATTCACTCTCGTTCAGTCATATGGCCACATTTCACTATATGTTTGTCACTTTCCCACTTAGTTATACACAGAATGAAAAATTTTGACAATCAGAATGAAAAAAAAAAAGTTTTTGAAAAACAGCATATTTTCAATTCAGAAGCTCATATTCACTTGCAAATGGCCATAATGCACATTGGACCAATCGATGCCATATATGCATTGCACAGTGATCTGAAGGACTTCCCAGGCAAGATACAGGCACAGATTCAAGTTCTGAGCTAAAAAGCTCAAAGAAGCGTGTTTTCATGAAAGTGCTTATTGCCACCGTTTCAGAGCTCTAGCTCGCTTCCTTACAGAGATAGGAACAAATTTAATCTCTTTCAGTCATATAGTCACATTTCACTCATGATTGTCACTTTCCCACTGAGTTATACACAGAATAAAAAGTTTTGACATGCAGAATGAAAAAAAAACAAGTTTTTAAAAAAAGTGCATATTTTCACTTCAGAAGCTCACATTCACTTGCAAATGGCCATACATGTAAATTGGACCAATCGATGCTATATATGCATTGATCAGTGATCTGAAGGACTTCCCAAGCTAGATACACGCACAGATTCAAGTTTTTTGCATAAAAACTCAAAGAAGCGTGTTTTTCATGAAATTGCGAATTGCCACAGTTTCCGTGCTCTTGCTTGCTTCCTTACGGAGATAGGAACAAATTCAATCTCATTCAGTCATATAATCACATTTCACTCATGTTTGTCACTTTCCCACTGAGTTATACGCTGAATGAAAAGTGAATACATGCAGAATGAAAAAAAAAAAAAAACAAGTTTTTAAAAAGTGCATATTTTCACTTCAGAAGCTCATATTCACTTTCAAATGGCCATACATGCACATAGGACCAATCGATGCCATATATGCATTGCACAGTGATCAGAAGGACTTTCCATGCTAGATACACGACAGATTCAAGTTCTGAGCTTAAAAGCTCAAAAGAAGCCTGTTTTTCATGAAATTGCGTATAGCCACAGTTTCAGAGTTCTAGCTAGCTTCCTTACGGAGATAGAAACAAATTCAATCTCATTCAGTCATATGGTCACATTTCAATCATGTTTGTCACTTTCCACTGAGTTATACATAGAATGAAAAGTGTAGACATGCAGAATGAAAAAAAAAAGTTTTGAAAAAACTGCATATTTTAACTTCAGAAGCTCATATTCACTTGCAAATGGCCATACATGCAATATTGGACCAATCGATGCCATTTACGCATTGGACAGTGATCTGAAGGACTTCCCAAGCTAGATACACGCACAGATTCAAGTTTTGAGTTTAAAAGCTCAAAGAAGCGTGTTTTTCATTAAATTGCGTATAGCCACAGTTTCAGAGCTCTAGCCTGCTTCCTTACGGAGATAGGAACAAATTCACTCTCTTTCAGTCATATAATCACATTTCACTCATGTTTGTCACTTTCCCACTGAGTTATACACAGAATGAAAAGTTTTGACATGCAGACCTAAAAAAAAGCAATTTTTTAAAAAGTGCATATTTTCACTTCAGAAGCTCATATTCACTTGCAAATGGCCATACATGTACATTGGACCAATCGATGCCATATATGCATTGCACAGTGATCTGAAGGACTTCCCAAGCAAGATACACGCAAAGATTCAAATTCTGAACTTAAAAGCTCAAAGAAGCGAGTTTTCATGAAATTGTGATAGCAACAGTTACAGAGCTCTAGCTCACTTCCTCACGGAGAAAGGAACAAATTCACTCTCGTTCAGTCATATGGCCACATTTCACTCATGTTTGTCACTTTCCACTTAGTTATACACAGAATGAAAACTTTTTGACAATCAGAATGAAAAAAAACAAGTTTTCAAAAACAGCATATTTTCACTTCAGAAGCTCATAGTCACTTGCAAATGGCCATATATGCACATTGGACCAATCGATGCCATATATGCATTGCACAGTGATCTGACGGACTTCCCAGGCTAGATACACGCAAAGATTCAAGTTCTGAGCTTTAAAGCTCAAAGAAGCGTGTTTTCATGAAATTGACCTAAAAAAAGCAATTTTTTAAAAAGTGCATATTTTCACTTCAGAAGCTCATATTCACTTGCAAATGGCCATACATGCACATTGGACCAATCGATGCCATTTATGCATTGGACAGTGATCTGAAGGACTTCCCAAGCTAGATAGACGCACAGATTCAAGTTTTGTGCATAAAAACTCAAAGAAGCGTGTTTTCATGAAAATTGCCACAGTTTCTGAGCTCTTGCTCGCTTCCTTACGGAGATAGGAACAAATTCAATCTCATTCAGTCATATAGTCACATTTCACCATGTTTGTCACTTTCCCACTGAGTTATACGCTGAATGAAAAAGTGAATACATGCAGAATGAAAAAAAAAAACAAGTTTTTAAAAAGTGCATATTTTCACTTCAGAAGCTCATATTCACTTTCAAATGGCCATACATGCACATAGGACCAATCGATGCCATATATGCATTGCACAGTGATCAGAAGGACTTTCCATGCTAGATACACGCACAGATTCAAGTTCTGAGCTTAAAAGCTCAAAAAAGCCTGTTTTCATGAAATTGCGTATAGCCACAGTTTCAGAGTTCTAGCTAGCTTCCTTACGGAGATAGAAACAAATTCAATCTCATTCAGTCATATGGTCACATTTCAATCATGTTTGTCACTTTCCCACTGAGTTATACATAGAATGAAAAGTGTAGACATGCAGAATGAAAAAAAAAAAGTTTTGAAAAAACTGCATATTTTAACTTCAGAAGCTCATATTCACTTTCAAATGGCCATACATGCACATTGGACCAATCGATGCCATTTTACGCATTGGACAGTGATCTGAAGGACTTCCCAAGCTAGATACACGCACAGATTCAAGTTTTGAGTTTAAAAGCTCAATGAAGCGTGTTTTCATTAAATTTGCGATAGCCACAGTTTCAGAGCTCTAGCTCGCTTCCTTGAGAGATAGGAACAAATTCACTCTCTTTCAGTCATATGATCACATTTCAATCATGTTTGTCACTTTCCCACTGAGTTATACACAGAATGAAAAGTTTTGACATGCAGACCTAAAAAAGCAATTTTTTAAAAAAGTGCATATTTTCACTTCAGAAGCTCATATTCACTTGCAAATGGCCATACATGTACATTTGACCAATCGATGCCATATATGCATTGCACAGTGATCTGAAGGACTTCCCAAGCTAGATACACGCACAGATTCAAATTCTGAACTTAAAAGCTCAAAGAAGCGTGTTTTCATGAAATTGACCTAAAAAAAGCAATTTTTAAAAAGTGCATATTTTCACTTCAAGCTCATATTCACTTGCAAATGGCCATACATGCACATTGGACCAATCGATGCCATTTATGCATTGACAGTGATCTGAAGGACTTCCCAAGCTAGATACACGCACAGATTCAAGTTTTTGGGTTTTAAAAAAGCTCAATGAAGCGTGTTTTCATTAAATTATGATAGCCACAGTTTCAAGAGCTCTAGCTACTTCCTCACGCAGGGATAAGGAACAAATTCACTCTCGTTCAGTCATATGGCCACATTTCACTCATGTTTGTCACTTTCCCCTTAGTTATACACAGAATGAAAACTTTTGACAATCAGAATGAAAAAAAACAAGTTTTTAAAAAACAGCATATTTTCACTTCAGAAGCTCATATTAACTTGCAAATGGCCATATATGCACATTGGACCAATCGATATATATGCATTGCACAGTGATCTGAAGGACTTCCCAGGCTAGATATTGCGCACAGATTCAAGTTCTAAGCATAAAAAGCTCAAAAGCGGCGTGTTTTTTCATGAAATTGCGTATAGCCACAGTTTCAGAGCTCTAGCTCGCTTCATACGGAGATAGGAACAAATTCACTCTCATTCAGTCATATGGTCACATTTCAATCATGTTTTGGCTTTTTCCACTGAGTTATACACAGAATAAAAAGTTTTGACATGCAGAATGAAAAAAAAAAAAAGTTTTTAAAAACAGCATATTTTTCACTTCAGAAGCTCATATTCACTTGCAAATGGCCATACATGCACATTGGACCAATCGATACCATATATTCATTGCACAGTGATCTGAAGGACTACCACGCTACATACACGCGACAGATTCAAGTTCTGAACTTAAAAGCTCAAAGAAGCGAAGTTTTCATGAAATTGCGATAGCCACAGTTCCAGAGCTCTTGCTCGCTTCCTCACGGAGATAGGAACAAATTCACTCGCGTTCAGTCATATGGCCATTATTTCACTCATGTTTGTCACTTTCCCACTTAGTTATACACAGAATGAAAAATTTTGACAATCAGAATGAAAAAAAAAAGTTTTTGAAAAACAGCATATTTTTTCAATTCAGAAGCTCATATTCTTGCAAATGGCCATAATGCACATTGGACCAATCGATGCCATATATGCATTGCACAGTGATCTGAAGGACTTCCCAGGCAAGATACAGGCACAGATTCAAGTTCTGAGCTAAAAAGCTCAAAGAAGCGTGTTTTCATGAAATTGCATTATAGCCACAGTTTTAGAGCTCCAGCTCGCCGTTCGGAGATAGGAACAAATTCAATCTCATTCAGTCATTTAGTCACATTACACTCATGTTTGTCCTTTCTTACACTTAATTATTCACATAATGAAAAGTTTTGACATGCAGAATGAAAAAAAAAAAACAAGTTTTTAAAAAAAGTGCATATTTTCACTTCAGAAGCTCATATTCACTTGCAAATGGCCATACAAAGCGCATTGGATCAATCGATCCCTTATTTGCGTGCACAGTGATCTGAAAGACTTCCCCGGGCCAGATACACGCACAGATTCAAGTTCTGAGCTTAAAAGCTCAAAAAGCGTGTTTTTCATGAAAGTGCCTATAGCCACAGTTACAGAGCTCTTGCTTTCGCTTCCTTACGGAGATAGGAACAAATTCAATCTCATTCAGTCATATAGTCACATTTCACTCATGTTTGTCACTTTCCCACTGAGTTATACACTGAATGAAAAGTGTATACATGCAGAATGAAAAAAAAACAAGTTTTTAAAAAAGTGCATATTTTCACTTCAGAAGCTCATATTCACTTGCAAATGGCGATACATGCGCATTGGACCAATCGATGCCATATATGCAATGCACAGTGATCTGAAGGACTACCCAGGCCAAATACACGCACAGATTCAAGTTCTGAGCTTAAAAACTCAAAGAAGCGTGTTTTCATAGAAAGTGCTTATAGCCACAGTTTCAGAGCTCTAGCTTCGCGTCCACGGAGATAGGAACAAATTCAGTCTCATTCAGTCATATAGTCACATTTCACTCATGTTTGTCACTTTCCAACTGAGTTATACACAGAATGAAAAGTTTTGACAAGTAGAAGGAAAAAAAGCAAGTTTTAAAAAAAGTTTTTTTAATTTCACTTCAGAAGCTCATATTCACTTGCAAATGGCCATACATGTAAATTGATCCAATCGATGCCATATATGCATTGCACAGTGATCTGAAGGACTTCCCTGTTAGATACACGCACAGATTCAAGTTCTGTGCTTAAAAACACAAAGAAGCGTGTTTTCATGAAAGTGCGTGTGCCACAGTTTCCGAGCTCTTGCTAAGCTTCCTTCTGGGAGATAGGAACAAATTCAATCTCATTCAGTCATATAGTCACATATCACTCATGTTTATCACTTTCCCACTGAGTTATACACTGAATGAAAAGTGTAGAAATGCAGAATGAGAAAAAAAACAAGTTTTAAAAAGTGCATATTTTCACTTCAAGCTCATATTCTCTTGCAAATGGCCATACATGCACATTGGACCAATCGATGCCATATATGCATTGCACAGTGATCTGAAGGACTTTCCATGCTAGATACACGCACAGATTCAAGTTCTGAGTTTAAAAAGCTCAAAGACGCGTGTTTTTCATGAAATGCGTATAGCCACAGTTTTCAGAGCTCAAACTCGCTTCTTACGGAGATAGAAACAAATTCACTCTCATTCAGTTATATGGTCACATTTCAATCATGTTTGTCACTTCCCCCACTTAGTTATACACAGAATGAAAAGTTTTGACAATCAGAATGAAAAAAAAAAAACAAGTTTTAAAAAGTTCATATTTTCACTTCAGAAGCTCATATTCACTTGCAAATGGCCATACATGCACATTGGACTAATCGATGCCATATATGCATCGCACAGTGATCTGAAGGACTTCCCAGGCTAGATACACGACAGATTCAAGTTCTGATCTTAAAAGCTCAAGAATTGTGTTTTTCATGAAATTGCGATAGCCACAGTTTCAGAGCTCTAGCTTCTTACGGAGATAGGAACAAATTCACTCTCATTCAGTCATATGGTCACATTTCAATCACGTTTGTCACTTTCCCACTGAGTTATACTCCAGAATGAAAAGTTTTGACATGCAGACCTAAAAAAAAGCAATTTTTAAAAAAAGTGCATATTTTCACTTCAGAAGCTCATATTCACTTGCAAATGGCCATACATGTACATTGGACCAATCGATGCCATATATGCATTGCACAGTGATCTGAAGGACTTCCCAAGCTAGATACACAAAGACAGATTCAAGTTCAGAGCTTAAAAGCTCAAAGAAGAGTATTTTCATGAAAATGCATTATAGCGACAGTTTCGAGATCTTGCTCGCTTCCATACGGAGATCGGAACAAATTCAATCTCATTCAGTCATATAGTCACATTTCACTCATGTTTGTCCTTTTCCCACTGAGTTATACACAGAATGAAAAGTTTTGACATGCAGAATAAAAAAAAACAAGTTTTTAAATAAGTGCATATTTTCACTTCAGAAGCTCAAATTCACTTGCAAATGGCTATACATGCACATTGGATGTCGATGCCATATATGCATTGCACAGTGATCTGAAGGACTTCCCAGGCTAGATACAGGCACAGATTCAAGTTCTGAGCTAAAAAGCTCAAAGAAGCGTGTTTTTCATGAAAGTGCCTATAGCCACAGTTACAGAGCTCTCTAGCTCGCTTCCTTCGGAGATAGCAACAAGTTCATTATCATTCAGTCATATAGTAACATTTCACTCATGTTTGTCACTTTCCCACTGAGTTATACACAAAATGAAAATTTTTTTGACAAGCAGAACGAAAAGAAAGCAAGTTTTAAAAAGTGCATATTTTCACTTCAGAAGCTCATATTCACTTGCAAATGGCCATACATGCAAATTATACCATTCGATGCCATTCATGCATTGCACAGTGATCTGAAGGACTTCCCAGGCCAGATACACCCACAGATTCAAGTTCTGTGCTCAAAAAGCTCAAAAGCGTGGTTTTCATGAAAAGTGCGTTTTGCCACAGTTTCAGAGCTCTAGCTCGCTTCCTTCACGGAGATAGGAACAAATTCACTCTCATTCAGTCATATAGTCACATTTCACTCATGTTTGTCACTATCCCACTGAGTTATACACAGAATGAAAATTTTTGACAAGCAGAAACTGAAACAAAAGCAAGTTTTTTAAAAAGTGCATATTTTCACTTCAGAAGCTCATATTCACTTGCAAATGGCCATACACATGTGCATTGGATCAATGTATGCCATATATGCATTGTACAGTGAACTGAAGGACTTCCCAGGTAGATGCACGCACAGATTCAAGTTCTCAGCTTAAAAGCTCAAAGAAGCGTGTTTTTCATGAAAGTGCGTATAGCCACAGTTTCAGAGCTCTTGCTCGCTTCCTTACGGAGATAGGTCCAAATTCAATCTCATTCAGTCATATAGTCACATTTCACTCATGTTTGTCACTTTCCCACTGAGTTATACACTGAATGAAAAGTGTATACATGCAGAATGAAAAAAAAAAACAAGTTTTTAAAAAGTGCATATTTTCACTTCAGAAGCTCATATTCACTTGCAAATGGCCATACATGTGCGCATTGGACCAATCGATGCCATATATGCAATGCACAGTGATCTGAAGGACTACCCAGGCCAAATACACGCACAGATTCAAGTTCTGAGCTTAAATTCTCAAATAAGCGTGTTTTCATGAAATTGCCAATAGCCACCGTTACAGAGCTCTAGCTCGGCTTCCATATGGAGATAGGAACAAATTCACTCTCATTCAGTCATATAGTCACATTTCCTATGTTTGTCACTTTCCCACTGAGTTATACACAGAATGAAAAGTTTTGACAAGTAGAAGGAAAAAAAGCAAGTTTTTAAAAAAGTTTTAATTTCACTTCAGAAGCTCATATTCACTTGCAAATGGCCATACATGTAAATTGGACCAATCGATGCCATATATGCATTGCACAGTGATCTGAAGGACTTCAAAGTTAGATAATAATGACAGATTCAGTTCTGTGCTTAAAAACACAAAGAAGCGTGTTTTCATGAAAGTGCGTATTGCCACAGTTTCCGAGCTCTTGCTCGCTTCCTACGGAGATAGGAACAAATTCAATCTCTTTCAGTCATATAGTCACATATCACTCATTTTTGTCACTTTCCCACTGAGTTATACACTGAATGAAAAGTGTAGACATGCAGAATGAAAAAAAAAAACAAGTGTTTAAAAAGTGCATATTTTCACTTCAGAAGCTCATATTCTCTTGCAAATGGCCATACATGCACATTGGACCAATCGATGCCATATATGCATTGCACAGTGATCCTGAAGGACTTTCCATGCGAGATCTGGCGCACAGATTCAAGTTCTGAGCTTAAAAGCTCAAAGACGCGTGGTTTTCATGACATTGCATGATAGCCACAGTTTCAGAGCTCTAACTCGCTTCATACGGAGATAGAAACAAATTCACTCTCATTCAGTTATATGGTCACATTTCAATCATGTTTGTCACTTTTCCCTTAGTTATACACAGAATGAAAAGTTTTGACAATCAGAATGAAAAAAAAACAAGTTTTTAAAAAGTTCATATTTTCACTTCAGAAGCTCATATTCACTTGCAAATGGCCATACATGCACATTGGACGAAACGATGCCATATATGCATCGCACAGTGATCTGAAGGACTTCCCAGGCTAGATACACGCACAGATTCAAGTTCTGATCTTAAAAGCTCAAAGAAGTGTGTTTTTCATGAAATTGTGATAGCCACAGTTTCAGAGCTCTAGCCTAAGCTCTCCTCACGGAGATAGGAACAAATTCACTCTCATTCAGTCATATGGTCACATTTCAATCAGTTTGTCACTTTCCCACTGAGTTATACACAGAATGAAAAGTTTTGACATGCAGACCTAAAAAAAAAGCAATTTTTTAAAAAAGTGCATATTTTCACTTCAGAAGCTCATATTCACTTGCAAATGGCCATACATGTACATTGGACCAATCGATGCCATATATGCATTGCACAGTGATCTGAAGGACTTCCCAAGCTAGATACACGCACAGATTCAAGTTCAGAGCTTAAAAAGCTCAAAAGAAGAGTATTTTCATGAAAGTGCATTATGGCGACAGTTTCGAGATCTTGCTCGCTTCCTTACGGAGATCGGAACAAATTCAATCTCATTCAGTCATATAGTCACATTTCACTCATGTTTGTCACTTTCCCCACTGAGTTATACACAGAATGAAAAAGTTTTGACATGCAGAATGAAAAAAACAAGTTTTTAAAAAGTGCATATTTTCACTTCAGAAGCTCAAATTC
>CM056210.1:1329640-1345965 GCA_029692085.1 Gymnothorax javanicus
ACTGTAACAACTATTCATTTAGGATGTTCAGATGAACTGAAACAAGACAAAGTTCACAAAATAAAACATTTATTCAACAAAAGTAATTACTGCACTCAGGTACTGAGTGACCGTGTAAAATTTGAAAAATAAAAAAATACAAGTTACAACAACTGCCAGTGACTATAATCAGATAATGGATATTACGCGACAGAACGGTATGCTTTGGAACAGGACTGGGGTTGACTAGATTCTCTAGTCAACAAACAAACCTGCAAAGACAAAAAATAGCAGTGCTTTCGCTAAGCAGAGCGATTCTCGATCGCTAAGTATATCCGCATGGAACCTCTGCGTGAAAAAATGAAAGGAACAGGAACAGGTGACACTTTGGAAACTGTTATCGTACACCCATAAATTAAAGACTAGCATTGACAGCATGGAAAAAAAAAAAAAATCATTAACGTACGAGCCATCTCCCCATTATAAAAATTATTCACTTGATTTGAAGCGAGTCCGGTGAATAAAGATTTTAATTAATAGACGACAGGTGCAGACAGCGCAAACCTTGTACCCCGAGGCGAAAATATGTATAAATTGCGTATAGCCACAGTTTCAGAGCTTTAGCTCGCTTCCTTACGAAGATAAGAACAAATTCAATCTCATTCAGTCATATAGTCACATTACACTCATGTTTGTCACTTTCCCACTGATTTAAACACCGAACGAAAAGTTTTGACAAGCAGAATTAAAGAAAAAAAGTTTTTAAAAAAGTGCATATTTTAAATTCAGCAGCTCATATTCACTTGCAAATGGCCATACATGTACATTGGACCAATCGATGCCATATATGCATTGCACAGTGATCTGAAGGACTTCCCAGGCTAGATACACGCACAGATTCAAGTTCTGAGCTTAAAAGCTCAAAGACGCGTGTTTTCATCAGAGTGCGTATAGCCACAGTTTCAGAGCTCTAGCTCGCTTCCTTCCGGAGATAGGAACAAATTCAATCTCATTCAGTCATATAGTCACATTTCACTCAATGTTTGTCACTTTCGCACTGAGTTATACACAGAATGAAAAGTGTTGACATGCAGAATTAAAAAAAAAAACAAGTTTTTAAAAAAGTGCATATTTTCACTTCAGAACCTCATATTCACTTGCAAATGGCCATACATGTACATTGGACCAATCGATGCCACATATGCATTGCACAGTGATCTGAAGGACTTCCCAAGCTAGATACACGCCCAGATTCAAGTTTTGAGCTGAAAAGCTCAAAGAAGCGTGTTTTCATGAAAGTGCGTATAGCCACAGTTTCAGAGCTCTATCTCGCTTCCATACGGAGATAGGAAAAAATTCAATCTCATTCAGTCATATAGTCACATTTCACTCATGTTTGTCACTTTTCCCACTGAGTTATACACAGAATGAAAAGTGTTGACATGAAGAATAAAAAAAAAACAAGTTTTTAAAAAAGTGCATATTTTCACTTCAGAAACTCATATTCACTTGCAAATGGCCATCCATGTACATTGGAGCAATCGATGCCATATATGCATTGCACAGTGATCTGAAGGACTTCAGGCTAGATACACGCACAGATTCAAGTTCTGAGCTTGGCTCAGAGAAGCGTATTTTTCATGAAAGTGCGAATAGCCACAGTTTCAGAGCTCTAGCTCGCTTCCTTACGGAGATAGGAACAAATTCAATCTCATTCAGTCATATAGGCACATTTCTCTCATGTTTGTCACTTTCCCTTAGTTATACACAGAATGAAAAGTTTTTGACAATCAGAATGAAAAAAAAAAACAATTTTTTAAAAAGTGCATATTTTCACTTCAGAAGCTCATATTCACTTCCAAATGGCCATACATGTACATTGGACCAATCGATGCCATATATGCATTGCACAGTGATCTGAAGGACTTCCCAAGCTAGATACACGCACAGATTCAAGTTCACAGGCTTAAAAGCTCAAAACGCGTGTTTTCATGAAAGTCTTGATATAGCCACATTTTTCAGAGCTCTAGCTCGCTTCCTTCTGGGAGATAGGAACAAATTCAATCTCATTCAGTCATATAGCCACATTTCACTCATGTTTGTCACTTTCCCACTGAGTTATACACAGAATGAAAAGTGTTGACATGCAGAATGAAAAAAAAACACATTTTTTAAAAAGTGCATATTTTCACTTCAGAAGCTCATATTCCTTGCAAATGGCCATACATGTACATTGGACCAATCGATGCCATATATGCATTGCACAGTGATCTGAAGGATTTCCCAGGCTAGATACACGCACAGATTCAAGTTCTGAGCTTAAAAGCTCAGAGAAGCGTGTTTTCATGAAAGCGTGTAGCCACAGTTTTCAGAGCTCTAGCTTTCGCTTCCTACGGAGATAGGAACAAATTCAATCTCATTCAGTCATATAGGCACATTTCACTCATGTTTGTCACTTTCCCTTAGTTATACACAGAATGAAAAGTTATGACAATCAGAATGAAAAAAAAACAATTTTTTAAAAAAGTGCATATTTTCACTTCAGAAGCTCATATTCACTTCCAAATGGCCATACATGTACATTGGACCAATCGATGCCATATATGCATTGCACAGTGATCTGAAGGACTTCCCAGGCGAGATACACACAGATTCAAGTTCTGAGCTTAAAAGCTCAAAAACGCGTGTTTTTTCAGAATGTGCGTATAGCCACAGTTTCAGAGCTCTAGCCAGCTTCCTTCACGGAGATAAGGAACAAATTCAATCTCATTCAGTCATATAGCCACATTTCACTCATGTTTGTCACTTTCCCCTTAGTTATACACAGAATGAAAAGTTTTGAAAATGAGAATGAAAAAAAAAGTTTTTAAAAAAGTGCATATTTTTCACTTAGAAGGCTCATATTCACTTGCAAATGGCCATATATGCATGGACCAATCGATGCCATATATGCATTGCACAGTGAACTGAAGTACTTAAAAGCTAGATAGTGCACAGATTCAAGTTCTGAGCTTAAAAGCTCAAAAAGCAGCGTGTTTTTCAAGAAAAGTCGTGAGATATAGCCACAGTTTCAGAGCTCTACCTCGCTTCCTTCACGGAGATAGGAACAAATTCAATCTCATTCAGTCATATAGTCACATTACACTCATGTTTGTCACTTTCCCACTGAGTTATACACAGAATGAAAAGTTTTGACATGCAGACCTAAAAAAAAAAGCAATTTTATGAAAAAATTCCATATTTTAACTTCAGAAGCTCATATTCACTTGCAAATTGCCATACATGTACAATGGACCAATCGATGCCATATATGCATTGCACAGTGATCTGAAGGACTTCCCAGGCTAGATACACGCACAGATTCAAGTTCTGAGCTTAAAAGGTCAAAGACGCGTGTTTTCTTGAAAGTGCGTATAGCCACAGTTTAAGAGCTCCAGCTCGCTTCCTTACGGTGATAGGAACAAATTCAATCTCATTCAGTCATATATTCACATTACACTCATGATTGTCACTTTCCCACTGAGTTATACACAGAATGAAAAGTTTTGACATGCAGACCTAAAAAAAAAAGCAATTTTTTAGAAAAAATTCATTATTTTAACTTCAGAAGCTCATATTCACTTGCAAATTGCCATACATGTACATTGGAGCAATCGATGCCATATATGCATTGCACAGTGATCTGAAGGATTTCCCAGGCTAGATACACGCACAGATTCAAGTTCTGAGCTTAAAAGCTCAGAGAAGCGTGTTTTTCATGAAAGTCTGCGAATAGCCACAGTTTCAGAGCTCTAGCTTCGCTTCCTTACGGTGATTGGAACAAATTCAATCTCATTCAGTCATATAGGCACATTTTCTTTAATGTTTGTCACTTTCCCACTGAGTTATACACAGAATGAAAAGTTTTGAAATGCAGAAAAAAAAAAGCAATTTTATGAAAAAATTCAATATTTTAACTTCAGAAGCTCATATTCACTTGCAAATTGCCATACATGTACAATGGACCAATCGATGCCATATATGCATTGCACAGTGATCTGAAGGACTTCCCAGGCTAGATACACGCACAGATTCAAGTTCTGAGCTTAAAAAGGTCAAAAGTAGCGTGTTTTCTTGAAAGTGCGTATAGCCACAGTTTAGAGCTCCAGCTCGCTTCCTTTCTGATGATTGGAACAAATTCAATCTCATTCAGTCATATATTCACATTACACTCATGATTGTCACTTTCCCACTTAGTTATACACAGAATGAAAAGTTTTGACAATCAGAATGAAAAAAAAGCAATTTTTAAAAAGTGCATATTTTCACTTCAGAAGCTCATATACCCTTGCAAATGGCCATCCATGCACATTGGACCAATCGATGCCATATATGCATTGCACAGTGATCTGAAGGACTTCCCAGGCAAGATACACGCATAGATTCAAGTTCTGAGCTTAAAAGCTCAGAGATGCGTGTTTTCATCAAAGTCGTGAAACCCACATTTCAGAGCTCTACCTCGCTTCCTTACGGAGATAGGAACAAATTCAATCTCATTCAGTCATATAGGCACATTTCACTCATGTTTGTCACTTTCCCACTGAGTTATACACAGAATGAAAAGTTTTGACAATCAAAATGAAAAAAAAACAATTTTTTAAAAAAGTGCATATTTTCACTTCAGAAGCTCATATTCACTTCCAAATGGCCATACATGCACATTGGACCAATCGATGCCATATATGCATTGCATAGTGATCTGAAGGACTTCCCAGGCGAGATACACGCACAGATTCAAGTTGAGAGCTTAAAAGCTCAAAAACGCGCGTTTTCAAGAAAGTCGATAGCCACAGTTTCAGAGCTCTAGCTCGCTTCCTCACGGAGATAGGAACAAATTCAATCTCATTCAGTCATATAGGCACATTTCACTCATGTTTGTCACTTTCCACTTAGTTATACACAGAATGAAAAGTTTTGACAATCAGAATGAAAAAAAAAAACAATTTTTTAAAAAGTGCATATTTTCACTTCAGAAGCTCATATTCACTTGCAAATTGTCATACATGTACATTGGACCAATCGATGCCAAATATGCATTGCAGAGTGATCTGAAGGACTACCCAGGCTCGAATACACGCACAGATTCAAGTTCTGAGCTTAGAAGGTCAAAGGCGCGTGTTTTTCTTGAAAGTCTTTGCATAGCCACAGTTTAAGAGCTCCAGCTCGCTTCCTTACGTGATAGGAACAAATTCAATCTCATTCAGTCATATATTCACATTACACTCATGATTGTCACTTTTCCACTTAGTAATACACAGAATGAAAAGTTTTGACAATCAGAATGAAAAAATAGCAATTTTTTAAAAAAGTGCATATTTTCACTTCAGAAGCTCATATTCCCTTGCAAATGGCCATACATACACATTGGACCAATCGATGCCATATATGCATTGCACAGTGATCTGAAGGACTTCCAAGGCTAGATACACGCATAGATTCAAGTTCTGAGCTTAAAAAGCTCAAAAGATGGCGTGTTTTTCATGAAGGAATGCGTATAGCCACAGTTACAGAGCTCTGGCTCGCTTCCTTACGTGGATAGGAACAAATTAAATCTCATTCAGTCATATAGCCCCATTTCACTCATTTTTGTCACTTTCCCACTGAGTTATACACCGACTGAAAAGTTTTGACAAGCAGAATGAAAAAATAACAAGTTTTTAAAAAAGTGCATATTTTCACTTCAGAAGCTCATATTCACTTGCACATGGCCATACATTTACATTGGACCAATCGATGCCATATATGCATTGCACAGTGATCTGAAGGACTTCCAAGCTAGATACACGCGCACAGATTCAAGTTCTGAGCTTAAAAAGCTCAGGAGAAGCGTGTTTTCATGAAAGTCCAGATAGCCACAGTTTCAGAGCTCTAGCTCGCTTCCTTATGGAGATAGGAACAAAATTCAATCTCATTCAGTCATATAGGCACATTTCACTCATGTTTTGTCACTTTTCCCACTTAGTTATACACAGAATGAAAAGTTTTGACAATCAGAATGAAAAAAAAAAAACAATTTTTTAAAAAGTGCATATTTTCACTTCAGAAGCTCATATTCACTTCAAATGGCCATACATGTACATTGGACCAATCGATTCCATATATGCATTGCACAGTGATCTGAAGGACTTCCCAGGCGAGATACACGCACAGATTCAAGTTCTGAGCTTAAAAAGCTCAAAAAGCAGCGTGTTTTCAAGAAAGTGCATTATAGCCACAGTTTCAGAGCTCTAGCTCACGCTTCCTTCGGAATAGGAACAAGCTCAATCTCATTCAGTCATATAGCCACATTTCACTCATGTTTGTCACTTTCCCTTAGTTATTCACAGAATGAAAAGTTTTGACAATGAAAATGAAAAAAAAAAAACAAGTTTTTAAAAAGTGCATATTTTTCACTTCAGAAGCTCATATTCACTTGCAAATGGCCATATATGCACATTGGACCAATCGATGCCATATATGCATTGCACAGTGAACTGAAGTACTTCCCAAGCTAGATACACACAGATTCAAGTTCTGAGCTTAATAGCTCAAAGACGCGTGTTTTCATGAAAGTGCGTTTAGCCACAGTTTCAGAGCTCTAGCTCGCTTCCTTACGGAGATAGGAACAAATTCAATCTCATTCAGTCATATAGTTACATTTCACTCATGTTTGTCACTTTCCCACTGAGTTATACACAGAATGAAAAGTTTTGACTTGCAGAATGAAAAAAAAAAAAAAAAAAGTTTTTAAAAAGTGCATATTTTAACTTCAGAAGCTCATATTCACTTGCAAATTGCCATACATGTACATTGGACCAATCGATGCCATATATGCATTGCACAGTGATCTGAAGGACTTCCCAAGCTAGATACACGCACACAGATTCAATTTCTGAGCTTAAAAAGCTCAATGAAGCGTGTTTTCATGAAAGTGCGTATAGCCACAGTTTCAGAGCTCTAGCTCGCTTCCTTTCGGAGATAGGAACAAATTCAATCTCATTCAGTAATATAGTCACATTTCACTCATGTTTGTCAGTTTCCCACTGAGTCATACACAGAATGAAAAGTGTTGACATGCAGAATGAAAAAAAAAACAAGTTTTTAAAAAAGTGCATATTTTCACTTCAGAAGCTCATATTCACTTGCAAATGGCCATACATGTACATTGGAGCAATCGATGCCATATATGCATTGCACAGTGATCTGAAGTACTTCCCAGGCTAGATACACGCACAGATTCAAGTTCTGAGCTTAAAAGCTCAAAGACGCGTGGTTTCTTGAAAGTGCGTATAGCCACAGTTTAAGAGCTCCAGCTCGCTTCCTTACGGTGATAGGAACAAATTCAATCTCATTCAGTCATATAGTCACATTACACTCATGATTGTCACTTTCCCACTTAGTTATACACAAAATGAAAAGTTTTGAGAATCAGAATGAAAAAAAAGCAATTTTTTAAAAAAGTGCATATTTTCACTTCAGAAGCTCATATTCCCTTGCAAATGGTCATACATGCACATTGGATCAATCGATGCCATATATGCATTGCACAGTGATCTGAAGGACTTCCCAGGCAAGATACTCGTACAGATTCAAGTTCTGAGCTTAAAAGCTCAGAGAAGCGTGTTTTCATGAAAGTGCGTATAGCCACAGTTTCAGAGCTCTAGCTCGCTTCCTCACGGAGATAGGAACAAATTCAATCTCATTCTGTCATATAGGCACATTTCTCTCATGTTTGTCACTTTCCCACTTAGTTATACACAGAATGAAAAGTTTTGACAATCAGAAGGAAAAAAAAACAATTTTTTAAAAAAGTGCATATTTTCACTTCAGAAGCTCATATTCACTTCCAAATGGCCATACATGTACATTGCACCAATCGATGCCATATATGCATTGCACAGTGAACTGAAGGACTTCCCAAGCTAGATACACGCACAGATTCAAGTTCTGAGCTTAAAAGCTCAAAAAGCAGCGTGTTTTTTTTCATGAAAATCGTATAGCCACAGTTTCAGAGCTCTAGCTCTCTTCCTTACGGAGATAGGAACAAATTCAATCTCATTCAGTCATATAGTCACATTTCTCTCATGTTTGTCACTTTCCCATTGAGTTATACACCGAATGAAAAGTTTTGACAATGAGAATGAAAAAAAAACAAGTTTTTAAAAAAGTGCATATTTTCACTTCAGAAGCTCATATTCACTTGCAAAAGGCCATACATGTTCATTGGACCAATCGATGCCATATATGCATTGCACAGTGATCTGAAGTACTTCCCAGGCTAGATAGGCGCACAGATTCAAGTTCTGAGCTTAAAAGCTCAAAAGACGCGTGTTTTCTTGAAAGTGCGTATAGCCCAGTTTAAAGCTCCAGCTTTCGCTTCCTTCTGGTGATAGGAACAAATTCAATCTCTCTTTCAGTCATATAGTCACATTACACTCATGATTGTCACTTTCCCTTAGTTATTCACAAAATGAAAAGTTTTGAGAATCAGAATGAAAAAAAAGCAATTTTTAAAAAAGTGCATATTTTCACTTCAGAAGCTCATATTCCTTGCAAATGGTCATACATGCACATTGGATCATCGATGCCATATATGCATTGCACAGTGACCTGAAGGACTTCCCAGGCAAGATACATTACAGATTCAAGTTCTGAGCAAAAGCTCAGAGAAAGCGTCATTTTTTCATGAAAGTCATTATAGCCACAGTTTCAGAGCTCTAGCTCGCTTCCTGACGGAGATAGGAACAAATTCAATCTCATTCAGTCATATAGGCACATTTTCTCTCATGTTTGTCACTTTCCCCTTAGTTATACACAGAATGAAAAGTTTTGACAATCAGAATGAAAAAAAAAAACAATTTTTAAAAAGTGCATATTTTCACTTCAGAAGCTCATATTCACTTCAAATGGCCATTCATGTACATTGGACCAATCGATGCCATATATGCATTGCACAGTGAACTGAAGGACTTCCCAAGCTTGATACACGCACAGATTCAAGTTCTGAGCTTAAAAGCTCAAAACGTATTTTTCATGAAAGTGCGTATAGCCACAGTTTCAGAGCTCTAGCTCTCTTCCTTACGGAGATAGGAACAAATTCAATCTCATTCAAAGTCATATAGCCACATTTCTCATGTTTGTGACTTTCCCATTGAGTTATACACCGAATGAAAAGTTTTGACAATGAGAATGAAAAAAAAAACAATTTTTAAAAAAAGTGCATATTTTCACTTCAGAAGCTCATATTCACTTGCAAACGGCCATACATGTACATTGGACCAATCGATGCCATATATGCATTGCACAGTGATCTGAAGGACTTCCCAGGCTAGATACGCGACAGATTCAAGTTCTGAGCTTAAAAGCTCAAAGATGCGTGTTTTCATGAGGTCTTGCGTATAGCCACAGTTTCAGAGCTCTAGCTTGGGCTTCCTTACGGAGATAGGAACAAATTCACTCTCATTCAGTCATATAGTCACATTTCACTCATGTTTGTCACTTTGCCACTGAGTTATACACAGAAGGAAAAGTTATGATATGCAGACCTAAAAAAAAAAGCAATTTTATGAAAAAATTCCATATTTTAACTTCAGAAGCTCATATTCACTTGCAAATTGTCATACATGTACATTGGACCAATCGATGCCAAATATGCATTGCACAGTGATCTGAAGGACTTCCCAGGCTCGATACACGCACAGATTCAAGTTCTGAGCTTAAAAGGTCAAAAGCGTGTTTTCTTGAAAGTGCGATAGCCACAGTTTAAGAGCTCAGCCTGCTTCCCCTACGGTGATAGGAACAAATTCAATCTCATTCAGTCATATATTCACATTACACTCATGATTGTCACTTTTCCACTTAGTAATACACAGAATGAAAAATTTTGACAATCAGAATTAAAAAAATAGCAATTTTTTAAAAAAGTGCATATTTTCACTTCAGAAGCTCATATTCCCTTAAAAATGGCCATACATGCACATTGGACCAATCGATGCCATATATGCATTGCACAGTGATCTGAAGGACTTCCCAGGCTAGATACACGCATAGATTCAAGTTCTGAGCTTAAAAGCTCAAAGACGCGTGTTTTCATGAAGGTGCGTATAGCCACAGTTACAGAGCTCTAGCTCGCTTCCTTACGTGGATAGGAACAAATTAAATCTCATTCAGTCATATAGCCCCATTTCACTCATTTTTGTCACTTTCCCACTGAGTTATACACCGAATGAAAAGTTTTGACAAGCAGAATGAAAAAAAAACAAGTTTTTAAAAAAGTGCATATTTTCACTTCAGAAGCTCATATTCACTTGCAAATGGCCATACATGTACATTGGACCAATCGATGCCATATATGCATTGCACAGTGATCTGAAGGATTTCCCAAGCTAGATACACTACAGATTCAAGTTCTGAGCTTAAAAGCTCAGAGAAGCGTGTTTTCATGAAAGTCTCATTATAGCCACAGTTTCAGAGCTCTAGCTCGCTTCCTTTCGGAGATAGGAACAAATACAATCTCATTCAGTCATATAGCCCCATTTCACTCATGTTTGTCACTTTCCCACTTAGTTATACACAGAATGAAAAGTTTTGACAATCAGAATGAAAACAAAAACAATTTTTTAAAAAAGTGCATTTTTTCACTTCAGAAGCTCATATTCACTTCCAAATGGCCATACATGTACATTTCACCAATCGATGCCATATATGCATTGCATAGTGATCTGAAGGACTTCGATATGCAGATACATGCACTGATTCAAGTTTGAGCTTAAAACCTCAAAGAAGCGTGTTTTCATGAAAGTCATTATAGCCACAGTTTCAGAGCTCGAGGCTCGCTTCCTACGGAGATAGGAAAAAATTCAATCTCATTCAGTCATATAGTCACATTTTTCACTCATGTTTGTCACTTTCCCACTGGAGTTATACACAGAATGAAAAGTGTTGACATGCAGAATGAAAAAAAATACAAGTTTTAAAAAAGTGCATATTTTCACTTCAGAAACTCATATTCACTTGCAAATTGCCATACATGTACATTGGACCAATCGATGCCATATATGCATTGCACAGTGATCTGAAGGACTTCAGGCTAGATACACTCACAGATTCAAGTTCTGAGCTTAAAAGCTCAAAGACGCGTGTTTTTCTTGAAAGTGCGTATAGCCATACTTTAAGAGCTCCAGCCGCTTCCTTACGGTGATAGGAACAAATTCAATCTCATTCTGTCATATAGTCACATTACTCTCATGATTGTCTCTTTCCCTTAGTTATACACAGAATGAAAAGTTTTGAAACTCAGAATGAAAAAAAAAACAATTTTTTAAAAAAAGTGCATATTTTCACTTCAAGAAGCTCATATTCCTTGCAAATGGCCATACATGTACATTGGACCAATCGATGCCATATATGCATTGCACAGTGATCTGAAGGACTTCCCAGGCTAGATACACGATAGATTCAAGTTCTGAGCTTAAAAGCTCAAAGACTTTTGTTTTTCATGAAGGTGCGTATAGCCACAGTTACAGAGCTCTAGCTCGCTTCCTTACGTGGATAGGAACAAATTAAATCTCATTCAGTCATATAGCCCCATTTCACTCATTTTTGTCACTTTCCCACTGAGTTATACACCGAATGAAAAGTTTTGACAAGTAGAATGAAAAAAAAACAAGTTTTTAAAAAAGTGCATATTTTCACTTCAGAAGCTTATATTCACTTGCAAATGGCCATACATGTACATTGGACCAATCGATGCCATATATGCATTGCACAGTGATCTGAAGGACTTCCCAAGCTAGATACACGCACAGATTCAAGTTCTGAGCTTAAAAGCTCAGAGAAGCGTGTTTTCATGAAAGTGCGTATAGCCACAGTTTCAGAGCTCTAGCTCGCTTCCTTACGGAGATAGGAACAAATTCAATCTCATTCAGTCATATAGGCACATTTCACTCATGTTTGTCACTTTCCCACTTAGTTATACACAGAATGAAAAGTTATGATATGCAGACCTAAAAAAAAAAAAAGCAATTTTATGAAAAATTCCATATTTTAACTTCAGAAGCTCATATTCACTTGCAAATTGTCATACATGTACATTGGACCAATCGATGCCAAATATGCATTGCACAGTGATCTGAAGGACTTCAGGTTCGATACTGCGCACAGATTCAAGTTCTGAGCTTAAAAGGTCAAAGGCGTGTTTTTCTTGAAAGTGCGATAGCCACAGTTTAAGAGCTCCAGCTCGCTTCCTTACGGTGATAGGAACAAATTCAATCTCATTCAGTCATATATTCACATTACACTCATGATTGTCACTTTTCCACTTAGTAATACACAGAATGAAAAATTTTTGACAATCAGAATTAAAAAAATAGCAATTTTTAAAAAGTGCATATTTTCACTTCAGAAGCTCATATTCCCTTAAAAATGGCCATACATGCACATTGGACCAATCGATGCCATATATGCATTGCACAGTGATCTGAAGGACTTCCCAGGCTAGATACACGTGATATAGATTCAAGTTCTGAGCTTAAAAGCTCAAAGAAGCATGGTTTTCATGAAAGGCGTGATAGCCACAGTTACAGAGCTCTAGCTCGCCTTACGTGGATAGGAACAAATTAAATCTCATTCAGTCATATAGCCCCATTTCACTCATTTTTGTCACTTTCCCACTGAGTTATACACGAATGAAAAATTTTTGACAAGCAGAATGAAAAAAAAACAAGTTTTTAAAAAAGTGCATATTTTCACTTCAGAAGCTCATATTCACTTGCAAATGGCCATACATGTACATTGGACCAATCGATGCCATATATGCATTGCACAGTGATCTGAAGGATTTCCCAAGCTAGATACACGCACAGATTCAAGTTCTGAGCTTAAAAGCTCAGAGAAGCGTGTTTTCATGAAAGTGCGTATAGCCACAGTTTCAGAGCTCTAGCTCGCTTCCTTTCGGAGATAGGAACAAATACAATCTCATTCAGTCATATAGCCCCATTTCACTCATGTTTGTCACTTTCCCACTTAGTTATACACAGAATGAAAAGTTTTGACAATCAGAATGAAAACAAAAACAATTTTTTAAAAAAGTGCATTTTTTTTTTTTTCAGAAGCTCATATTCACTTCCAAATGGCCATACATGTACATTTCACCAATCGATGCCATATATGCATTGCATAGTGATCTGAAGGACTTCCGAGGCGAGATACATGCACTGATTCAAGTTTTGAGCTTAAAACCTCAAAGAAGCGTGTTTTCATGAAAGTGCGTATAGCCACAGTTTCAGAGCTCGAGCTCGCTTCCTTACGGAGATAGGAAAAAATTCAATCTCATTCAGTCATATAGTCACATTTCACTCATGTTTGTCACTTTCCCACTGAGTTATACACAGAATGAAAAGTGTTGACATGCAGAATGAAAAAAATACAAGTTTTTATAAAAGTGCATATTTTCACTTCAGAAACTCATATTCACTTGCAAATTGCCATACATGTACATTGGACCAATCGATGCCATATATGCATTGCACAGTGATCTGAAGGACTTCCCAGGCTAGATACACTCACAGATTCAAGTTCTGAGCTTAAAAGCTCAAAGACGCGTGTTTTCTTGAAAGTGCGTATAGCCATACTTTAAGAGCTCCAGCTCGCTTCCTTACGGTGATAGGAACAAATTCAATCTCATTCTGTCATATAGTCACATTACTCTCATGATTGTCTCTTTCCCACTTAGTTATACACAGAATGAAAAGTTTTGAAACTCAGAATGAAAAAAAAACAATTTTTTAAAAAAGTGCATATTTTCACTTCAGAAGCTCATATTCCCTTGCAAATGGCCATACATGTACATTGGACCAATCGATGCCATATATGCATTGCACAGTGATCTGAAGGACTTCCCAGGCTAGATACACGCATAGATTCAAGTTCTGAGCTTAAAAGCTCAAAACGCGTGTTTTTCATGAAGGTGCGATAGCCACAGTTACAGAGCTCTAGCTCGCTTCCTTACGTGGATAGGAACAAATTAAATCTCATTCAGTCATATAGCCCCATTTCACTCATTTTTGTCACTTTCCCACTGAGTTATACACCGAATGAAAAGTTTTGACAAGTAGAATGAAAAAAAAACAAGTTTTTAAAAAAGTGCATATTTTCACTTCAGAAGCTTATATTCACTTGCAAATGGCCATACATGTACATTGGACCAATCGATGCCATATATGCATTGCACAGTGATCTGAAGGACTTCCCAAGCTAGATACACGCACAGATTCAAGTTCTGAGCTTAAAAGCTCAGAGAAGCGTGTTTTCATGAAAGTGCGTATAGCCACAGTTTCAGAGCTCTAGCTCGCTTCCTTACGGAGATAGGAACAAATTCAATCTCATTCAGTCATATAGGCACATTTCACTCATGTTTGTCACTTTCCCACTTAGTTATACACAGAATGAAAAGTTTTGACAATCAGAATGAAAAAAAAACAATTTTTTGAAAAAGTGCATATTTTCACTTCAGAAGCTCATATTCACTTCCAAATGGCCATACATGTACATTGGACCAATCGATGCCATATATGCCTTGCATAGTGATCTGAAGGACTTCACAGGCGAGATACATGCACAGATTCAAGTTCTGAGCTTAAAAGCTCAAAAACGCGTGTTTTCAAGAAAGTGCGTATAGCCACAGTTTCAGAGCTCTAGCTCGCTTCCTTACGGAGATAGGAACAAATTCAATCTCATTCAGTCATATAGCCACATTTCACTCATGTTTGTCACTTTCCCAATTAGTTATTCACAGAATGAAAAGTTTTGACAATGAGAATGAAAAAAAACAAGTTTTTAAAAAAGTGCATATTTTCACTTCAGAAGCTCATATTCACTTGCAAATGGCCATACATGTACATTGGACCAATCGATGCCATATATGCATTGCACAGTGATGTGAAGGACTTCCCAAGCTAGATACACGCCCAGATTCAAGTTTTGAGCTTAAAACCTGAAAGAAGCGTGTTTTCATGAAAGTGCGTATAGCCACAGTTTCAGAGCTCTAGCTCGCTTCCTTTCGGAGATAGGAACAAATTCAATCTCATTCAGTCATATAGCCCCATTTCACTCATGTTTGTCACTTTCCCACTTAGTTATACACAGAATGAAAAGTTTTGACAATCAGAATGAAAAAAAAAACAATTTTTTAAAAAAGTGCATTTTTTCACTTCAAGCTCATATTCACTTCCAAATGGCCATACATGTACATTTCCTGTCGATGCCATATATGCATTGCATAGTGATCTGAAGGACTTCGGCCGAGATACAAGCACAGATTCAAGTTTTGAGCTTAAAACCTCAAAAAGCGTGTTTTTCATGAAAGTGCGTATAGCCACAGTTTTCAGAGCTTCGAGCTCGCTTCCTTCACGGAGATAGGAACAAATTCAATCTCATTCAGTCATATAAGTCACATTTTCACTCATGTTTGTCACTTTCCCACTGAGAGTTATACACAGAATGAAAAGTGTTGACATGCAGAATGAAAAAAAATACAAGTTTTTAAAAAAGTGCATATTTTCACTTCAGAAACTCATATTCACTTGCAAATGGCCATACATGTACATTGGATATTGTCGATGCCATATATGCATTTGCACAGTGATCTGAAGAAGGACTTCAGGCTAGATACCCACAGATTCAAGTTCTGAGCTTAAAAGCTCAAAAGCGTGTTTTCTTGAAGTCTATAGCCACTTAGAGCTCAGCTCGCTTCCTTCGAGATAGGAACAATTCATCTCATTCGTCATATAGCCATTTCCTCATGTTGTCCTTTCCCTTAGTTATACACAGAATGAAAGTTTGAACAGAATGAAAAAAAACAATTTTAAAAGTGCATATTTTCACTTAGAGCTCAATTCCTTGCAAATGGCCATACATGACATTGACCAATCGATGCCATATATGCTTGCACAGTGATCTGAGGACTTCCCAGGCTAGATGCATGTTCAAGTTCTGAGCTAAGCTCAAAGCTGTTTTCAGAGTCGATAAATTCGAGCCTAGCTCCTTCTCGGGATGAACAAATTAATCTCATTCAGTCATATGCCATTTCCTCATTTTGCCTTTCCCACTTATTTACAAATGAAAAGTTTTTTACAACAAAGAAAAAAACAATTTTTTAAAAGTGCATATTTTCACTTCAGAAGCTTATATTCACTTGCAAATGGCCATCATGTACATTGGACCCAAACGATGCCATATATGCATTGCACAGTGATCTGAGGACTTCCCAAGCTAGATACCCCACGATTCAGTTCTGAGCTTAAAAGCTCAAAAGCGTGTTTTCATGAAAG